>BDMB01000075.1:308907-332836 GCA_016859785.1 Macrotyloma uniflorum | reverse complement strand
TATCATTCAAATATGGTACTGTTTTTGGCATTGCAGTGTATACCTAAACAACTCTATTTTCTTTCAAGATTTTAAAACAGTGCCCCAACATACTCTCTTTATCTTGAGCCATGCCAATTACTGTTCTCAATCTTTGAATATTGGCAAGATGCTATGCATTACTAATAGAGCCAGCTATGCTTTTGATGTGAACAATATTTAAATTCAAGATAGAAACATTACCCTAATTACAAGTTTCTATCATAGCACGCACCACCCCTAACAGCCAACATTTTGGTGGGGCTTTCACTCTACAACACTTAACCCACTCTCAAAAGCTAGCTACTAAGAAGGCAGAACCAAACACAAACGAAATTAACAACGAAATGCTCCAGTTTTACATCATGGCTCATACAAAAAGGTAAACAGAGGCAAAAACGAAAAAATGAACAACGAAAACAAAAACAGAGGCAAAAAAGAAAAATCAAAGGACGAAAAGGAAACTTACCACCGATTAGACAGAGAGAGCGAAAGAGAGGGAGAGAGAGAGCGAAGAAGCAAAAATGACAGCAGAAGTCGCGACAGAGGGAGATAGGGGAAGCACGCAACAAAATAGAAGAAATGGTGCTGGGGGGTTTCAAATATTAACAATCAACGTCGGTTACTAAAAAAGCCGACGTTAAATCAACCAACAACGTCGGTTATAATAGAAAACGACGTGAATTTAATGACTATCAACGTCGGTTAAATCAGTAACCGACGTTGTTTTATTTTCCACGACGGCTATATTTGTAACCGACGTGGAAAATGTACTGATATTTACAATTATGCCACCGCATTTAAAACAACGTCGGTTATATGTATAACCGACGTTGTTTGATGACGTAGAACCCCTTTTTCTAGTAGTGTATTATTAATAAATAACACAAGAATCTATAAATAACACACAAGAATCTATAGAATCTATAGGTGAGAACGCGTTTGATTCATGGATTCAAGTATAATAGGTATTTTTATAGATTAGTTTAGGGTTATAAAGTTTTCCAAATATGTTTTGATATTGTATAATCAATTATTATAATATATAATGTGTCAATTGTGTGAGAATAAAATATTAATAAAATAAAAAATAATTGGAAAGAAAGAAGAATCTAGTTAAATAACTCTTTTAATTCTTAAATATAGTATATGTTGGGAAATCCTACACTGACTAAAAATAAGGTCGAACTATAATATATAAGTGAGGTGTAAATCTCACTTTCTGAGTCGGTTTTGAGAGTGAGTTAGGCCTATAATCACTTTCTACATGGTATCAGAGTTTGGTTAACAAGATTGTTGGGCCTAGATTCGGCCACTTGTTAATATACTGAACATTGATTGACAGGTTGTTGGGCCTAGATTGGGCCACCTGTTGATAGATTATGATCCCCTTCTACATGGTTTGGTTTGAGGAGTCCTGATTGTTAACAAAATTGTTAATGGGCCGTTATGTAGAGCCTTGATTGTTAGCAAGGTAGTTAGATCTAAATTGGGTTACCTGTTAACGAGTCACGTTCGAGTTGAGGTTTTGAAGGTGAGTAAGACGCATAATCACTTTCTAAAGTATAATATAAATAAAGATAAATTAATAAATTGGTTTGAAAATAATATGAAATATGAATGTTTTATAACATGAAAAATGTAAAGTTGGGGACATTTTTTTTTTTTTTTTTTTTTTTTTTAACTTTTAAAGCATAGTTTATCTTTTGTGTAGAGGATAATACTAAGACCATGTGGAGAAGAACAAATGAAATTATGTAAAAAAATAGTAATATTTTTCTTGCCCATGTTGCAAGTTGGGGGAAGAAACAACTAACATTATGTCTTCTTCTCTAATTTGGAATGAGTTGTACAAAATCCAAGTAATGTTAAGTTGAGTAAGTACACCAAATGTCATTTTCTGTATCACATTTTTGGACTCTATTAAAAAATATGAGAGGTTGTTTGGTTAAGTATGAATATGAAATGCACGCATTGAATAAGTATTATTTTTTATAATCAGAGTCCTTACTTTGATTGAATTCTTGAAATCTGATTTCAATAATAATTATTATATTTTTTATTCTCTTGTTTAAAAAATATATTTAAAATTAAAAACATTATTAACTTTGGGTATTTTCATATAAAACATTATAAAATCTAAAATAAATAAAGATTATAAAAGAAAATAATTGGATTTAAAAATTAAGAAGCTTTCAACTTTCACCTTCCTTTTGTTTTATCAAATTGGTTTCAAATTTAAAAAGAAAAACTCAAGACCTAAAATCAAATTAGTAAGCTAATTAATTTAATGTAAAAAAAAATCAAAAGACCTAAAACATTAATTTTAACCTTGTCATGATAAATAATTTATAAATTTCACTGATTGTCTTACTTTAATTCTCATATGAAACAAATCATTATGAATTATTTCTATTATCAATTTATAAGAATAGAAAAAAAAATGTCAATTTACAATTTTAATGTTCTTAAAAAGACAAATCAAACTAAAATATTGTCTTTTTATTGGTTGATAGCTATAGATATCAATTATAATCTTTTAATATGATGTTTGAATTTTTCGAATATTATATTTCTTATTTTTAAAAATAGATCAACCAACATATTAAATCAGGATAAGTCTATTTGAATAACAGAATAAATAGATTGAGCTAAAATTAATACATTTTAATTTAAATCACTACTTCGTTTAAAATTAGTTCAATCTATTTATTAATTAATAATTTAAAATATCAATTAAAATTAGATCAAACTAGTTCATTATTCTAACCACCAACTCAACCTAGCAGTCTTATCTATTCAAATATTTTTTCTTATAAATGGAAAAAATATTTGGGATGGAAAAAAAAATTATTAAGGTGAAATTTGAAATTATTAAGCTTACTTATTCAATTTTATCATTTCTCATATAATAACTAATTATTTGAGTATACAAGAATCATAGTTTGGTAAATAAATTTAATATGATTTTAATTTCATAGGTTAAGTTCACATGTTGTCTATATCTTTATATTTAACAATTTTTTATTATAAAATATATAATAATTTAAAAAATATATATTAAAAAATTAAAAATATTATAATAATAAAAATTATATAAACGATGTAAATAAAATTATGACATATTAAATCAAATTTTATATTAAATTAAAATTGAATTAAATAAAATATATTTAATTTTAATATCTAATTTAAATGAATATTTAATAAAAAAATTAAATCCAACCAAATCCTAATGAAAAACTATAAAAGTTATTATTATTGACTACCAACAATTTAATATCGTAATTTGAAAATAATCTGAAAAACACCTAATTTTATCGTAAACATTGACACGTCATTCATCTTACGTAAGTTACGTGTTTAATTTTCCACATGATTCAATTTCCCAACTTTGAAAAGTTGTTTTTTTCTTTTCTTTTTCTTTCCAACCAATATCTTTGTCGTTTTCATATGTCGACATAAAAGGAAACTGTTACTTCTCTTTTTTTTATCATCTTGTTCTACACAAAAAAAACACACTTTTCTTCTACGACGTTTATTTTGATGTTCCCATTAATGCTGTGTCTAAATCAAAGAACAGTGATGCGCATGAAATTTTGTATCGTTTTACGAAGAAGAATAATATATTCACACCTTTTTTTTTTTAAGATATTTATATCATATTTATAATTAATTTAGTAAAAAAAAATTCGTTAAACGTAATTTATTTGATGATATATTAAATATAAATATTTATGTTTAATAAATTAGAAATATTGTGATAATTTAAGAAAAAAAATGTATATATATTTTTTAAGTTGAAAGTGGGTGCACTTGCTTTCAGTCAACAACTTTTGTTAATTAAACTTAATTTCCCAACTTTTTAATTATTAAATTCTAAGTTACTCACATTCGTGACACGCACTATTGTGTTGGGAAAATGGGTAGGAAAAGGTAGGTATATTTTATTTTATTTTAAATTGTCATAAAATGGTTTATTTGAATTTTGAATTTAATATATGACTGAATTAATTCAACTTTTTTGGAACTTATTGATTTTAATTTTTTTTTACATTAAAGAATTATAAGATTATAATTGTGACATGTTGTGATATGTTAAACGTTTTCTATGATGTGAAAAAATAATTTATAAATATTTAAAGACTTAAATATAGTAATCATTCAAATGATGTGAGAACATTTGAAATTAGAATGTTAAGTGTCATTTTATTCTTAATTTTAACTAGAGAGTTGTTTTAGTATGTTAAAAATCTCACGTAATTTAAAATTGAGATTAATATTAATTTATAAATAACATATTTTTAATAAAAATAATAAAATTATCAAATATTAATTTCTATGAATTTTTCATAAAAATTTATAAAAAATGAATTTTCCATATTTTTCTTATGATTTTTATAAAATTAAACAAAATTATAAGAAAAGTCACGTAAAATATGAAAAATCGTAATAGTAAATATAATAATTCTAATTATTTTAAAAAATCTGAAACTAATATATATTTTAAAATATTAATATCAATATATTATGCAAAACATTATTTACTAAATTATATTTTTTATTATTATATATTTAAAAATTATTATAATTTAAATTTAATATCGTCAATATTATTTATATTTATATATATATATATATTAATTTTATCATAAAAAAATAATTTTTTAAACTCAACATCATCGTAGAGGTCTATTTATCTTAAAAGTAAATGTAAAAAATTTATTCATCATTATATCATTTATTTTTTAAGCACAGGAAGAAGAGTTTAATATAAAATACGAATTCATTAAAAAAATTTAAGACTCTTAATACTAATAATTATTAAGACTTAAACACAAGAAGAAAATAATTAATCCTATAAAATAATTCTGAATACAAACAATAATTATTAAGACTTAAACACAATTAAATAATTAAATTCAAAAGATAAATTATTTATATAAAAAATGAATTCTACTTGATATATAATATATATGCCTGAAAGACCATAAATTGGTCAATCAAAAGAACCCCTCAAAACAATTTTGAAAATCAAGGCGAGTCAAGTCATGCCAACTACAAACCCTAAAAAATTTTCCTAAAAAATTTTCACGTCTTTTTTATGCGAATAATGTGGTCATTTTGATGACGTATTAAAGATGACACTTGTTACTCTTTTTTTTCTCTTTCTTTTCTGTTATTATATTATAAGGAAATTATAATGCAATAAAATAACATTATTGCGTAGTTTATTATGAAGTGTTGAGTGTAAATGCACGTAGAAAAAGTGCACACCAACTGAAGAATATGACAGAGATTACATTTACAAATTTATAATTTTTTTTAATTATATTAGATAGGTACCCACCTTTATGAACATACCAACCCACATAATGAATCTGTAATTAATAACTAATTAAAATTTTAAAGAATAAAATAATTAAGATCCATTGAAAATAATATTACTAGAATACATGATAAATAATATTTTATTTAAATAAAATAATTATTTAATTATATTTTAATTTTATTTATTATATTTTTAATAATTTAAGTGTTATAAAGAAAGGTATACTTTTCTTTCAATTTTAGGACATCAAGCATATAAAAAAATACTCGGAATTAGAAGCACATCATATTATCCAACATATAAAAAAATACTCGGAATTAGAAGCACATCATATTATCCAACATAGTAAATAATAGAATTATCACTATGATAATAAGTTTATTTATCAAATATTTTTTTTAAAAAAAAAAAGTTAATTACATATTAAATATTTCTCATAAATTTATTTTTATGAAAAATTTTCATATATTTATTTGTGAGAAATTTTTTATAATTTTATTTATGAAAAGTATTTTCATTGATTTATTTGTGAAAAATTTTCTACGAATTTATTTGTAGGAAATTTTTTATGAATTTTTTATAAAAATTAATTTTTACTAATCTTTTATTTATAAATTTATGGTGGTGCAAAATTTGTAGTATATTAGTGGAGAAAATTATATTTTTCACTGATTTTAAGTATTACCCAAAATTTGTTTTATGAATAATAATTTTTTTATTTCAAAAAAATAATTTATTTCAATTTTAAAAAATTAGTTTTGTTAAGCTTAATTTTGTAAACTTACATTTACTTAAAAGTAAATTTGGTGTAACCTATTTATGTTTGGATATTTTTATTTTTATTTTTAAAGTACTCTTATCAAAATGAAATTTATTTGGATGATATTAACGAAAAAAACACTTTTATATATGTAATTGTTAAATTAGGTATAAATTTGGTATTGATATATTAATATTATTTATTTTATTATTTTTTCAATAAACCTAAATGGATAATATATAATTACAATTTTATATTTTGATATTAATATTTTTATATAATATTTGACCCTGATCCAGATGAAAGTAACATGAAAAAATAATAGTAAAAAACTTAAAAATATAATCTATTAAACTGTATAGTACTTTTTAATTGTTTCGTTAACCGAGTCCAAATAGTTTAAATATTTTGTTAATATTTTAAAAATATTATTCATTACTTTGAACACGAGTGTTTGAAATGTAGGACAAAGGAGAGAAGTGTGAACATGATCTAAATGTGTGACGTCACTATGCTTAGCATCACCCTCATGATGTTTCAAGCTCTTCTACTGCAAATTTACTGAGAAATTTCCAATTTTTTTTCTTGCATATATATATATATATATATATATATGAAATAACATTTTTACAAGTTAATAATTTATATATAAATTAATTTATAAAACCTTTCTCATGTTCATTAATGAAAAACTACTTTTAATTTTAAAAAAATATTATTTTCTTATTTTCTTTTTTATATTTAAATTAAATTTATTTGTTAAATTATAATTTTGGTCATCTTTCGATTTTTATCCATAATTTATATTTGTTTTTGTGATTTTAATTTTTCTTTTTAATTCATAATTTTTGGCTTAGTCCACAATTTTGTATATTTGTTATATTTCAGTTAATTAAATTATTTAGTAATGATACTTTAAATTAATATAATAAATTTAGGTTGGAGAGATCGAAATTACTTGTAAAATTATAATTTCGTAAAAAATTTTACGAAATGAAAAATTATTTATGAATAATTTAGATAAAAATATTTATGAAAAAAATTATGATAGTTTTTCCTTTTTTATTTTTCACGTAGAAGTTAATGTTATTTAGTCTGGTGATGTTTTGCGATTTTTATTAGGGTTAAAAAATGGAAATTTTTATTAGAATAATATTATTTTAATTAAAATATACATACTTTTTATTTTATTAAATTTTTTTACTATAAATGTTAGAATTCCACTCTCCTAACATAGAATTCTAATTTTTACTCAATTTTTTTAAAATAAAAATAAAAATTTAATAAAATATATAATTAAAAATAAAAAATTATATAAAAATTATATAAAAAATATATAACTTTTTTATTTATAGAATTAGTATAAAAATTTGATTATTGTGATACATTCTCTCCTGTAGTCAAAATTATCACTGTTTGTCGGTTTCTTACTATGGTTGCTATGCGTTAATGACATTAAAAATGTTTTCCTGCATGGTGATCTTGAGGAGGAAATCTATATGCAGCAACCTCCTAGATTTGTTGCTCAGGGGGAGTATGACTTATTGTGCAAGCTGCATCAATCTCTCTATAGGTTGAAACAATCTCCTCGAGCTTGGTTTGGTAAATTTAGTTATATTGTATAACTTTTTGGATTGAAAAGGAGTGAAGCATATCATTCTATCTTTTATTGTTATACATCTCTTGAGAAGTATGTGTACCTAATTGTCTATGTTGATGATAGAGTGATTACAGGAAATGATGCTACTAAGATATCTCAATTGAAAAAGCACCTGTTCAGTCATTTTCAAACCAAAGATTTGGGTTTTTTGAATTACTTACTGGGTATTGAAGTGGCTTAATCAAAAGATGGTGTTGTGATCTCACAAAGAAAGTATGCTCTAATTATTTTAAGGGAAGTGGGTCTTGAAAATTGTAGGTCGGTTGATAGTCCTATGGACCCAAATCAAAAGCTCATGGTAGATCAAAGTGAAATTTACACTGATCTCGAGAGATATAGGAGACTAGTGGGAAAACTCATTTATCTCACTATAACAAGACTTAGATATTTTATTTGTTGTCGGGGTTGTTAGTCAATTTATGTAAAATCCCCACGTTGACCATTGGAATGCTATCACATGTATTCTCAGATATTTGAAAAGGTCTCCAGGACAAGGATTGTTATATGAAGATAAGGGAAACACATAGATTTTAGGATATTGTGATGCTGATTGGGCAGGTTGTCCCATAGACAGGAGATCTACCTCTGGATACTATGTTTTTATTGGTGGAAATATTGTCTCTTGGAAGAGGAAGAAACAAAATGTTGTAGCTTGGTCTAGTGTTGAGGCTGAAGTCTATGGCCATGGTTACATGTGAGCTTATGTGGATTAAACAATTTCTTCAAGAGTTGAAATTTTTTGAAGTTGAAAAAATGACAGTATATTGTGATAATCAATTAGCACTTCATATTGCCTCAAACCTAGTTTTTCAAGAGAGGACTAAACACATAGAGATTGATTGTCACTTCATTCGGGAGAAGATGTAACATACAAAAAATATACCTATTTTGCATCTATAACGGAATAAAATCTACCCATTAATTATTAATAATTTCAAGATATCATAAAATATAAAACGTCTAAACACATTGAATATTCACTCTATTCAAGTTTATCACTTGAAAATAAAAAGTCTTTACAAAAACTCATAATAAATTGAAAGTTGCAAAGCACAAAATTAATTCCTCCTTAAGCAAAACTTGAAGCTATTGTTTAGCTTTCACCTGCATTGCTATCTGCTCCCGTGTCACCTGCATTGCTATCTGCTCTCGTGTCAAGACACTATCATCGCAGTATCAACAAAACCACAAACACAAACAGAAAGGGTAAGCTAATATAAACAACAAGATAAATCATATGGAATTCATAAAATCATTTAAATGTAAGTATTAAATTTCATACAAGTGTAAGGGTCTACCAAAGACTTTACACATTTCAAACACATTCACAATCAAGACTGACGCCTTCCGAAAGACTGTATGGATATCGGATATCTAAGGCTAGCACTTGATGTATAAACATGGACCACGGGTCTTATAACGACCGACTAACTGAGTCTTTTTCACCTCAACGCCATCCATGTATCAAAAACAGGACCTCGGATCTTATCACGACCGACTAACTGAGTCTTTTTCACCTCAACGTCATCCATGTATCAAAAACAGGACCTCGGGTCTTATCACGACCGACTAATTGAGTCTTTTTCACCTCAGCGCCATCCCCTCACTACTCATAACCAACACCACATCAGGGTAGTCCCATCTAATTATCTTTTCAGAGCAACTGATAAAACCTCCATCGACCTCTCACCACATGCGGTCTTAGTCTATATGACTTTGATCCACATTGAGGTCTGGATACCTTATGACATATCCCTAGATCCATACACACTAAACTACCACATTTCAATCATATCATAATAAACTTATCCTCAATATGAACTACACGGTCTCATGCGCATTTCATGCTCATCATTTTATATTCACAAATCACTACTCATCATTCACAACATCACATCACCAATCTCATGTCACAATCCAATTCCAATCACAATACATCACCAAATCACACATCACATAACTAAATAGTTTAATTATATAACAAATATCTCTTATAACATTTTATCACATTTCACATATATATACTCTTTTAATATTAATTAGAAGATGAATGATGATCCAAAATTAATAAACTTTTGCTCAATTAAAAATAGTTTCGAAAATGTTTCGCTCATCTCACAGCATGACCTTTAATCACTCAAAACTTCATATCTTATGTTTTACACATTATTTTTATGTGAAATAAAAACTACTGATTAGATAAAATCTAGGGCTAAAACTTTTATGAAGAAAACTTTCCCAAATTCGTAACCAAAACATCCCAAAACGGGTTCGTAATTTCAAAGCGAATAATTTTCGTGACAGCTTGACCTTTAATTACAAAAAAAAAATCGTATCTTGAGTTATACATATCCTTTTTAGGTGAAATAAAATCCAGGAGTTAGATAACATCTAGACCTACAACTTTCATGAATAACACATTTTGAAATTCGAAACAAAATCAAGCCGAAATAGGGTCGCAATCTCAGGGCGAAACCCAAATCACACTTTTAGATATAATAATCAATATAATAATTTTCATAAATCTCACATAATAACACAAAAACACACATAATAATCCAATAAATCATAAATAATTTTGTTTAATTAGCTTCCCTTACCTTTAAAGCCAAATCACACTTTTAAATCAATATAAATTTTCATAAATCTCACATAATAACACAAAAAAAACATATAATAATCCAATAAATCATGAATAATTTTGTTTAATTAGCTTCCCTTACCTTTAAAGGATCTCAAAACGAAATTCTATTCGGATATAATTAATCTACTCTTCACGCTCTTTCCCCAAGTGTTCTTGAATTTTCAAAGAGATAAGAATTGAAGGAGAATTCTTTGAAAGAATTGAGAGAAATTTGAGAGAAGGAAAATTAGGATTTTCTAAAAGTAAGAGTGAATGGGAGGATTAGGGTTAAATAGACTATTTATAATCTCTCCCCTTTCTAAGTAAGTGGGCTTACGGTTTACTCAAAATTGGGCTCTCACAATCTCCCCGACAACAAGAATTTTCGTCCTCGAAAATTATAATCACCATCAAAGAGAAAATGATAGTACATGACTCTTACAGAAGATATTGTCTAAGGAGATTAACACTGAATTTATCAATTATGATCCCTAAGAGGACCTAGGATTTAATCTATATGTTCCAGGTTTGGTGCATATGATTTTTATGCTCCAGCTTGAGGGGGAGTGTTAAATAGCTGTCTAACTTCTAATTTTAGGAGAGACAGGTTGCCTTGTTGAATGTGGATGATCCTTGTCTCTCCATTTCTAGCTTTCCCCATATCTCCCTCTTTTTTGTTTTGATTCTCTCTATCTCTCCCATTGTAATATATATTGTACCAATGTGACTTATGAATGTATGTGTGAAACTTGAAATTTCAGTACTTTCAAAGTGAAAGATGTTACAAATTCACACTCAACTCAAGAGGTCAAGAAAATGGAAAACTTTAAGACAAAATCAAATGATTTAAAAAGACAAACTAAACAGTTCAAAAATAAAAAAATAGGCTAAACCATATAGAGTAAAAGATAAAACAAGGAAGAAGAACACAAATTCTTAAAGAAACTTTCACAATTTCAATCATTTCAAAGTAATTTATAATGACAAATGGAAACCAATTTGTAAGTTTTGAAAAAGTAGAAAAATGAAATAAAAATACATCTCAAATAAAACTCAAATGTAACAAAGATAACTGGCACATTAATAGTTTGAAACCAATGTCACATGAAACATGCTTATGTCATACTCTTTATGCTAGTGTCAAAAGGATGGCTGAAAAACCTCCAAGCCTATTAAAGTCTAGAAAACAAATTAAAACACAAATAAAAAAAAAAAGAATTTCAGAAAATAATTGAAAACATTCAAACAAACAATAATTTATTCTAGATCCATCCCTGCGCTCATCAATTGTACTTAAAAAATATTTCTAGTTCATCAATCTTCATTAATTATTATGCAATGTTTACCCGTTCTTCGGTCTCGTTTAGTGTGTGCAGTGGCATTCTAACTGCAACTACATTGCTACTGGCTCCAGTGACAAAACGGTTCGACTTTGTCTTTGGCAATGTCCCCTGATGGTCGCTATATGGCATCTGGTGATGAAGATGGCACAATCATGATGTGGGACCTCTCTAGTGGCTGTTGTGTCACACCTCTAGTTGGTCACTTGCTTTCGGGTGATCTCCACAAATAACTTCACTCAACATTTCAACTTGATCATGGAAAGGAAATCAAAAGGTATTTTAGGGTGCTATCAAATTCTTAACATTGGTACTGTTCTTTGTTGTTGGATGTCAGTTGTGAAGGTTCTCTTCTAACATCTGGATCTGCTGATTGCACTGTCAAATTTTGGGATGTAACTACAGGTATAAAGGTTCCAAGGAATGAAGAAAAGTAAGTAGTTTATTTGACATGAAAACATACAACTATCTCGTCAGGAATTGTGTTTTCAAATGGAAAAACTGATTGTATGTATTTTTCATATCAGTAGAAGTGAGAATACTAACAGACTCAGATCATTGAAAAGCCTGCCAACCAAATCTGCTTCAGTTTACTCTCTCCAGGTACATTCACTAATTACCCATTCTTGGTTTCACTTTTCCATTGTTAGTCTTGATTCAACTTTATAAAGATTTAACTATTATGTAACTCTGTATTGTGTTCTCTATGCTGTTTTCTCGCATGATTCTTCTTTTTGTAGCTAGAGCTCTTGCAGAAAGTGGCTGTTAGTATGTCAACAAATTTTAAAGTGACAATTCTGACTTAAACACAAAAAGACCTAATTTTTGTTAATACAATACTTTTTATTTTGTAAATTTGTTAGTAAATTGAATTGAAATATTTCTGCTAATCCATGCATATTTGATAATTCCCCACTCATAAATGTAAAATATATTATAAAATTATTTAGAGTTGGAAGGAATTATATTTTCAATTTGTTGCTTCACATCTTCTTATGTGATCTTGTTTGATATTTTATTTTTAGTGCCCCTAGCGTTGAATGCTGATAGATGCAAAACTAGATACCTTGGATTATTGGAATATTGCTCCCAACATGGAATATACCTTTGTTTATGATTAGTGTTTTTCATAAAACTAGCGGAAATATATGCCCATTGTGTATGTGTTTGTATTTCAATCATATTATTTTATTTTATTAATTTAAATATTTAATATTTGTAAAATCTAGTTTTATATTATTAATAGAATAGGTGAGCAATTTGTGTGTATATAGTTGTTAAAATATTGATTTTTTGTTTTTAAATGAAAGTTTAACTGATAAAATTTTGTAAATTAAAGAAAGTTAACATTTATAATATGATTGGAAACAGTTGTGAAGATATTGAAATTTGCATGTAATAAGAATGGAATTAAATAATTTTGAAAAAAAAATTGTATGTACAAAACACAATAAATATTAAAAAATGTGTTATTGTGCTTAATGAAGTTCACGAATTATTATTATTGATCATCATTTAAACCAGTTAAATATTTTAAGATGTATAATATGATACGAGATTAAGGAATACAATAAAAGATGATGCTGAGAAGGGATATGTGGCACATATTCCGATTGATGCGGTAACAGAAATTAGTGAGTGTTAAGTAGAAAAATATAGCGAAAATCTTTGCCTTTGGGTATACTTGACAACTTATTATGTTTGAATTCTAATGGAAATTACCCCAATTTAGAATACCTTGTATATATTTTTGTATGCAGAAGAAAAATACTCAATTTGAAAGAAAACAACCAATTAAAGGAAAGAAATCAAAGAACAGACAAATTGAAGGATCAACTCAGCACTACAGGACAATTTCGCTCAAGCAGACGTTGTGGCCGCTTGAGCGAAAGTTGATGCAGGAGGTCCTCTGGAATGCACTCTCTTGAGCCAAGGGTATACTCGCTTGAGTGAATGAAGCAAAAATGAGAAAATGTTCTCAGGTATTTTTCGCTCAAGCGACATAATTCTCACTTGAGCGAAAGGATGTTTCTTCTGCTTGAAGTTCTCTATCTCGCTTGAGCGAAGAACACTAACTTGAGCGAAGGTTCATTTCTTCAGCATGAAGTTCTCCATCGCTTGATCAAAGAATGCTAGCTTGAGCAAGAGTTCATTAAAACAGAGAACGTATAAATGGACGAATTGGAACTTTGATTGGGGGATTCTTCGAACGAAGCAAGCTTGGGTGTTAACAGAAACGCAGAGGCAAGGAAGGAAGGTCTGAATCAACGGGAGAAGATTCAAGATTCAACCTGTAATTTGCAACTGTTTGTAATCTTGCCTTTATTATTATGAGCAGCTAAACTTTCTTTGTGTATTGAGATGAACGTAACTGATTAATTCTGCTGTATAAATTTGTGATTATATATATATATATAAATATATATATATATATATATATATACTATTCTGTGATTCAATGTTATTGGTCTGATTCTGTATTCCATGCTAAGATGAATTGCTTAATCATCTCTTAATTTCTGTTTGGATTCATGTTGGAAAAGTGAGTCTAAACCTGCTCTGAATCAGATCAACTGCTGGACATGAATGCTAGGAATAAGTTTGAGTCCTTTAGTTAATTTAACCCTGTGCTCAATGCAGAGATTTTATTTTAATGGTGCAAGGAATTGACTATTTTGATATAATCTTTAGAAATTCTAAGCAGGGAATTGTTTAGAAGGAAATTCAGGAGTTAATAACATTGAACACTTGGTACAGAAGGAGGGAATTAGTGAAATTCATTCTCAATACGTTATCTGAACCCAGTCATTTTAATTTCTATTAAGTGTTTAAACAGTTCTTGTATCAGTACATATAAATCAGAATTAAATCTCTTTGAAAGAAGGCAAGTTTAAAGTGTATCATAACTATTATTGAATATTTTACAAGTCCCTGAGGATACGACACTTGTTTTGTACTACCACTGATCCAGTGCACTTGTTGGTAAAGAAAGAAAATTCCTAACAAGTTTTTGGCGCCGTTGCCGGGGACTTGTGCCAAGATATTCAGTAATTTTATTGATCAACTTTAAACCTGTTTGTGAATAACTGTAGAGAACTAGTAAATTCAGTTTTGGTAGATAATTCTTTCTTTTTGTGCTAATCTTCCTGTTTAGCTTTTTCTTGTATGCGAGGTAAAAATCAGGTTGAGGATTTATTCTTTGATCCTGAGATTGAAAGGACAGCCAGGAGAAATAATAGCAGAACAAGAAAGCAGAAAAAGTTAGACAAGGAAAGGGAGCAGCAAGAGTCATCCACTTCTATCTCTATTCAGCAAGAGCAAACAAATCAAATGGTTGATCCTGGATGTGCTGGTGCAGTTGGAAACCCAGGAGGTGAAGGACATAATTATAATAATTAAAGGAGATTATTGGGGGAGTATGCTCATCAGCTTGGACCAAGACACTTTTCTAGCATAGCCAGACCAACAAAAGGGGTGGAAATGAAGCCAACTCTCCTATCACTTATAACTTCCAACTAGTTTGCAGGGATGGATCATGAAGACCCTTATAATCACTTATCCACTTTCTATGAGCTGTGTGGCACTATGGGAGTACCTGAAGAGGATGAGGAAGCAGTTTATTTCAGATTATTTCTCTTCTCCTTAATTGGAAAGGCCAGAACATGGTTGCAATCTCACCCAAACCAGAGTTTAACTAGATGGGAAGATGTAGAAAGAAGTTCCTGACCAGATTTTTTCCTCCCTATAGATACATTAGTGCAAAGTCAGCCATTGTGAAGCATGAGAAAGATATAAGTCGTTATTGAGAAAATGCCCAAATCATGGGTTTGATGATGTAGCTCAACTCAACATGTTCTGTAATGGGTTGAGGCCATAAACCAAAATGCTCTTGGATGCGTTTGCAGGAGGGTCTATGATGATGAAAGATTCAGAAGAGGCTATTACAATAATCAATGCATTAGAAGCCAGTGACTATCAAACACATCATGATAGAAGTCAGCATGCACCTGCCAAGAAAGGAATTTTGGAATTAGATACACAGAATACAATCCTGACTCAAAATAAACTTCTTTCTCAACAAATGGAAGATTTGAAGAAACAGATGTCAAAAATGCAAATGGGATCATCCTCACATTCAAGGTCTCAACAAGTATTGAGATGTGACTTTTGTGCAGGAGAGCATCCAAATGGTCATTGTACCATTGCTGATCCACAACAGGAGGAAGAGGTGAATTATATGAGCAATGCAAGGAGACATGATAATTATACTCACAACTTTAACCAAACTTCAGGTTGGAGAAGCCATCCAAATCAGTATTCTGGATGGAATCAAGATGCAGGAACATCTTAGAGACAGCCTCCTCCAAGACCATATCAAAATCAACAACAATACCAACCAGACAGGTTGACTAAGATGGAGGAAACACTTACATAATTCATGCAAGTTTCTACATCAAATCAAAAAAATACGGATGCTTCTATTAGGAACTTGGAAATGCAGGTGGGACATCTAGCGAAGCAATTAGCTGAGCAGCAAGACAATAAATTTTTAGCTAATACACAGGTCAATCCTAAGGAGCATTATAAGTTTATCACAACCAGGAGAGGCACTGTTATTGGCAGAGGGATAGGTGAGAAAGAAAAACAGATAGTTGAAGAAAAAATAGATGCAGTTGAAAATGAGAGTGAGAATGAAGTGGAGATGAATTAAAAGGATGAGAAGGAAGAGGAAATAAGAAAGAATGATAATGAAGGTGAGAAGATTGAGAAGAGGAGGATGACAGAAAAATAAGTGAATACTCCTCCTTTGAGGAATCTACCTTATCCACATGCTCAATCAAAGAAAGATAAGGAAAGACAATTTGCTAGATTTCTTGATATTCTGAAGCGACTACAGATCAACATTCCATTTACAGAAGCCATGGAACAAATGCCAAACTATGCCAGATTTATGAAAGAACTGTTGACGAGGAAATTCAATGAGCAAGAAACAGTTGAGCTAGAAGCTGGATGTAGTGCAATTATTCAAAAATCTCTACCTCAGAAATCTAGAGATCCAGGAAGCTTTACTCTGCCTGTAACAGTAGGAAATCTTACAGTTGGTAAGACATTATTAAATCTTGGAGCTAGTATTAATCTCATGCCTTTGTCAATGGTAAAGAAGATATGAGAGATAGAGAAGAGGCTTACTCGAATGACTCTACAACTAGCTGATAGATCAGTAAAATATCCACACGGGGTAATTCAGGATTTACTGGTAAAAGTTGATAAGTTTCTTTTTCGAGTTGACTTTGTGGTAATGGATATGCCAGAAGATGTTGAAGTACCTCTTATTCTTGGGAGACCATTCATGAAAACGGCCAAGGTAATTATTGATGTAGACAATGGGAAGTTGAAGGTACGTGTGCAGGATGATGAGGTTAATTTTGATGTTTTTGAGACCATGAAACATCCAAATGACAAGAAAAAGTGCTTTAGAATTGATGAAATTGATGAATGCTGTTTAGAAGTTCAAGAAAAATTTTCCACTGTAGATCCTTTAATGAAGGCATTACTGAACTCCACTGCAGCTTTTAAGGAAGAGGAAGAAATAAGAAATTGCTTGTCAGCACTAGATAGAGCTAAGGAAATGCCTCATACTGTAGTTCAAAAACAAGAATTGACTAAGGAAGAATCTTGTTAGCCTCCAAAGATAGAACTAAAGCAGCTACCATCTTACTTAAAATATGTGTTTCTTGAAGATGATGGAGGTAAACTGGTCATACTTAGTAATTCTCTTTCAGCAGAAGAAGAACATAAGGTGATTGAGGTACTAAAAGCTAATAAAGGAGCCATAGGTTGGATACTATCTGACTTGAAAGGAATCAATCCCTCATATTGCATGCATAAGATTTTAATGGAGGAAGACTACAAACCTGTAGCTCAACCTCAAAGGCTCCTTAATCCCACAATGAAAGAGGTGGTAAGAAAAGAGGTAATAAAGTTGCTTGAAGTCGGTATGATATATCAAATCTCAGATAGTACATGGGTCAGTCCAGTCCAGGTTGTTCCTAAGAAAGGAGGAATGACAGTGAACGCAATGAGAAAAATGAATTGATTCCCACAAGGACTGTCACAGGTTCGAGGATGTGCATAGATTATAAAAAGTTAAATCAAGCAACAAGAAAGGATCACTTTCCACTCCTTTTCATGGATCAGATGTTGGAAAGGTTGGCTGAACAAGCTTACTACTGCTTCCTTGATGGTTATTCTGGTTATAATCAAATTGTAGTAGATCCTAAGGATCAGGAAAAAAGTGCTTTTACATGTCCCTTTGGTGTTTTTGCATATAGAAAGATGTCATTCGGATTATGCAATGCTCCAGCAACTTTTCAAAGATGCATGCTGGCTATCTTTTCAGACTTGGTAGAGAAAAGCATAGAAATTTTCATGGATGACTTTTCAGTATTTGGAGAGTCATTTGATTCTTGTCTGAAAAATTTGGATATAGTTCTAAAAAGGTGTTGAAACAAATCTGGTTCTCAATTGGGAAAAGTGCCATTTCATGGTGAAGGAAGGGATCGTGCTTGGCCATAAAATTTCTGAGAAGGGTATTGAAGTAGATCAAGCCAAGGTGGAAATATCTCAAAACTACCACCTCCAACCAATGTGAAAGGCATAAGAAGTTTCTTGGGACATGCTGGGTTCTATAGAAGATTCATTCAAGACTTCTCTAGGATTGCAAAACCACTTAGCAACCTGTTGAATAAGGACAAAAAGTTTAGTTTTGATGAAGATTGCCTACAGGCCTTCTCAGCTATCAAACAGAAACTGTGTTTGTACTTGGTCAGAGAAAGGCTACAACTCTTCATATCATACATTATGCAAGCAAGGTTCTGAATGAAGCTCAAATTAACTATGCCACAACAGAGAAAGAATTACTTGCAATAGTGTTTGCTTTGGAAAAATTTAGACCGTATTTGATAGGATCAAAAGTTATTGTATACACAGATCATGCAGCTATCAAATACTTGCTTTCTAAACCAGACTTAAAACCAAGATTGATTAGATGGGTGTTATTGTTACAGGAATTTGATTTGGAAATCAAGGATAAAAAGGGAAGTGAGAATCTTGTTGCAGATCATCTATCTAGATTGATTAATGAAGAGGTGACTATGAAGGAGCATGATATTAAAGAAGAATTTCCTGATTAAAAGCTTTTTGTCATTCAAGAAAGACCATGGTTTGTAGACATGGAAAATTTCAAAGCTGCAGGGGTTGTGCCTAAGGACTTTAATTGGCATCAAAAGACAAAATTATTTAAAGATGCAAAATGCTATGTGTGGGATGATCCCTATCTTTTCAAAATAGGGAGTGACAATTTATTGAGAAGATGTGTGACAAAGGAGGAAGCCCAAAACATTCTCTGGCACTGTCATAGTTCTCCCTATGGTGGGCATTTTAATGGAGAACGAACTGCATCAAAAGTTCTCTAATCAGGTTTTTTCTGGCCAACCTTATTCAAAGATGCTCACAGTTATGTACAACAATGCAACAATTGCCAGAGAACAGGAGGAATATCAAAGAGAAATGAGATGCCATTAAACATCATGCTAGAAGTGGAGGTGTTTGACTGTTGGGGGATTGACTTCATAGGCCTGCTGCCATCCTCATTTTCAAACGAATACATTCTAGTAGCAGTTGATTATGTTTCTAAATGGGTGGATGCAATTGCAACTTCAAAGACAAATGCAAAGACTGTTATCAAGTTTCTCAAAAAGAACATATTCTGTAGATTTGGCACCCCAAGGGTATTGATCAGTGATGGGGGTTCACATTTTTGCAATACACAACTCCAAAAATGTCTACAGCACTATGGGGCTAAGCACAAGGTGGCATCACCCTATCATCCACAAACTGATGGATAGGCAGAAATCTCAAACAGAGAAATCAAGAGAATTTTAGAGAAAACTGTCTCATCCACAAGAAAAGATTGGTCTCTCAAGTTGGATGATGCACTTTGGGCCTACAGGACTGCATATAAATCTCCTACTGGACTTTCCCCATTTCAACTTGTTTATAGTAAGTCCTATCACCTACTAGTGGAGATGGAGCATAAAGCATATTGGACCTTGAAATTCTTGAATTTTGATGCTAAAGGATCAGCAGAAAAAAGAAAACTTCAGCTACATGAGTTAGAAGAGATGAGGCTCAATGCATATGAGTCTTCAAAGTTGTATAAAGAAAGGGTTAAAGCTTACCATGACAAGAAGATTCTCAAAAGAAATTTTCACCCAGGCCAGCTTGTACTTTTGTTCAACTCCAGGTTGAAACTTTTTCCTGGGAAGCTTAAATCTAAATGGTCAGGACCCTTTGTTGTGATGAATGTCAAACCTTATGGAACAGTGGAGATAGATGATCCAACAACCAAAAGAAGCTAGATAGTAAATGGTCAAAGATTGAAAGCCTATATGGGAGGTGAAGTTGAGAGGCTCACCACCATCATTCAACTTAATGACCCTTAATTACACAGGCGTCGAGGTAAAGACGTTAAACAAGCGCTCCTGGGAGGTAACCCAGTGTTTTGAGTTTCTATTTGAAATCTTTACTATGCTTTATGTACATTATGTTAGATAGTTTTCAACTTGCTGATTTATGTTAGCTGTGTTTTAAAAAAATTTTGAAAAAAAAAGATTTCGGTCAATGAGGGAAAACTAAGTTTTGAAGTGATCTTGAATGGACATTTTCACTTGAGCATACAATTTCAAGGTTCAATTTTCTTCATATTTTTGCTCAAGCTAATCAAGTTTCGCTTAAGCGAACAAACCAGAAAAAAAGAGCCTGAAATTTAACTGATATGGTCGCTTGAGCAACGTTAATTTTCGCTTGAGCGAAAATCTTTGAAAGGCTCACTGGTTAAAGTACGCTCAAGCGAGATTTTGTATGCTCAAGCGAAAAATTTTTGGAGAAAGAAAAATAGCTCTCAAGTTTAATTTCGCTCAAGCGATAGGTTTTCGCTTGAGCGAAAGTGTTCGCAATTCGATTTTAAAAAGGGATTAGGTCAAATTTTTTCACTCACAAACATTCCCTTTTTTCCAATTTCGAACCCTAACACAAAAATTTCCCCTAATTTCTCTCAAATTTGCAAGCCAATCTTTACAAAGCCCATCTTCGAATAACACGTTTTCCCCTCTAGCATTTTTTGTTTGGTTTATTCGTTCTCAAATCAATCTTCGAATTCACTGTAAGTCTCAATTCCAAATAGCTTGCATTGTGCTGTTAAGAGAGGTAGCAGTAGCTTGCGTTGTGTATTGTTTCGATTTGTGCTAGTTTCTCTCATAGAATGCTTGTTTATATATAGCAGCATGGAATTTTGGGTTACGTTTTGGGGTTCATCAATTAGGGATTTACACTGGTTTCACCGCTTGAGAAGCGAAGAATAATTTTTGAAATTGTGGGACTTTGATTTTGCACTTTTGAAACCCCATATGTTTTTATATTGTAGTGCAAATTTTAAGTTATGACTCCAAACTGTTGAATGTCTGTGTATTCGTGTATTTTTCTGTATCTGTGTTTTGTGTATATCCTTGGATCTGTGTTTTTGGTTCTATGTTGCAGTAACCAATGGATTTAATCACAATGTCTTTTGAATTTGAAAGAATTAGGTTTTCTAACTGATTAAAATAGTGTGATGAACTGTTTAATTATATCTGACTGTTTGGAGCAAACCATAAATTATTGTTTACAGATGACATCCAGAAGAAGCAAACAAGCAAGCACTTCCTCTAAAGCTGCTGCAAAAAGACCCAGAATCGAAGAACCTGAAATACATTGGGACAATACGCTATTCAGAGATGAAGAAAGGCAGCAAAGATACAACATACTGAAAAATTGGACATTCATCGCTGAGAGGAGGGTGAAACTTAAAGAAAATGAGTATTCTGAGTTTAATGAAGAAATCACCCGTAGAGAATGGAGGAGACTAGCAGAACCCCTACCAAAGTTTGACCCAGAAGTGGTTCGAGAATTTTATGCAAATGCGTGGCCGGTGGAAGGGCAATGCAGTGAAAAGAGATCAAAAGTGAGGGGGAGATGAATTTCATATGATAGGGACAACATTAATGCATTTATGGGGCACCTTACGCAATTGAATCTAGGGGCATATTGTATTTATCAAATACTGAGAAGGGGAACTTTGACAGGTGTTGGAAGCAAGTTGGAGGATGGTTTCATAGCTCAACTTCTATGTTTACCAGGAAGGACGTATGAAACGAATCACGCAGGAAAAGCATTAAGAATCCTCTGGGGTAACATGACGACTTTAACTCAAATTTGGACTTCTTTCCTCCTAGCGAATATTGTACCCATCAAGCACAGTTCCGACCTCAACATGGCAAGCTGTCACATCGTATACAGTATCATGAAGCAATACACAGTCGATATAGTCACCCTGATCTTAGAGGAAATCCATCAGTTTGCAACTCAAGAACGCAGTCGGAAAACTGATCATTCCAAAGCGTTGGGATTTCCTACTCTCATCACAACCTTGTGTGCAGCAGAAGAAGTTGATGTGAATCCCTCGGTCAAAATTCGACCTACAATCGACCGAAAATTCATTGAAAAAAATTGCACAAATTCTGATACTCCTCCACCGGTTGAGACAAAAATGCAGCAGCAACCTTCAGAGCAATTAGGACCATCATCTACTTCATATCCCCATGACTCACAACAAGCACAATTGGTAGAACATCTGAAGAAACTAGAGCTTCACATGATCCATTTGGAGAATCAACAAGCTTCCAATCACCGAGGTCAAGTTAGCCTCAATGAGAGTTTCTACCACTTTTCAAACCAGTTTTCTCAACAACCCTCACCATGGCCAACTCCACAACAGTTCACTACATTGGTACAATGGCCTAGGAACAATCCAATTTTTGCAGGGGGGAGTGAGAATGAAGAGGATATTAGAGGAAATGATGGGGAAAGAGATGAGACTAGAGAAGAAAATAATGATGAAGGAGATGATGAAGCGGAAGATGAAGAAATGGAGACAGTGGGAGATGAGACAAGTAGAGGAGATTGACCGGGTTCTTTTGTTTTAATTTTAGCTTTAAATCATTTTTATGATTCAGTTTCTTTTTATACATAGATTCTAATAGGCAGTTTGGAATTTAGTCAGTAGTATGCTTTAGGTAGTTAGTTTATAATTAATATTTTCACTACAACAGAATAGCCTTTAGATAGCAGTTTCGCATGGCTTATAACAGCGGTTAAAAACGCTATTAAATGAGGTGCTATTATAGAGTCTGACTTTAGATAACGGTTAACTAACCGCTATTAAAAGTATACTTTAGATAGCGGTTCATGTGGAACCGCTTTCTTTTATTGGGTTTAGATAGCTGTTCCATGAACCGCTATCTAAAAGTCCCAATAAAAAAAAAAGATTTATTTAAATATTGAAATCCAAATTTTTTTCTGATCATTTGTACCTGATTTGTACCTGATTGACCACAATTTAAACGAATAAATGTAATTTATTCAACAAAATCCCCAGCCAACATACAATATTCTGTCAATTAATAACAAAATCATTCAAAATTTGCTCAATGAAAACTAAAATTTACATGAAAATACAATGGTTACATATACATCAAATAATAAAAATAAATTCAAAAATCTCTAAGAGTCTATGGTCCGGATTTTGTCCTTCAAAAATGTATGGTACAGATATGCACACCATTCCTTTTATAGCTGCTCAATTCTAACATCCGGAAAGGTAGCAATTCGAGATTCTGGAAAATACTGCAAACATAAGATAGAAAAGAAAATTACAAAAGTTAAATACTAAATTAGATAAATAATGACAATACATTATTGTTTGATATAAACATAGCTATAATGCAAAAATAGTTCTTACATTAACTGGAATAGTAGTTTGTCCATACTGCAGTGCATCTCCAATGAACAAGGCTACATAATATCCACAGTCATCTGAGTTCATTTGCTTAGGACACTTTATAAACAAAAAAAACATAAAGATAGATTAGAATAACCACCAAGTCATCAAATAAGTATGAATGAGAACATATATTGGTGTACACTTGATACCTGTACACTGACCCATCTTGTTTGATTCATCTTTGTCTTGGGAGTTTGAAGCTTCCTTTCAGCTCTATATGCAAGTAGGGCACTGAAATAGCAACAAGTTGATATAAAT
>BDMB01000075.1:160133-301221 GCA_016859785.1 Macrotyloma uniflorum | reverse complement strand
ACTCTTCAACATTTACTAGCATCATATTCAAACAAGACCAACAAGGACAAGAAATAAGGTTTCAGTCATCACTATGGTCAATTGCAAATTGAATAAACTCCTTCACTCCATCTTCGTATACTTTGCTCAAACGATCGGCTTTCATCCAACTTCGGTCCATATTTCCCTGAGTCACATTACATTTGTTAGTTCCTTTTTGTTTTTCGGATTTTTTTTTCTCCATAGGACTCCCAACTCTCCCACTTGGTTGTGCTTGGTATGCAAAGAAATATTTACTAATCTTATGAATATTGAACTTGGTAAAAAAAGGGGATTTAAAAACTGAAAAATAAGATTCTTAAAATAGCAATAAAGTAAGTATTGAATTTGTATTCTTCTATCCATAATTGAAAAAGTTTTTTTGACTATTGCCTAAGAATGAAGGGGCTATAAATAATATTTATAAATTCTATTTATTTATTGCTATTTGTAAGTTTATGAAATCAAGTTAAAAAATTTTCTTTCACTATTGCCTAATAATGAAGGGGCTATAAATAATAGCTATAAATTCTATTTATTTATTAGGGTTTAGGGTTTAGGGTTTGAGGGTTAGGGTTTAGGGTTTTAGGGTTTAGGGTTTAGTACTCTAGACCCTATAAATCAAGTTTTAAGTGTTTTATGAATGAATATAAGATTTCAAAGCGTTCCTCACCTTCAAACAAAGCATCATATCGAGGATGTGATATGGTTTCAAAGGGTGAACTGGACAGTTCCAATAAGATTTCATTCTTGAACAAAAATCTATTTTGGGGTTTATTTCATCTATTCCATGACCGGAACAGGGGGAGATATGTGGTTTCTTTTATAACCACATACACAAACACATACACAAAGCATGACAAATACACAAAGCATGACAAACAAAGTCCCTGATGTGGAACTCTTTCGCATTTTGATTAAACCTAGGGCAATAGCTCACGCGAAATACATGCACAATCAAATGAAATTTTCACTAGTCTAGAACCTTGGTATAATCGGAAACATAAAATAAACCACCAAAATCAAATACTCTGAGCCGAATTTACAACAAACATTGAAAAAAAGGGGGTTTTCATACATATCCACCTATGTACCAATCAGCCACCGAACAAACAACATATACATTTCTTATAATGATTATAATGATAAAAAAGCCAAGTAATCGAAAGAAAGAGACAAGAAAATGACTAACCTGTTATGTGTGAGACTCCGAATGATGGTGCGAAAGGAAAACGCGAGAGCAACGAACCAATGTAGGATTATCAGATTATCAGAGAGTGCAGAGACAGTGCAGAGAGAGCGCGAGGTTAAAGAAAGGGGCTTAGGTTTTTAAAAATTAGGACTTTAGATAGCGGTTCAACAAATGACCGCTATCTAAACTACATTTCTGATAGCGGTTAGGCAGTAACCGCTATCTAAAGTAACTTTTAATAGCGGTTGGGTAGGAACCGCTGTTAAAAGGCAAGACATTAGATAGCGGTTTCTACCCAACCGCTATTATAGCTTACTTTAGATAGCGGTTCCTACCTAACCGCTATTATAGCTTACTTTAGATAGCGGTTCCTACCCAACCGCTATGTAATATATATTTTTAAAAGCGGTTACTCTTAATCGCTATCTAAAGTGCCGTTACAAGAACCCGATTCTGTTGTAGTGTTTGGCTATGAAAGTTAGTGTTAGGTAAAATTTTTTGCAAACTGTGAATGAATTGAGTTAAGTTGGTTGAAAAAGAATCAATGATGGCATGTTGAATTCAAAATTAGAACAATGAAGATTTTTTTCTGAGGATTTTGAGTCAATAAGGTAAGTTGAGTTGATCAATAACAAGGAGACTAGGATGTGAAAGTATAAACATGAAAAGTGATTAACCTTGGGAAGTTGAATTTAACTACATTGAAGAAGTAAGCCTTGAGCTAGTGAGTAGAGTGCAACCCAAACACTTTGAGTGAATACAATTCTAACACTGCATGATGGTAATAGGTATTGCTTGGTTCTTCATGATTGTTATGCTTAGAAAAGACTTGAAAATGATTGAGGCAAGATTATTTTGTTAGGTTAGTGAACTTAGAGCCAAACAGCCAACCTGAATGAAATGCTGAAAACCTGTTTGAACCTAAGTCTCTTTATGTAAACAATTGCCGAACCTAGATTTGAGCCTTAAATAGAACAACCACCCTTAACTCTATTTGAAAGATTGAAGAACATTAAATGAGAAAGAGGGTGATGGAATCAAAAGTTAAGTAAGGCAAGAAACAAAAAAATAATCTTAAAGACTACAAAATTTAAAGGACAGTCTCTCAAGTGTTAAATAGAAAAAGAGAGAGACTTTGTGAAAGAAAACAGAAAATGAAAGAAGATTGCATGGGAAGTAAATTTGAAATGAAGGTGTTACTTGAGGAAAAAGGACAAACAAGATACAGTCATATGTCTTCAATCTTTCAAATGCTTTCTAATCCAAGAAAAACCATGAAATTCTTGTCCTAAGCCTCATTACAAGCCTTAAAGACCTTAAGATTCAAGTCTTACTTTGCAAGTATGATTGTGTAAAGATGAAAAGCAATGTCAAATTACTTGAATAAAGTGTGTGAATGAGAGAAAACACTCACCCTTAAGAGACAATGTGATTGCAAATATCAATTGCTTGAAAGAGAATGCTTCTTCATATAGGTTAATGAATTGATCCTATTATTAATCTCTAAAATTGGAATATATATTTGCATCTGGTTTCATTTGAAGTTGTGATTATCATCCCTGTTTGAATCAATATCCTCAGGTAATTAAATCTTGCAAGATGCTTTAAGGTGAGTGATAACACTGATAAATGATTTTTAATCAACCATCTTAACTCACTCAATTGCACAGTTTGGTTCGGGATTAATTGGTTTTGTTTTGGGATTGAACATTGTACCACATTGCTTGAGGACAAGCAAAATTCTAGGTTGGGGAGAGTAGTTAAGTAGAAAAATATAGCGAAAATCTTTGCCTTTAGGGACACTTGACAACTTATTATGTTTGAATTCTAATGGAAATTACCCCAATTTAGAATAACTTGTATATATTTTTGTATGCAGAAGAAAATTACTCAATTTGAAAGAAAATAACCAATCAAAGGAAAGAAATCAAAGAACAGAAAAATTGAAGGATCAACTCAGCACTACAGGAGAATTTTGCTCAAGCAGACATTGTGGCCGCTTGAGCGAAAGTTGATGCAGGAGGTCCTCTAGAATGCACTCGCTTGTATACTCGCTTGAGCGAGTGAAGCAGAAACGAGAAAATGTTCTCAGGTATTTTTCGCTCAAGCGACATAATTCTCACTTGAGCGAAAGGACGTTTCTTCAGCTTGAAGTTCTCTATTTTGCTTGAGCGAAGAACACTAGCTTGAGCGAAGGTTCATTTCTTCAGCATGAAGTTCTCCATCGCTTGAGCGAAGAATGCTAGCTTGAGCGAGGGTTCATTAAAACAAAGAACGTATAAATGGACGAATTGGAACTTTGATTGGGGGATTCTTCGAATGAAGCAACCTTGGGTGTTCACAGAAATGCAGAGGCAAGGAAGGAAGGTCTGAATCAACGGGAGAAGATTCAAGTTTCAACCTGGAATTTGAAACTGTTTGTAATTTTGCCTTTATTATTATGAGCAGCTAAGCTTTCTTTGTGTATTGAGATGAACGTAACTGATTAATTCTGCTGTATAAATTTGTGATTATCTATATATATATATATATATATATACTATTCTGTGATTCAATGTTATTGGTCTGATTCTGTATTCCATGCTAAGATGAATTGCTTAATCATCTCTTAATTTCTGTTTGGATTCATGTTGGAAAAGTGAGTCTAAACTTGCTCTGAATCAGATCAACTGCTGGACATGAATGCTAGGAATAGGTTTGAGTCATTTAGTTAATTTAACCCTGTGCTTAATGCAGAGATTTTATTTTAATGGTGCAAGGAATTGACTGTTTTGATATCATCTTTAGAAATTCTACGCAGGGAATTGTTTAGAAGGAAATTCAGGAGTTAATAACATTGAACACTAGGTACAGAAGGAGGGAATTAGTGAAATTCATTCTCAATATGTTATCTGAACCCAATAATTTTAATTTCTATTAAGTGTTTAAACAGTTCTTGTATCAGTACATATAAATCAGAATTAAATCTCTTTGAAAGAAGGCAAGTTTAAAGTGCATCATAACTATTATTGAATATTTTAAAAGTCCTTGAGGATACGACACTTGTTTTGTACTACTACTGATCAAGTGCACTTGTTGGTAAAGAAAGAAAATTCCTAACAGTGAGCTAAGACGTAGCTCTCGTGAGAAGCGTAAAACGTAATGGGAGCATATAAGGAGTGGAAGGAAATAATAAAGGAGAATGAGAATAGTATCTTCTGAAATATTCTTCTCTTCTCTGTCCTTCTTGTACGGGCCACTCTCTTGTGAGGAGTTGGTTGAAACATTTTCTCGTCAATTGGTGCTTTCATTGACCTCCCCCATGGCTGACAATACCCGATTAAAAGAGTTAGCAGCAGATATTCGCAAACTCTAAGAAGCTATGGCATTGGAAGCAACTCAAGGTTCTGCTTGTATTGCCCAATTGGAGCAGCAACTTGATATTTTCATAAAATCAAATGACGCCAACCGTATGGATCGTTTGGAGTCCTCTATGGATACCCTTACTCGATCGATGGATGCCATTTCTCGTCATTTAGAGTGCGTTGTTCACAATGATCCTCCATTACATGGGATGGGTAATACACTTTCCCTTTGTTCGATGAAACTGGATTTTCCGAAATTCAATGGCATTGAACCGTTGAACTGGCTATTTCGTGCAGAAATTTTTTTTGCTCTATACCAAACTCTAGAGTCTCAACGGTTATTAATTGCTGTCATTCATATGAAGGGGGATGCTGGACCCTGGTTTCAAATGCTCCAACGTTCTAATCTTCTCTCGAACTAGCAGGCACTCACCCAGGCAATGGAAGCTCATTTTGGGCCCTCCCCCTTTGATTCACCCCGAGCATCTCTATTCGAATTGGTTCAAACCGAATCCTGTTCAACACTATTATCATCAATTCGCGACTCTTGCTACTCATGTGGAAGGTCTTCCAGATACAACACTGTTAGACTGTTTTATTGGTGGGTTGAAACCTGATATTAAACATGAAGTCATCGTCCACGAACCATCATCGTTGATTAGGGCTGTGGCCCTTGCAAAACTATATGAGGAGAACATATCCTCTGTGACCCACATTTCCAAAATCCGTTATCACAACTCGGCCCAATACCAAGCTAGACAGCCCAATTCACTTCCGAGTCTGTTACCCAACCCTTCAACACCAACCCCTTCTGCCACTAAGTTTGCCGTCAAACGACTGTCCTCAGCAGAAATGCAGGTACGACGTGAACGGGGACTCTGTTATACATGTGATGAGAAATTTACCCCTTCCCATCGTTGCCCTAATCGCCAACTATTACTCCTCCAATATGATGACGACCCTCCTCTCGAATCGTCAAACACTTGGGGTATCGATTCTGAAGTTCTTATTTCCTCTGAGGTTCTTGCTGAGTTCCATCAATTATCCCATTATGCCTTCAATGGTGCGACAGGGCCAGACACCCTTCGTTTTCAGGGTTACATTTTAGGGCGATCAGTTCAGGTTCTTTTGGATAGCGGATCATCCGACAACTTTATTTAACCCTATCTGGCTAAATTTTTTAGGCTTTCAATAGAACTTGGACCTAATTTCAAGGTGCTGGTTGGTAACGGCCAATTTTTAAATTGTTAAGGGAGTGTGCGACAAGTTCCTCTTCAGATTCAGGGTAACACTATCAAACTCTCTACTCTCTTGTTGCTGGTTTTGGGAGCGGTAGTAATCTTGGGAGCATTGTGGTTGGCCACCATTGGGCCGCATGTGGCCGATTATAGTAAGCTCACTATTAAATTTTATACTGGTACCACGTTTGTAACTCTCCGTGGTGAGTCTCACATTACTGCCTCGGCTTCTCAAGCCCAGTATCATTATTTACGACGTTTACAACATACTCAAGCTATTTAAGAGGTTTTCACACTTCATCCACAACCTCTGATTTCTTCGATAGATCCGTTTCTTGGTCTAGAACCTCCACCTCATCCTAATATCCTGGCCATTCTACACCATTTTCCATTAGTGTTTTCTACCCTTAAAGGCTTGCCTCTGGTGCGCACTCATGATCATTCGATTCCGTTGTTTCCACACACATTGCCGGTCAAAGTTCATCCATATCGCTATTTGTTTAGTTATAAAGTGGAGATTGAAAAAATTGTGCAGGAACTTGTTTAGGAAGGTTTGATACAACATAGTACCATTCCATTTTCTTCTCCCGTTATTTTAGTAAAAAAAAAAAAGATGGCACATGGCGATTTTGCACAGATTATCGCATACTAAATGTTGTTACCATGAAGGATTGTTTTCCCATGCCCACTGTTGATGAACTCCTGGATGAGTTACACGGTGCCCAATTTTTCTCGAAGTTAGACTTGCGTTCCAGATATCATCAATTTTTGGTTCGATCAAAAGATCGCCATAAGATGGCATTTCGGACACATCAGGGACACTATGAGTGGTTGGTCATGCCATTCAGTCTCACGAATGCCCCTACGTCTTTCCAAGCTCTTATGAATCATATTTTTCAGCGTCAGTTTGTGCTTGTTTTTTTTTATGACATATTAATTTATAGTGTTACTTGGGCTGATCATCTTGTGCACTTAAAGACGGTTCTAGAACTTATGCAGCAACATCAATTATATGTGAAATTGGGCAAATGTGCTTTTGGTACCCGTCAAATTGCTTACTTGGGCCACATGGTTTCTACTGATGGTGTTTTTATGGACCTAGACAAGGTTTTTGCAGTGCTTGATTGGCCCCCACCTCTTACACTTAAGCAGCTCCATGGTTTTTTGGGTTTGGCTAATTATTACCGCCGTTTTATTTGTGGTTATGCTTCGTTAGCAGCTCCTCTTCATTCGTTATTGAAAAAAGATGCCTTTCTTTGGGATTCCTCCACCCAGATGGCTTTCGAAAAGCTTAAACAAGCAATTACACAAGCACTTGTGTTAGCTTTACCTGATTTTACTATACCTTTCGAATTGGAATCTGATGCATTCGAAGTGGGAGTGGGTTCTATACTGAGCCAACGAGGACATCCTATTGCATTCTTCTCAAGGAAATTATCTTCACGATTACAAGATAAATCTGCTTATGTGCGTGAGATGTATGCAGTGACTGAGGCGGTTGCAAAATTTCGTCATTACTTGCTCGGGCATCGTTTTATTATTCGTACTGACCATAAGAGTTTACGTCCTTTAGTGGATCAGGTTCTACAGACACCTGAATAGCAACAATGGATGCATACATTATTGGGATATGATTTTGTGATGGAGTACAAATCGGGCAACCAAAACACAGGCGCGGATGCCTTATCACGAGTAAGCTGTTTAGCTCTATCCACAATTACTTATGATTTTCTCCCTACACTTCGGAAGGATTTGACTATGGATCCAGAGTATAGCATGGTCTTGGAGGCTTGTGGCAAGGGTAACCCTCCCTTTTCTTTTCGTAGTCATGATGGGCTATTGTATAAGAATGATCGCCTCATTATTCCTTCTAAGTCTCCAATAACTTTGCTTTTGGTAAAAGAGTTTCATGACACACCGGTTGGGGGACATGCTGGGTTTCTACGGACTTATAAACGATTACTGTCCCAGTTCTTTTGGCATGGTCTTAAACAGCAAGTTAAGGAATATGTTCAACGCTGTCAAATTTGTCAACAAGCTAAGACTTCTCAATCCTTGCTTGTAGGACTACTCAATCCATTACCCATTCCTCACCATATTTGGGAAGATATTGCTATGGATTTTATCACAAGCCTTCCTCCAGTTCATGGTTATACGGTCATTATGGTTGTTATTGATAGGCTATCTAAATATGCCCATTTGATTCCACTAAAAACTGCCTTTACGAGTATTATTGTGGCTGACCACATTCAACATGTAGTAAAACTTCATGGAATGCCTAAATCAATTGTGTCTGATAGAGACAAGACTTTTACTAGTCATTTTTGGCAGCATCTGTTTAAATCTCAAGGCACCACATTGGCCATGAGCATCGCCTATCACCCTCAAACGGATGGTCAATCGGAAGTCCTCAATCGCTGTGTTGAAATGTATTTCCGTTGTTTTGTTTATGATCATCCTAGAAACTGGTTTCAATTACTTCCATGGGCAGAATTTTGGTATAATTCGGCCTATCAAACAGTGGTTGATATGACCCCATTTCAAGTGGTATATGGGCGTCCTCCTCCTAGCTTAATTCGAGGCCCTGCGGATAATGTGCCTATCGAGGTGGCTCAACTATTGACACAACGGGATGAGGTATTAGCCACCCTTAAACTCAATCTTGCTCATGCCCAAAATCGCATGAAACAGCTAGCGGATCGTAAACGAGTGGATGTGGAATTTCAAATAGGGGATATGATTTTTGTCAAACTGCAGCCTTATAGACAATCCACTTTACGTTCCCATGGCCATAAAAGATTGGGTCTCTGCTATTTTGGTCATTTTCCAGTGATCGAACGTGTTGGGTCAGTCGCTTATCGGTTATTATTACCCCCTACTGCACGGATTCATTCTGTTTTTCACGTTTCTCTACTTAAGAAATGTGTAGGTAATTCCCCTCGGCAGTATTTTCCTCTTCCTTTAGACCACAGTTGCGAAGGATTCCCAACCAAGGCCCTTAAAAATTTTAGACTCGCGAAAACTTTTACAACAGGGAGGTTGGATTGATCAAGTTCTGGTTCAATGGGCTCATCTACCTAGTACGGATAGCACTTGGGAATCTGTTTCCTTTATGCAGCAAAAATTTCCATCTTTTGACCTTGGGGACAAGGTTAGTTTTAATGGCGGGGGCATTGATACGGGTAAAAGATGATGCTGAGAAGGCACACATGGCACATATTTCGATTGATGCGGTAACAGAAATTGGTGAGCTAAGACGCAACACTGGTGAGAAGTGCAAAACGTGGAAAATGCAAACCAAGAAAATTGGGGAAGCATATAAGAAGGGGAAGCATATAAGGAGTGGAAGGAAATAATAAAGGAGAACAATATCTTCTGAAATATTCTTCTCTTCTCTTCTCTGTCCTTCTTGTACGGGCCACTCTCTTGTGAGGAGTTGATTGAACCTTTTCTCATCTGAAAAATTCTGATATTTTATATCTTTGTTACTTCCATTTTTTTGGATTATTAATATCAGAAGAGGCATTTCTTATAGTTCTTTAGTGCTAGTTACTGTTATTATACTCAGAGCCACATCACAATATCAACTTAATGTGAAATAATGTTGACAACAACATTGAGTAAGATTCATTTAAAAAAGTTGATTCATCAAAATTTGTATTAATCAATTGATGCCATAAGATTATATCAAAATTTTCTTCCATTTTAAATATAAACAAAAATATTTCTTGTAGAGATCTTAAGTAAATTTTAATTAATTTTATCATATTATTGAGTCAATTTTTTTAAAAGTATTTTTCATTTAATAAAAAAAATCAAATAATCCTTCTATTCTTCATATCAAGTTTCATAATTTAGAAGAAAAAAAATTACACTTTAAATAAAATATGGTACCCATAAATGATATTAATTTTTTAAGTTAACGTGGGTTTATATATATAAAAATAAATTAGGAAGCAATTCACCATGATGATTGATTATAACTTAGAGATTAGTATATTATAAAAAAGTTATTAAAAATTTGGAAACTTGTATTCTTTACCAAAAAGAAATCACTAGCTATAACATTTAGTGTAAGATATCCGAGATGTACTCCATCGTAGGGTCACATTGACAATTCTACTGTAATGACAGTATATATATTAAGACACGACAAAACATTCAATAATTGTTCACCCTTTCTAGGTAAGAGTGTCATTAGATAAATGTCAAACACATGTCCAGTTGTTGTTGAGCATGTCTAATAATATCATTATTTATAATAATGTTATCTGATTCTTCTTCTTCTAAATCTAATATCGAACATTTTCCATCTTCCATGCTTCACCAGTAATTTTTTTCTAAATAAAATTATTTTATTATAATTACAGTTATAATATATTCTTAAAAAAAATACTTAACAACCTAAATCATAAATCTAAAAAAAAAATTTAACATAAATAAAACTCATAATTATCAAATTAACCGTAATAAAACTGATTCATATATATTAAATTTAATAATAATTTATTTTTATTAATATCACCACTTGAAAGAGTATTCCCAAAAAGGACTACAAAATACACGTGAATTATTTAATCATCGTCATTCATTGTTGAGAAATGTTATTGAGAGAACTTTTGGGGTTTTAAAAAGAGATTCCCTATCATTGCAAGTGGAACCGAACCTCATTATTGTTTTCAAACCATGAGGAATATAGTGCTAGCATGTTACATTATTCACAACTATCTCCGTGGTGTTGATACTGATGATTCATTTTTGAATGACGTGGATCGAGAGTTGATGGACGAAGAGGATGATAGGTCCATATCACAAATCCATGAAGATGATTATAGATAAGGAGCAAACATTAGAGATATGATAGCAAATCAAATGTGGGCTAATTATCAAAGAGATTAATGTTATGACTTGACAACGATTTTTATTTTAATTTGAGACAATTTTAATGTTTAATGTGATTAATTTTGTGACTTTTTGGTACTATTTTGTTATTGTATTTAAGTTATGAAATTTTAAATATCAATTAATATGTGTGGTGATGACAATGTATATTCCATAAGTAACGAAAATTAAATTTGGTACAGGTTCACTATGAATAGGAGAAAATGACAAATGGTTGAAAGTAACCAATGCATTAGAGAATTTGTAAAATGGACTAATGATATGGATTTTCATTTATTGTCGACAATGATTGATGAGGAACGAATTGGTAATTGAGTTGACGATGCATGGACAACACAAGCCTATAGTAATATCCTCCAATCATTGTAGCAGTCAGGATTGACTAGATTGACAAAACATAATATTAAAAATACGCAAAAAAGTCTAAAGGACAAATGGCGAGAAGTTCATGACCTATTTAGTGGACTAAGTGGGTTTGCATGGAACAACAATACCAAAAAATTTGAAGCTGAACCTGAAGTTTGGGAAGAATTGATAAAGGTAATATGAAAAATGAATTTCTTTTAATACTAACTTGTATAAATGTTTTTGTTACAAATAATCGAATGTGTGTGTTTGACCAGACTAAACCTTCTGCTTCAAAGTGGCGTGTTCACCCAATCAGCCATTATGATTTATTAGAAGAATTATGGGGTGCAGATCGAGCCAATGGTAATATTGTTGTAACTGCAAGACAAGCTCGACGTGAAATGGCTCGCCAACAATTGCATGTAGATTTGAATGATGATGTTGAAGAAGTGCAAGTGCATGATGAATATATCCCAACATTTGATGATGCTATTCCTTCTCCAACACAAATGGATTCATATAGTCCCGGAGCATCTCAATAAATCCCATATGCTGGGACCTCTTCATCTAGAGGGACAAAGAGAAAAGCACCCATGATTGATCTCATTGATGCTCAATTTGATAAGATGACAACAGGGTTAGATAAGGTTGTTGAAGCCATCGGTGTTGGGAATATGATAAGCCAAAAATTATCAGAAGTGGCTCAACGACAATGTGATCTTGTTGAGAGGCAAGTGACAATCATGACTGAACGAAATGAGTTGATAAGATGATCTACAACTGTGCAATATTCAGAAGGCGACATTTGGGACATGCTGATAAAATTGGATTTGCCAAATGAACAAATGATTGTTCAATGTTATGAGTTCTTGACTAATAATGAAACTCAAATGAGATGCCTTTTTGGGATGTCCTTCCATCTAAGACTAAACTATCTTCTAAAAGTCATGTCTGATGTTGACTTTCAATAAATATTTCTAAGTGTAGATTTAGGATTTCTAATATCTCCATGTAAAAGTTAGAGTTTAAGTTTCGATATAGTTGTAATATTAGCTTTGACTTTTATATATGAGTTGAACTTATTATGTTATAGGTAATATTAGCTCTAACTTTTATTATATTTGTGCAATATTATTTTTTTTATAATGATTTATGTTTTAACATTATTGTGTGTAATATTTAACAATTTTTATTTATAAAAATAATAATTAATACTAAATAATATTAATTTTATTTTCAAAATCTTTATTTTATAACTAAGGGTAATTTGGTCAATAACCATTTTCTATCATTAATAATATTTTTTATTCTATCACATCAATCAAATTAATTACAAACTTCAATAAACTTTCTTCTTACTTTCTACATACTTTCTCTTAATCCAAATAACTCAACTTTCTACACACTTTCTCCTCTTTTCTTTCATTTTCCATTCTCTTACTTTTTCCTCCCTAATTCAAACATAAGCTAAGTAAGTCTCGGATACATTTTTTAGAATCTCTACTCTTAAAACCTACCTCACTACTCACTTAGGTATTCAGAACTCTTTGATAAACTTGAATTTTTAGAAGAAGAAAATCAAAATAAAAACCTTTTTTAGGTTAAATTAATTTTTGTATAAGTAAAGATCTTATTTTAAAGATAATAATATAAAATGGTTTTTGTAAATTAACTTACACATTAACTAATTTTAACTTTGATTTTTTTTCTCTTAAAATTATTTATGAAAATAAATTCAAACTCATTACATGAGTATTAAAATTCATTTTGTCTTTAGTACTTCCATACCTAATGATAAGTGTTTAACCTTTTTTCCCCCAAGTGCAAGAAAAAAAAAACTGCAAACTATTTCCCAATATATGTCACTATGTATTCATATATAATGATTTTTTTCTTTTAGTTCGTATAAAAAATATTGACTGAATTATATATATATATATATATATATATATAATTGCTCCACATCCTATCTTCAACAATATCTTCAACAAATTGTCTGATAAATGATGCAAATATACTTTGAAGTTTGCATATACCAGCAGACATAACAATATATTGGTGAAATACAATATAATGTCATGTAGAGAAAACATTTCAGGCCCAAATTGAATAAAGAAAAAACCTCCTTAAAATATCAAATTACAATTTGGAAGTTATTTTCTATCAATAACAAAATAAAAATGCATAAACCAAATATATATCTTGATTAAAAGTTATATATATATATATATATATATATATATATATTTCCAAAAAAATAATATACATCTCAATTGCAATATCATACATAAAAAAAAGGCTAATTATGTATTCTCTAGAATAAAAAAGTGAATATGAATTTCGTTTCCAATATTTTTTTATTTTTTTTGCAGTATTCATCTATATTTGTTGAAATTCTTCTCTGGACTATTTCTTTCATGGCATGTTGTAATGAGCTACTGATCATTATAAAACATTTTTTTTTATAAGAAAAATGTATATTTATAAAACTACAATTTCCCTGCACAAGAAGTGCAGCTGAGTGGTAGCCATAAAACTAAAAACTCCCCAAAACATTTGAGAAGCAAAAATACAAGCATGAGACAAAATAGTAAAACAATCCCCTGCATAATTTTCTCTTCCAACCTACCCTTTAACTTTATTTTCATTTATATGGCCTCCTAACATTCATTTGGATCAGCTGCCTCATCTTGTCAATACCTCAAAGAAATACAGCTCTTGAAGCTGGCTCAACCAAGCTTTTACCTAATAACAAGCAATACTAAGGTTATAAATTATGGAACTTATACTTACCCAGACTGAGTATAAGATTGAGTATATCAACACAACTAAGATCAACTGTTTTTTGTGACTCCCTTGAATATTAAGACTGAGTATATCAAGACAACTTCAATTTTCTTTATATCAACTGTTTTTTGTGACTTCCTTGAATCACATCTCACATTGAAAGTGTACTTGTAATTATTATTTTCTAATGTTCAAATCAATAAAAAATATAAATAAAATTTAATATGTAATTATAAAAAAAATTATACATGATAAATATCACTTATTTATGTATAATATAATTTGATAAGAAATTATATTAGTGTATCTCAAATAAATGATGACAAATAGTAGATTTAATAAATATTAATTTATATGTTTATCTGGCAGAAACTAACATGAATCCAAATTATTCGACTTGGTAAATTTAGAGTTTTTCAATACATAACATTACTCATTTTGCAGTCACAACACCTCAGTAGCAGTATCAGAAAATTATTCAGCTTCATTTAAACATGTACAGTACAAAGAAGACTCCTGGAAGCCCCAATGAGTAGAATAAATTATGTGGTTTTTTGCCTCTAAAAAAAAGGAGAAAAGAAAGATATTAGAGAAAATTGTTGAGAAAATCTTATATTAACAAAAAATGAGACCAAAAAGAAAGATATTAGAGAAAATTGTTGAGAAAATCTTATATTAACAAAAAATGAGACGAAACTGTAATGAGTTAGGCCCATGAATTAGGCTCATAACCACTTTCTACAGAAATTGTCTATAACATACTCAGCCAAAGGTCCTTATGTATGTAATCCATAAAATGACTCCATGTTCGTAGTTGATGAGACTATTTTTGTTATTATTTAGATATATTATAGCAGAATTCTATATATGTTTATGTACAGATATAATTCATTAAATAAGTATTCAAGAATCATAGATAGTTCTTAAGAAGATAGTTAAAATATTGAGATTTGAAACATTGAAGAAAAGGAAATTATATAACAACCTCTCCTATATCAACAATCCATTAATCTAAATTATGGTTAATCCATAACAACAAATGATCACAATAGTCATAACCTTTAATTTCAAAACTCAAGCCTATGGATACAAACTAAAACAAATAAAAAATAAACACAGTAACCAATACGATTATAAATAATTAGTATATTTGGTAATGCTTGTTGTGACTCTTTTGCCCAATTAATTAATATATTTGGTATATCAAATGATAATAAAATAAGAAATTAGAGAAAAATAGAACCTTTGAATCTTGATTTCAATTTCAAAACAACAAAAAAAATCATTGACATTTAATTTAAATGTGAATAATAGTAAACACCAGAAACCCAGAATTTAAGGTTGATGGCACAAAAATCAAGCATAACATTCTGAATTGGGAAGAAGTGACAAAGTCTCATTTCAAAGTAAAAAAATTCACATTACAGAATAGTCATACAGGGCAAAAGAAAAAAATCATGTTATTGGACCAAAGAACCATAGAGCTCTCAACAACTGCACCTATAAAACTATTGCAATCATAAATAAAATTAATTATTAAGCACAACTTAATTTGCATTATATACACCATTTACTATTGCAAATTTATTTGGGTTGTCTTTGTGCTGACCAGGGTCTGTATGTTCATATTGTCTCCATCAGGCTAACTATATAATACAACTGTAAAGATTGCTATAAATTACAGAAAAAAAAAATGCAAATTAAAGTAACTACAGACAAAATTTAACAGCAGAATCAAGAATCTAACATACAGCAGAATCAAGAATCAAGAATCTAACATATTATAACTATCATGTATTATCCAAAATCTCAAAATTCTTCCAAGCCTATTAGTATCAACGAGATCAATGTCCAAGAAATTCAAACAACTTAAAATCATGAGATTATTGAATTCACTGTTCAAAACTGCAGTAGACATTGTTAAATACAAGTTGTTAGTAGCCAACTACTATTAGTCTACAACTTGTATTTGAGTTAGATAAGCAAATTGAATTGTTATAACAAATAGAAGCACATCAAGAGATAAGGTGGTAACTGAGCAAAGATTTTCTCAGGGTGATCAGAGAATATTTTTGATAATAAATTAATACTTATATGATAAACATCTTTGTTTCCTTAATTATATATCAATTATATCCAAAATCCAAGATAAATTCTTCTGATTCTAAGAAAAACACAAAGCTAAATGAATATAATTTTTTTCAATATCATACTGTATAATTAATATAAAACTAGAAAAATTCGCAAATATCAGTTATTCACTGTGAATTACATATGTGCAAACTAAGGCCGTATCTAATTTGATTAAAAACACTTGCAGAAATTGCAGGGATGGTTTCAAAAGAAAAATCTAATGTAAAGCACAAGAACTTGATCCTTGATATTTGTTTTAAGAGTTATAAACAAAAAATATGACAACTTAAAAATCCAAAAGCCAATTCATTAATCATGCAGCTAACTTCACTCAAATGAATAAGGGTGTGCGATTGGATAACTTCTCTAAAATCACATATAGGAGAAAAAAAGAAAGAAAAAAGTAATGAAATAAATTAATCCATAAATAGAAAATATTTTACGTATAAATTAAACATAAGCTATTGAAAAATTTGATGAGTCTTTTTATATGCATAACTTATAATAATTTTAACAATTAGTTTATGAAGAAGCTATTTGTTTTGTCTTCGAAGCATTTATGGAAAGTTTATCCAAACATCTCTTAAGGCTATTATCTTAAGGCTATTATTGCAAGTTGTTTTAGCTATATTTTTTTATTTATTTATGCAGATGTAGGACCATGCAAGCAGAACTTGTTTAACCAATACGCGTAAAACGAGAATAAAGAGTTTGATTATAATGCAGAGATTTTACTGTTATAAGAAAGGTACCCATATAACCATTATGCTTGTATCTGCATCAAACTCCATAAGAAAAATAAGGTTGCAAAAACTGTTTATATAAAATACAAGATGAACTAGAACCTTAACACATTGTTAGATACATAACAAAAACAAAAAACAAATAAAAATTCATGTGACTGCTCACTAAATTCCTGTTTGAAAATAGGGTATTATTCTGACAAGTTTTGGTGGGTAATGATAAACCCTATATTCATCAACCTAACTATAGGGTTGCTTGCTAAGAATCAGACCACAAAATTGTACTGTTTTGGAGATTCTAACTAATTAAGCCACATACTGTTTCAGGTGAGAACATCACAGCAATGAACTAGTTCATGGCCCGCATACTCTATATGCTTAAAATATGAAAGGCTATGAAATCAGTAAAACGATAATAGCTAGCTAGATGCTAGAAAGTGAATAACAACAAGTGTGGACCATACTATATAACGTGAATGGTCCCTCCCACTCGCTAAAAAGATAAAAAAACAAAAGAACAGAAGAAAAACAGTGCCCCTTAAGGTCTGCACAATAATCAGGGCACCTTGTGCAAGGTAATGCTATCAAAAGTCACACTTATCCATTTTGCAAGGACTAGTATATACTATAAACCATAATAAAACCAATCTAAGAACATGTATGCATCTGTGTTCAACTAATAATAGTAACAGTCAAAATAAAACGAAAATAAAAGCTTACATATCAGCGAAACACCAAAGCCATATATATAACTTTTATTCACTGTTGAATAATAATGATGATATATAACCATATAATTGACCTGTTTCAGTAAGAGACATTTCTCATAAGCTGCATCAAAATGAGAGAGAGAGTGAGAGTGAGAGAGAGAAGATGGTGTGGTTTGGTTTTGGTTTTGGTTTATGGAGCAACTTAGACTCGGAGAATTTTCTGGCACTGAACCGACAGAAAGAGTAGTGAGCACACAAAAGCAGTGATATAGAGTTATATCAAGTGCCTCTTTGTGCTCACTCTCTTCTGTCAATTTCTGTCCAAATAGAAGGAATTAAAGAAACTAAGTACACATAAAATAGCATCCCAAATATGGAAAGTTCACAGACAAAAGGTTTGGAAAAAGTATGAAGGGAAAAATAAAAGCCACACAACTGAGTCAGATCTGAGGAGGGGAAATGTGATATCCATTAATGGAAAACTTCACCAAATCTGGTGTTACAAAGATGGAAAATCTAGGATCTAACATGCATGTTCTCAGCAGAACAAAATTCTGAGAATTTAGGGTTTGGTACCAACAACCAGAGTCCAGCAAACAAGGATACAAACAAGTAAAAAAAAACCCAGAAGATGAATCAAGAGATGAGGAAGAGGATGAAAAGATTTTGGAACAAAAAAAACCAACAACAAAAAGGGTAGTAACAGCCATAAAATAAACTCCAACCAAAACCAACCAAAACCATGTTGGGAAACACAAAACTCTTTCTCTCTCTCTCCATGTCTGACTTTCTGTACCTTGAGTCAGAAAGAGTCATGCAAAACGTGGAGATGACAAGTAGCAAGGTAGCCAGATCCGTTTGACAGATCTATATGCATGATGGGATGTGAGAAACTGAGATAGCTGTAATAAATGAAAATCTGATGAATTGAAGTGAAATAAGAAGAGCTAAGAGAATGCAATGTGTTATGTTATCTGTGTAGGAGTAGGAAAAGCGGAAACATCTTATCCTAACAATGAAAAATGGACATGGAAATGGAGCAGCCTTTTGGTTTTGGTGTGTGGAGTGTGTGGAAGAGAGTTGGAGAGATATATAGTTGTTTAATGGTACACTCAGACCAAATGGGGTTTGCTTTCCCCACTTACGCGAGCAAAATTATCATTATTATCATCACTCTAACCCCCAACTCCATTCCCATTCTCTCTCTCTCTCTCTCTTCTCTTTTTGGGAAGACAATAAAACCAACACAGAGCTTTTGTCCACACATATCCACATTTTCTTCTTATTTACTGAAAAATCTATTACTCCTACTGTCAACTCTTAACCTTCTTCTCTAAAGCTAATATCAGACTAATATTATAAGATCAAAATAAAATTTATATAATAATATAAATTTTATTTTATTAAATCAATTTTATATGAAGAGTTTAAATTTACCACTAATTTTTTTATTTTTTTTATTTTTTTATCAAACAATTCATTTGATTCATCATCTTCTTCTCTCTTTTTTTCACCTTGTTTCTTTCATTTTTCATCCCACTCCACCCTATTTTGCTGGAAATTTATCTACACCCTTCTTTTATGACACATCACAATGAATCCAATAATTTTAATTTTTTCTTCAACATCAACCTCTTACTGTTTCTTTTCTTTCATTTTATATGGTAAGAATTAATTTTAATAATGTGTATTTCCAGACTTGCGTTTACTCCTTCATTTATTGTTTTCATTTAATGTTTTCATGACTATTTTATGTTTTCAGCACATACATTTACTCCTCTGTTTCTTTTTATATCTCTTTTAAGGTTTGGAGACAAAAATTAATACATGTAATATTTTCTTTGTAATTTTACTCCATTAGTTTTTTACTCGTGGCTTAGGGTTTACATGTATAATCATGAAATATAATATTTTTTATCATAATAAAATAATTATGAGGTTTATTTTATTATTTCTCTTTCATAATAGATGCATAAGGATATTAATTAGTATTTTCTTAAGCGTTAACAATAATAAATAAATAGAAACACATCCTTTTAAATTCCGAAAATAAAAGAAAATAGTTTATGTTTTCTATTTTACTTTTTTTTTTCTACTTCATGAATAAAAAAGAAAACTTAAAACTTAAATGAAAAGTAAAAGTATAAATAATTAATAAAAAAAAACTTATTAATATTATCTTAAACTTTAAAAATTACATGTAAATAAAAACAAAAATCTTACCATTGAAAAGGAATGAAAAGAGCACAATTTTATTTAATTATTTTCATTTAATGTTTTCAGGAAATCCATTTCATTTTTTCAGTCACATACTCTTTTTATCATTTTTTTTCTCTTTTCCTTTTATTTTCATTTTCCATCCTAACTCATCCCATTTTAGGTAGACATTTATCCACATCCTTCTTTTATAAAAAAACATAATGAATCCAATAATCTTAAGGTAAACATTAATAAATAAAAATTAATAAAAAATATTATTAATATGAACTTAAATATAAGAAAAGATACCTAATTTTACAATAATTTAGTTAATTTAATTAATTTTTTTATTTCATTAAAGAAAAACTGAATTACTTTTAATCACGTTCGTTAGAAATTATACTTAAGTTTAAATATAATTTCTTTTAATAATAACATTAATAAAGTTGAAATAATTATAATTTACTTAAGTTTATCAAACATTAACAATTTGTTCATATTTAAGTGGAGAAAAAAGTTTCACTAAAAATTAATATCAATGCACCTTATTCGAAACGTAAAATTGAAATTAAGGTAAATAAATTTAAATAATATATTTTATAGTATAATATTTTTATATTCTAATAAAGAGGAACTCGAAATATTTATAGGAGGACATAATAATACTCTAAAAAATATCCATATCTCATCTAAATGATTATTGCCAACACAATTTTTAACATACTTTTTCTATCACGTTTTTCTATTTATTAGTTAAAATTCAATAAAATATATAAATAATGAATATATGTAATTAAGAAAACGAACCTACACAATTATGTGATTTTTTAATTGCATACCACCAAATCACAAATTTTGAACATTTTTCCATTACATTCTTCTATTTTATTATTTTATTTTTCGATAGCTAACTTTTTGTGTGATATATGTGCTAGCTTTGCTTTTCTAATTCTAATTATTCAGTTACTTCTTTTATGAAGTAAAAAAAAAAACTTTTCACCATTTTCTAAAGTATCAAATAAACTCCTAACCTTCGTCTTTGATTCTTCTTCACCATATTGATGCACATTCATTTTCCTGTAAGAAAAAAAAATTGTTAATATATTTTTATACTATACCACTAAATCACATTAAATTATTTCAAAAGTGGAATAATACCAACTTAAAAAAAAAAAAAAAACTAAATCACAAAGTTAATTTATTATGTAAGAATTTTTTACAAAAAAAAATGTAAAATCCTAATATTTAAAAATTCAATATCTATATAATGATAAAAAAAATGAAATTAATAACATATTCCTCCCCTAAGGTATAAAGTTAAGTTCATTGATATTTTAAATAATAAACATTTTTTAAGTATAAGAATTGATATGTAAAAGCTATACAGTAAGAGTTAATATAAAATTAATTTGCAGCAATTCAAGGAACTAAAAATGGAAAAGTAATGTGTCTTTTTAGTTACTGAAAAATAAAATAAAAATTAGAAGAATGCATGGAAAAATAAAATAAAATAAGAAAGGAAGAGAGAATGGAAGGGAAGCGAGTAACATATTGAGGAAGATATTAAAATATAATTTGTTTTACAAGAAAAGGTTTGATTTTGTAGTTCCGATGATAAATAAGAAAAGTAAAGGGAGCAAACATTTTTATGATTGATGATTACACTAACAAACCAGAACTAAGAAAGAAAAATATTGAAATAAAAAGAAGATACGGGAAACTCATGAATAAAAAGGAGATAGAAAAAAAGAAAAAGAGGAAATTCAATAAAATTATAACGTGCAATACTATTATCATGTTTAAAATTGAAATTGCTTTTATTTCATCACATTTTAACAATACTAATATTTTTTAAATGCATATTTATGATAATATTGATAGTAAAATTTGAAGAAAAATAGGGTTTGGAATAAAAAGTTGAAAAATAAATTTGAACTTGTTATGATTTAATTTTTTTTTTTTTAAATTTTTTTTGAGGTATATCAATTTTCTTGTTATGGAGGTTAGGTAGGTCAAGTCACAATCGAATAATAACATTTTGGTTTCTAATTAAGTAATATGAATTTGAAAAGTCAAAAATGATAAAAAAAAGGCCATTATTGAGTTTAGTAAAAAAAAGTGTCACAAAGTTAACTCCACACTAATCTATCATTGACTTGCTTAGAAACAATTTATCTTGGTCAGAATTAGACACCAATATTAGCGCATTAAAACAACTAGAACCAATACAATCTGTACTTCAAACCAACACCACAGTCAACACTAATTATAACTTAAAAACAAAGCCTATTAAGATATTTTTTTACTCGGTTAGAATCTTTTGGCCTTGTTAAAACTCTTCTAGCTCAATAAAAATCACCCACTCTATTAGACCTTTTTTGAACTCCTAAGTCATTCAACTAGACTAATCTTCTTCGTCAAATGACTTAATAAGAAACTCTTTTGAATTATCAAAATCACTTGACTTAATTTGTTTTAGTTACAAATATGACACTATAAGAAATTTATATATTAGTTATGGAACATTCTTTAACTAATTTTTTACTAATTCTTCGATAAAAATTGTTGCGATAGATTAACTACGGATTAATTAAGAAATATTTTGTAGCTAAATACAAGTAGCTAATTAGTGAAAAATCTATTCTGTAACTATTCTACAACAAATTTAGTCGTTAATATGTTGCTAATATCTCGCTAATTTTAGTTAAAAATTTCTATATTTTCCTAACTAATTGATTATCCAATTTCTCGCTATTTTAAAGCTAAATTCTTAGAGTTTTTTCTCATTATTATGTAGCTATTTTGTCGATAATTGATAGTTAATTCCTCGCAACTATGCTCTAGCTATTTTATAACCATTTCATCATAAATTATCCCTAGCTAATATGTAGTTAAATGCTTCTCAACTTTACTCTTGTTGCTTTGTAGCTAATCTCTCGTAAATATTCATTTGTTAATTCACCATTGTCATTAAATAGTAGTTATTCCCTCTCTAATTTGTAACAAATTGTTCTATGTGTTTTCTAACAAATTTATCGTGAATCCTTCCTTGTTTTGTTACAATTCTAATATCACATGTTTGTTATTAAAACAATTATAAACTTGCATATTTTTATAAAAAAAATAATAAAATACTTTAAAAATACTAAATCTTATCAACTTTCAATAAACAAAATATTTTTTCAAACATAATAAAAGTAATTATTCAAACATTTATAACATAACTAAAATAATGTTCAACTAAAATGTAGTATATCAACTTAAAAGTACTACATCAACTAAAAAGTCATGAATAAGATTAAAATAGAAACAAAGTACTTAATTCTTTGAGGTACATCTTCATTCTTGATTCTTTAAAGTATATAATAAATCTTTTTTAAAAGACTGCATCTGTTTCTGCATTTCTAGCTGCATAAGTGTTTATATTTCTGGTTTTGCCTTTATTTGGGCTTGCATTAGTACTTGCATTTTAGTTTGTGCTTACAACTGTGTTTGTACTTGCTCTTTCATATTAGATATTTGTGTTGCCAATGTAGTGATTTCTTCTATCAGAGGTGTAGGATTTGGATTTTGAGAAGAAGGACCTTCAACTATTGAAGATGAAGCATGTGGAATGTTAAGATTCAAACTCTGATCAATGTCATATATTCTACCTTTCTTATTTTCGCCACCCATCTTTATCCAAATATCAGAGTCAACTATAGGATGTTTTTATGTGTCTCCCCCATACTTTTCAGTCATAGCATTTTTATATGATTCCTACATCAAATCAATATTTTAATAATATTATACATAAATAAAATTTAAGGTGGAACATTTAAAAATTATACACACTTACAATGATTGTTTTTTATTTATTAGATACATATTCTCCATCTTTTTTCTTGTGAACTTTGTTGTATAATTCACCATAAGAAATGGAACGTTTATACTCTTCTTGTGAAATAGTACGCAATTCAGGATATATACATAATACAATTCAAGAAATACAAAACTAAAATAATTTTTTCACTTCATTACTTAAAAGTAAGTATGACATCTATATTAAGTCACCAATGTTATCTCACACTTACAACAAATATAATATTTAATGATAGTAAATGTTTATTATATTTGATATCAATTCTACTATATTTTAACTTACATACAATATATTCATCATAATATCAATACATTAAAACAATAAACAAAATATAATATTAAATGAGTTGTCAATATTATTATAAAATGTGTAAGTATAAATATCATTTTTTTCAAATGTTGTCCAAAACTTCTTGAGCCTCCTGTGCACTATGACATCAGGTTTGGTAGTCCTATTAGTCTTTTCTGCAATAGACTTCTTTTTCCATTCTTCTGTTACCCAAATGTCTACTAATCCATTCCACATTTCAGTCCTTCTACATCTTGGTCTGTTACCCTTTAAATCTTCAATATTATCTTAATTTGCCTTTCCTTTTTCCTTTTTTCTTTCCTTAGCTAAAGAGTCGAAATATTGATCCATGCATGTTAGATTCCAAACCTTTCTTGCTATACTACGATCATAAGTTGAGGCCAAATGATACTTATTCTACACCAATATTAATTAATTAAATTATTTAATTAGTACAAAATTTAATTCATAACTAGTATTTTATTGCATTAATAAAATAATTACTAACCATAAAATTATTGAATAAAATTTCTTTTATAGGGTGTTCAAGGTGCGGTTTGGTTCAATTTTTTACTAAAAATACATCCAAACCAAATACAAAAATTTTATGCGGTTCGGTTTGGAACAAAAAAAATTCGAACCAATAAATCAATTTTAGGGGTTTGGTTTAGATCGGGTTTTGTGGTTTTTAATTTTGAATTAAATTTTATTTTTTATTAAAAGTGAACTTATTTTTATTTTTAAAATTAAAATATAATTATAGTAAATATGTTACTTAAAAGTTAAAAAATATACTGAATAATAAACTATTAAAAACATAATCATTACTCTAAGTATAATATTAGTTTATGAATGATTCTAGTAGGAAAAAAACAAAAGATTACAAACTGACAATAATAATATTATATAAGAATGAGTGTAAGTCAAGTAATTTTAATAGTTTAAAAACTTTTAAAGTTGTTATTTCATTACTTAAATTTTTAGTGTTATTAAAAATTGAAATTATATATTATTTTAAGATAAAATACTAAAACTCTTATATCTCTCACTACTCGTTCATCGATAAAATTTGATTCATTTAAAGACCTAGATGAACACTACTATAAAGAAAAATATCAACTCTGTAAAAATATAAAAAAAAAATAATAATCTTGGTAAAAATAAAATTAATTAAAATGAATTTGAATCCCAAATCAAAACATGTATCCAAAGAATATTGAAATACATAATAAGAAAAACAATAAGTACGAAATTAAATGAAATATAAATTAGGAACAAATAGTGATGAGATTTCTCTGGATCTTAAAATGAAAGTTATAATAAGAAATATTAGATTTTTTTTCTTTAAAGTAAAATTAAAAATATAATTATATTTTAATAAAGTATTGTGGTTTAGTTTGGTTTGAATCGGTTCTGAAATGCCAAACTGCAATCCGAACCAAACTGCGTGGTTTTAGAAAAAAAAATCCAAAATAATCCAAAAATTTGCGGTTTTAATTGGTTTTCGATTTTGGATCTGTTTTCGATTTTTTTTTGGATCGGTTCGGTTTTGAACACCCCTATTCTTTCATATTAGCAGAATAATTTTTCCAATTTGGTGCAGGATTAGACATTCTCACAAGAACCTCAGATATAATATCCCGAGTTATTGAATCAGGAATAGAACTCCTCCTACAATTTCAAATACTCAATTTAAAAATTATGATTTACTAATTTAAATTTAAGTGATTGATTAAGTTTAGTTTTACTTACGGGTTACTAACTTGTTGCACAAATATGACAAGTCTTCTATCAACTTCATGGTGAGAATCTGCACTTGTAGGTTCCTCTGCAACTTGTGGGTTATTAGATGTTGGGGTATCATATGATTGGCCAACATCGATTGGTGGTGTGGTGGTTGTTTCTTGACCATCATCTTTGATTGGTTAGTTTCAAGTGATAGTCCATGGGTGGAAGTAGCACCTAAAACAAGAACAATGAAACAATACATTATATTCAAATAATTTAAAAGTTAATAAATAAACTTTCATCCAACAATACATTATATCTAATGAGTTCAAAGAAGGATCTAGTTCTAGAGGATTAATGAGAGATTGAGTAGAACGAAATGGAGGATGAAATCGACCTCGTCCTCTTCCTCTTCCTCGAGTAGGCATTTCAAGTTTTTCCTTATAAAAATGTAATGAATTAAAACATTATGTCACTATTATAAAAATATGAAGAAAATAACATGAAGTAATTAGAGAAATTTTAGCATAACATATCTACCATTAAATAAATTTAAGATGATTCATTTATAACCATTCCTCGTCTGAACTTTGTAAATCATTTTTTGAATCATCTAACTCCATCTCTTCATCTATGAGCTCATCATCTTCATTGATAAATTGATTATCATGCACATTGTACATTGTATACTTTACATCTGTTTGAATCATCTAACTCCTCATCTAAATCATCTAACTTCATCTCTTCATCTATGAGCTCATCATCTTCATTGATAAATTGATTATCATGCACATTGTGTATTGTATACTTTACATCATCCATGTTTACTTCTTCCATTGGGGCATTTGCTTCAAATAATTTTGTTTCCTCGTTATCAATAAGAATATTGTGCATTCTCATTGATCCATCATCTTGAAAATAATCCTCAATAATTTTTTCATTTGACAAATCTTGGTCATTATTTAATGTCTCATGCATAAAAAATTTTGCTCTAACCTTGCAGGCTATCCACCAATCACCACTATTTTTATCTCTATTTTTTGGGTATCTCGTAAATACTTGCTGAGCTTGTCCAACTAACGCAAATGACTCATTGACTGAAGCTTTGATTTATGTTTGATATCAACCAACCCATATATATCATCAACTTTAACGTCATCAAAAGGATCAAACCAATAACAACGTAAAATAATAACTTTGTTTTGATGTCCAAGATATGCCAATTCTAATATTTCTTCAATAATGCCATAATAGTCTAAATCATTTTCACCATATATATTTCCTCTAACACATATCCCACTATTTGAGGTAGATTTATTAGCTCCATAGTCCTTAGTATGTAATCTATATCCGTTAACTATTAAACCATTATAAGAAGTCACAATCTTAACTGGACCATAACTTATCTCTCGAATCAACCAATCATCAACTTGTCTTGTACTCACCTATAGAGGATTATAAAGAAAAATAATTAGTTACATCACTTACTACAATGAATATCAAAATATACATTATAAATTATTATGGGGAACAACTTACTTGATGTTTTAGCCATTTATTGAAATCTTTATCTTGATATACCAATATCTCATCCTCAAATATACTAGGATTTGATTCCTTTAATGCATCCTCAAATTTCCTAATAGATATAATAGTTAATATTGTAATTAATATAATTGTGAATTACATAAATTGAGAAATTATAAGAAAAACTTATTGAAGATATGGTTCCACTTCTTTGCAATTTACAATGGCATATGTCTCTGTAATATGAAGTTCTTCATATGTTAATAATCTATTATGACCTTTACCAATAGGACAACATGATGCTTAAAAATAGATAACTTTTCATTAGTTGTATCTTCACCACCATCATTATTAAGAGAAACTTGAGTACGTATTGTCTGAATGCTGGGATTAAAATACATGGAAGCAAAATTAGAAATTTCTTCCAAAATATATGCTTCACAAATAGATCCTTCAACTTTTGCCTTATTTCGAACTTTCCTTTTCAAATACAACATGCATCTCTCAAATTGATACATCCACCTGTATTGCACAAGTCCTCCAACCTTAACTTCATATGGGAGATGTATAACTAAATGTTTCATCGAATCAAAGAATGCTAGTGGAAAAAATCTTTTCAAGCTTACAAATTATTTCAATGATAGAACTCCTAGCATTGTGCATGATAAAAGCATGCACCGTATTTGCACAAATATCTTTGAAAAACAAGCTAAGTTCTATTAAAACACTCCATATAGACTTTGGTAGTATGTCTCGAAATGTTAAAGGATAGTCTTTACATAAAAATATGATAATCATGACTTTTCATCCCATATATTTTTCCTTCATCTACGTTAATGCAACGTGATACCACTATAGTCTAACCCTTCTTAAGTCATTAATTTATCTATAGAATCCAATATGACTGTAGGTAGACTCATCCCCTCATAATGCCACTTCAAAACAAGTTAAGGTCATTTTCAAGCAATTTAAATTTAAATTTTTAAATACAATTATATTTTCTAAAATTAAATCGAAATTTTTTTTTTTTTTAGAATTTCAAAACACTCTTACATATATTTTCAAAGTAATATATAACCTAGTAATTCATCAAATAATTCACACATGATACATTACAAACAACCATATGTTTGATGAGGATTTTAAGCTTGTATTTCAAATATATTGTATCAAGGGAAAATTCATTTGGAATGCACCCCTTCTCTCTGTCTCAACCTATTGTTATGGTTTGTAGATATTACATAAATTTACAATGACTAGCATGCTCACTAATCAAAATGGTTGCATAGTTGAACTTAACAATATATTTTTTGGTTGGTAGTAACATTGTCCATTCAAGAGCATGGCAAGTTACAAAACTTAACAAAAGCGAAAACAAAAACTTATAGTGATACTTGTAAATATTTGACAAAATGATTGTTGATAGTCAAAACTGAACCAAAACTGCTAGTTTTGATATTGGTATCCAAATATGAGGGCTAATATCCCTTGTTGAAGGCAATTTTAATTTCTTTCAACTCACCAACAATAAAGTCAAGAACAACTATTTTTTAATATATAAAAAATGGTATGCACTTCTAAAGTTTTATCCCTTTTGTTTTCTTATGCCAATAGTTGTAAAAACAATCTTTATCAAGACACTGTTTAGATTTACAACACCAATTGTTACAAACATGGTTCACTTACGACCCAAACATTTTTCAAAATGAACACATCTTTGGTAGTATTAGTAACATAAACTTTGCTATTGATAAGGTTTTTCACTCTCATCATCCTCTCGTCTATCAGTGTCTTTCTTTTATATCTTTTTTAACCAATATTCTCTCTCAGTAGTAATACTTTTGTTCAAAGCAATGTCGTCATTCTTCTCTATCAACAAAATAGAGGTTACATAATGTTCCAAATGTTACAATAGTAAACAAAAAAACTGTTACAATAGTATAATCTACACACATCCCAAAAACAGAAGAAAAAAAAACTAGGTATGTGATATCTAAAAAAACTCAAATCAAGAACAAGTTTTGGTAACAAGAAAACATACCAGCATTGCAGAAGAAATTTACGTTTCAAGGAGAAGAAGATGAAAAAATGCTCTATGCCTAGTCCATGATCTAAATAGGAGCCAAAGGGAGACCTTTTGTATTCGGTGGAAGCAACAGGCACAAGCAACACTAGAAATAAAAATCGGAATAGTCATATATAAGTAATCGTAGGAATCGTCAAAGCAAACATATTCTATTTCATAACCTCTTTTACCTTTAAACCTTGGATATTCTAGTTGAGCAAGAGAAGAGTGAATAAGTGGATGAAGACGAAGCTAGAGAGTATACGTTGAAGCGTAGGAAGTTTGAATTTAGTGAGAAAAAAGGAAAAAGTTTCCCAACGCGTAAATAGAAGCTTCTGGAAAGAGTAATGAAAAAGTTAGAATTGGACTCATAACATTGACAGAGGGAGAATCAATTATTGGATATAAACTGTAAAATGAAAATCATAAGAGTATTAAGGTAGTAATATGAAAAAGTTAAAAATTGAAAAGTGATCCTAATGAATGAACAAGTAAAGTGGCAAATTTTTCTAAAAAGTGAAATGTTACAAAGAATATTTAGATATAGATTATTTTTTCTAAAAAGTGAAATGTTGTAAAGAACATTCTAAATATAAATTTAAATAAAATATTTTATTAATAAATATTAAAGTAATTATTTATTAATTTATATTTTTATTTTGTTAAAAAATAGAAAATTTATAATTAATTTAATTATATGGTGAAAAAATTATATATATTTAAGATATAGTTATAATAAAATAAAAAATATTTATATTTTTATTATGATAAAATTTAATTTTTAAACTTAAAGTTTAAAAAGTTATAATTAACTTTATTTATATATATATATATATAATTTACAATATAATATAAAAATAATAAAATATTATATATATATATATATATTAATATTTAATATTTTTTACTTTCTTGATTTAATTTTTTTTTACAAAATATATTTTATATAAAGTTGTAATAGTTTATATTCAAATTTGTTATAAATTTTTTTTTCTTGTTATTTTCTTGTAAATTGGTGAGGAATTAGTTATAGATAATTTTTTTTATTAAATTTTCTAACAAAATAATAAATTTCTTGTTAGGTGATCTTACTCATTTTGAATTATTCTTATTGTGCTAAGATGATCTAAGAGTTAAACCAATGTACTCTTGTGATTCTTGGACTTGTTTTGACCGATCAATTACTTTAGATCACAACATGTCATGGTCCAGTTTTCACAGACAAGGTTCTTGGGTTGTTCTTGCAAGGTTCTTAGTTATTTCTAAAGGAAACTTTATCAAGAGTTGAAAAAGCTTCAAATTCGTGGAGAAATGGCTTAAAATTGTGCTAAGTCATGACCAAGAAGAAGAAAGGAAACATGAAATGACAAAGGAAAAAGAGGGAAAGAAAGGAAATAAAAGAAGTATTCATTGAATTGAAAAGAAGGAAGAAAGGTTGAAGGTTGGATCATTTTCTAATATTTAACTCATCTAAAGGGGAAACTTATATTTATTGAAGGAAGGATGAATTTTAGAACATGCTTCTTAGTATGATACACCAAGAAAGACTTTTTGGAGGACCACCACTTAAAATGCTAAAAACTAAGATAAAAACACAATAAGGAAGGAGAATGTCTCACTCTCTTCTAGAAAAAAAATTGCTTAGATTTCAAAATGCACAAAGTTATTTTATAATTGAGCTCCTTGTATAGGAGTTTAAGGCCATGTATCTATAACCAAACACTATTTGGTCACGGAGATGCTACTCCTATGATAGTTAACTTATTCTTATAACCAAATAAGGTTAATGATAACTATCTCATAAGGATTTTTGTACATTTTCTCTACCCACACATGAGTGTTTACAAATAAATATATTTTCTATTTTCTTAAAATTATCTTTTCTCTTTCCTTTAGCTTCACTTCCAATTAACCTCTTCCTAAGATCTTCTTGAAGTAAGTTCAAAGAGTACCTTATGGTTATGATCACTTAAGAAGATATTCAACTCCATTATGAAAAAAATTTATCTCATCTCTTCTAAAATTTTTAAAAGACAGTTAGAGATGAAATTATAAATCTTACTACTCTATCAGAAAAATTCATCATAATAAAATTAATATTTCATGATTAATTTGGTTCACATAAAAAATAACTTTAAAAATTTATTAAAATGATAAAATTTAAAGAAAATTAGCCAATAAAAAATCCTAAACAAAAAAAGTAATTAGGATCATTTTATGAGTAGATCTTCTTAAAATAAGTCCAAAAATTAATTTATGGTTAGAATCACAGTAAAAAATTACCTACGAAAATTCATAAATAATTCAAATTTACCTATAGATTTTCCGTGACAAAAAATTTATAAATAATATAATTATAGTTCATTAATTTACGAATTAAATTATTTATAAATCTAAATTCTAGATAAATTCTAATTCATAAATTATCTAATTATTTATTGATTTTAATTCGTTGATAAATTATTTTTTATTCAAATCTATAAATAATTTACTTACCAATTCAAATATGTAAGTAATTTATTAATAAAGAATTTTTTTTTTTAAGGGTTAAAGTATAAAAGAACAACATGTATTATTCTCTATTTTTTTTACACATTTGCTAATGATAAGACTAACGTCATCTTGAATTTTTTCTAACAAAACTTATTAGATACAAATAGTAAAAATTAGATATTTCTTCATTTAAAAAATTAGTAAAAAATTAATAATTTTATTCTATTTCCTTTTTTATTATTTTCTTCCACTCTATTTATATCTAAAAATAGGGTTAAATATCATATTTCTAATATTAACAAGCAATCAAATACCATAGCATATACTATCTAAGCATGTAAGGATTCCAACTTGTAAGAAGTTATCAAACACTCAACAAATATTTGTATCTTCTAAACCAAAGAGCAAATGAGAAAATATGATAATAATAAAAGTTTTAACTAATGCATGAATATGAATATTAATAAAGATTTATCTTCAATTAAAATAGAGATGATCATATCTAAATCGTGAATCACAATAAATTTTAATAGAACTAAAGTAAGGAAAACTATTAGGTCAAGTCACACATTATGCCAAAAAAAAATCAAGATAAAAAGCTTAATCTTAATATTTTTCACATGTTCATGTATGTTATATTATTATAAGAATAAGTTTATTTAGTCATGAAATATTTTTCACAGATTTTTTTTGTACAAAAAAAATTAATTATCCATTGAATATTTTTCACAGTTATTTTTATGGAAATTTTTCATAAATTTGTTTGTGAAATTTTTTTTATGAATTTGTTTATGAAAATATTTTCCATGGATTTTTTGTGGAAAATAATTTCCTACTAGCCTTTTACCAACAAATTTATGGTGGTGGGAAATTTTTGTAGGTTTGTGAGAAAAATTGTATTTTCTATTGATTTTAAGTAATACTCACAAACTTATTTCATGGGAAAAATTATATTTTCCAGTAATTTTAAGTAATACACATAAACTTATTTTATAAAAAATATAATTTTTTTATAATGTATAAGGTTTATTTATAAAAAAGAATAAAAAACAAAATATATATTAGGCGCCAATCATAAAGGGTCACCTTATCACCTCCCATTGAAGGTATCCATAAAAATGGTAAAAAATGGTGTATATCACCTCCCAACCTAGTTACATCAATTTATATAGTAGATTTGACTAACCATGGTTAATTCATTCGAAAATTATTTCACACATTATTATTATAGAGATTGTGTATACCTAATTCATGCATGCGTAAATAGAACTGATCTTTGTTTATATCTCAAACTGCACAACTAGGTGACCTCGACTAATAAACAAGTTCATGATCACATCTGACTCAATCTTACACTTATCATCCTTACTCTTAACTCTCTCATTTTTTTTCTTCAATATTTCCATTCTAAAAGTTATGTGAACCATAGACATGACTCTCTTTCCCCTAAACTAAAGCACAAATCAATATTTGTAAGAGAAGCCTAAAACTAAAAATTAATTTTAATAAAAATGGGTCATTTTACGTGATTAATTTCCACCTACTCACAACTAACTCAAGTTAATGATATTATTTTACCACCTATCTTTTTATATGTTTACTTTAATTGAACTCAATATCTATCTATATCTCTAATCAAATTACATCATTAATATATATATATTTAAATCAACCTTCAATTTCTAATTTAACAACTCAAAAACGAAACATTTTTTTAGATCACTTCTCTTTTTCTTTAAAATTATTTTCCAAAATAAAACTTTTAATTTCTTTTTTTAATAAAAAAAATAGTTTTTTTATTAATTACTCTTAATTTTATGTATTAGTACTATTAAAAAATCAACTTAAAAAACTAAAATAATATTATTTAGAAAAACATAAAAATATAAAAAATAATAATTTATCTGGACATTACTATAAAAACAAATAAGATATTTGGTAAACTTAAGTATAGCAAATTTCAATTTCCCAAATCTTATTTAATACTACTATTTGAAAAATACTTTTAAACGATAAATACAACTTATGATAATTTGAAAATATATTATTTTATCATATGAAAAAATATTAAATGAATTTAATTATTATTTTTATTGATATAAAAATAATTAATTTTATCAATAAGTAAGTTTGAAAATAGTATTAGTTAAAGAAGTATCGTGTATAGGTTATTTTAATTTAGAATATTTATCGAATTAAATAAATTTACTAAAATAAAAAATAAATAAAATACAGACTTTAATATTACGTTATCTTTTAACTTAAAATTAATTTATATTAAATAAAATTGTTTAATAAATATATAAACCGTATTTTATAATCTGATATAAATAATATGAATCTTCTTTCAATATCTTTCTTTCATTATATACTTTCTCAAATTAAATAATTTTATTTTAATAAACATTATTAATTAAAGTTGAAACAAGTAAAAAAAAAATTAATAGTATTAATATTGTTTTTTGTTATAGTACTAATTTTGAAGGAAGCAAAGGCATTAATTAATGGTGGAATTCTAGCTGGGAGGGTTATTGTTGGGTGTTGAGTTGTCTTGATTGTAGACAAGACTTTTCATTGTTCACTTCCTCATAATGTAATCATGGCATGACAAAGTGGGAAATTGCAACTTGCAAAGTGACATTAACAACTTTGAATGGGGCTGTGCCAAGTGACTTTCGCAGCATCGACATGTTACTGTCTCTCATCTTTTTCATAACATTTTTTATCAATTTCTTTTCATCTTTTTTACAATTTTTTTCTATATTACTTTACTACTTATTCATTGTAACTAAAGGTGCATTCAAAACAGGAGAACAAATAAAGTAGAGAACACTGTGACCCACATGAGTTTTGTGTGGGTCTCAATAATTAGTCCCACCCTACTTTTTCATCTATAATGTAATCATATGCTTCTCAAATATTCAAGTAAAGGACTAGAGACCAAAAAATCTGTACTTCTTAATACATATCTAAATACAAAACACTTATTACTAATTTACATTGATTAAAAAAATTATTCATTTAATTAATAACAATATTTTTTTTAATTATAACCTTTTAAAAATTATTTTTAAATAATTAATACCAAGAACAAGAACACAACTTAGATAAAATATTGTTAGTATGGTCAATGTTATAGTATATTATTATAAGACGAAAATTTAATTCTAATTATTTAATAACACCAATCATATCATATCTATTATTAATTATTATTAACTTTTTATTATATATATATATATATATTATTTAGTTTATGTAAGCTAACTATTATAAAATATATTACTCCTTTCCTTTTTAATGACAAGATTATGTGTAAATTCTTTGGAAAAAAAAAATCAATTTTTTTTTATCAAAATAGAATTTTTTATATTTACATAATATTTTAATTAACCCATATTAAACCAACTCATTCTAAATTGCGTAGGTATGGTTTGGGTTGAATAAAAAAAATGGGATTCAAATTAATTAAAATTAATGAAAATTTGAATTTTATTTTCCTTTAAATTTAATACTAACTTTTAAACAACAAAATTAATTTATTTTATCTTTATCTCTCCTCTTTTATTTTTATTAAGTGTAACTGTAAAAGTGATGATAACATAAATGAAAATAAAATTAAACAAAAAATAAAAATAATAGTTAAAATAAGAAATAAAACTAAAGATTCATTGAAAAAAAATCTTAAAAATTATATTCACAGGACCGAATATCTAATAGAAATGTTCTTCTAGGTTTCGAGTTTCCTTCCTGCATTAGAACCGAATGGAGGGAGTGTCTGTGATTACACTCTGACGCTCAAATCAGTAAAGAGTAAACAGGGTTTTATGTATGATAAGAAAGTAAGTGTATCCATTAGATCGATTTACCTTACTTCCTACACCCTAATTTATAATAGGGTAAGGAATAACAGATTACTTGAGTAAATGGCCCACTACGCGAGAATCGCAGTAACTGATCATGGATTTGGGTTAGTGAGTCGATGACCAACCGGGGTGTTATCAGTCTAGGCCGAAACCTCATCGGTTGAATGTCATGAGACGAGACCGATATAGGACTGACGGATACCTATCCGGTACATAAGCCCCCCTAGTCATGGAAACCGAGAAGAGGTGACATGACTATTGGTTTAGTTAGGGATCTGGTTAGGCTAGTCTAGTTGGGAAGCTTCTGGAAGGAGTTTAGGCATCCCTCCAAAAGTTGAAACGACTGGGAAGTTTCTGGAATGGGTAGACGAGGCCTCTGAGCGGGAAGTTTTAGGCGGGAACCTTTGAATCTTTTCGTTTTGAACATGTGGCAGCTGCTAACTAGAGAGTTCAAAAGCCTATGTGCAATTTCTTGTTCAGGGCTCGAGGCAGTTACTCGAGTGGTTACAATTATGGCAAGAAGCGACTGGAAACGTTTCATCTTCCTGGAGCTCTTATTTAAAGAGTGTTTAGCCCTCACTTTCAACTCGCTCCACTACTCTTGCTCTTCTCGCTTTGCTACTTTCATCTTTCTTTGCTTCCTTTCTTCTCTTGTATTTGGTATGTCTTCTTCTTTTTCGTCTGGGTCCGAAACTGCCGAAAGGATGTCGGCCAGGGCAGGCAGCGAGGGGGTCGAGTCTTTAGTTGGGATGTCCGACATGGATTGCCGAGATGTATCAAGGGATCAGGAGATGCCTCCAGTAAGGGAAACCGTTCCTGAGGGGTCCCTTGCCCGCCAAGTTGACAACGTCGAGGACCATTCGACCCCGGAAAGTGAGGAGGCACCATTACGGCAAAGGTGCGCCTCTCTTGCTGGGTAGGACTAGGTAGACCCAAAGGTGAGGCAATATAGTTCTCATTCACCCGAAAGAGGGAGGTGTGCGACTTTGTCGAGGGGCATGACCTGCTCGAAGAGGGATATGAGAGCGGTCTAGTAAACCTTGCTCGGTGTTCCCCTGCCGAGCACGTTTGCCATGGCCGAGAAGGGGCTATAGAAGAATTTTTTGACATGTATGCCTGCTTCTTCTCGGATCTTTGGGTGAGGATCCCTTTCGATAGCTTCACCATGGGGGTACTTCTCAACCTCAATGTTGTCCCCACCCAGCTTCATCCCAACAGCTGGGCCCTCCTGCAAGCCTTTCGGGTGCTATGTCGGGCACTCGAAATCGTTCCAACCCCGAGTATCTTTCTCCACTATTTCTGCACTCGGGGGAGGGACTTGATATCCTGGGTTTCCCTGATAAGTCAGGCCTCCAACGTCCTCTTCAAGCCCTATACTGCCAACTACAAAAACTTTAAGGGGGGCTTTATGAGGGTTCGTATAAAAGAGGCTAGGAAGCCCTACTTTTTTTAGGGTGCGCAGCCTAGGTTTCCCTTCTACTGCATGCGTAACCCTATGAAATACAAGTTCATTTTGAAGACGAAGTTGTCGGTGTACAAGCAGCGTATCTTGGAGATACTTGATAACATCCCTCGCCAACTGCTCTGCTGACCATTCCTTGACAACTTCTTGCACCCTCATCTCTCTGATAACCCTTCGGGTATGAATTATAATATGCTTTGTATATTTCTGTTGTTTCTTAACATGGCAACTAAGGGATCGCTTGGCATTTGCATCCTGCCAAGCTCGGACTGACAACCCTCCGGTTGCCAACCCGACCCCTATTGCTACTCAACTGCCTGTGGTTGAGCTAGATGCAACTCCCAGTCCAGTCTAAGCTATCTGCCGAAAGAAGAAGCGGAAGGAAAAGGAGCAAGAGCCACAAGCTTCAAAGAAGGCCCGAAATGTTCTCGATTTGCCTAAGGGGACTTCGGGTCCTTCGTGCCTCCTGAGCGGCGAATTGCAAATGGCCCAGGGCTTGGCCATCACCCTCCACGAGAAAGATCAAGAGTTATTACAAAAGGTGGGTGTGGCCGAGGTCAAACTACAGGTACGTGCCACTGTAATCGGCCAACGGATGCTGGATGTTTGGAACCAAGAACGTATTGATACAAGTGAGCTTCCAAACATGAAAGAGAAGCTGGCCAAGGCCGAAAAGGAGGTGGCGGAGGTGGCTGAAATCAACACTTTGTTGTTGGAGAAGATAGATGAGGTCACGGCAGCGCGCATGAAGGCCGAAGCTGACCTGACCGGAATTAGGGCCGAATTATCTGAGGTCAGGGCGAAACATGAGGTCGAAGTGCTGGGTTTGAAAGAAAGATTGGAGCAGCTTGAGAAGAGAAGGAAAGACGACATTTGGGGCTTGAAAATGAGTCTAACCAATGCCCGAGTTGCCAATGAGAAGCTCTCCAAAGAAGTATTAGAAGTAACCAGTATGGCCGTGGAGGAGCACAAAAATGGTTTCTCCAAGTGTCTTCGCCAAGCTTTGTATCTGCATGAAAAAGGCGAACCCTTAGCAGTTGAAAAATTTGATGTCAACTTTGACATCCATGAAGGCAAGTGGATGTCAATTGACGATATTCTTGAAGAGTTTGCGACTCCGCACCCCGAGGGGAATCTGAACGCCGAAGCCGACCTCAAAGACCTCAATATTATAGACTAAATTTTGTTGTTTTATATTTTGGCTCCCTGTAATCAATCCAAATTTATCAATGAAAGTTTCTTTTGCTATTCATTGTTCCTTCTTTATCCTTTTCGGTCAAGTTTTCTTAACTTTTTCTATACGTACTCGGTTAGGCATCACTTAGTGTTTTAAGCAAATTTTCTTAAGAGTAAACACGATAAGTACTCGATTAGGCATTACTTAGTGTTTTAAGTGAATATTTCTAAGAGTAAAAACGATAAGTACTCGTTAGGCATCACATAGTGTTTTAAGTTAATTTTCCTAAGTGAAAACGATAAGTACTCGGTTAGGCATCACTTAGCGTTTTAAGTGAATTTTCCAAAGAGTGAAAACGATAAGTACTCGGTTAGGCATTACTTAGCGTTTTAAGTGAATATTCCTAAGAGTAAAAATGATAAGTACTCGGTTAGGCATAACTTAGTGTTTTAAGTGAATTTTCCTAAGAGTGAAAACGATAAGTAAAGATGTATTTGTATATGTTGAGAATTGAATTACTTCATTTATTGAAAGTAGGGAAATGACATTGTGAAAAAATCATAAAAATTAACTGTAGTAAAATAACAAAGAGCTGGCATTCCAAGATCGAGGTAGGGTCTTTCCATCCAAATCCTGTAGCTGGTATGCTCCCTGTCCGAGAACTTTAGTTACTTTATAGGGTCCCTCCCAGTTGGACGTGAACTTGCCATTGCTGGGATGTTTTCGGGCTAGCGTTCAAACCCTAAGGACGAGGTCCCCTTCCTGGAAGCTTCTCGGCCTGATTTTGGTGTTAAATCTTCTTGAAGCTCGTAGCCGACAATCTTCTTGCTTTATCATCGCTTTGTCTCTGAGTTCTTCTAGGAGGTCCAGCTCGACCCTCATGCTTTCTTCATTTTCCTCCATATTTGACAACTGCCTTCTCGGGCTAATTTCGCCCAATTTGACCGGAATCATAGCGTCTACCCCATATGTTAGACTGTAGGGAGTTTCTAATGTTGTTGATTGAGGGGTGCACCTGTACACCCATAGGACTTCTAGGAGTTCCTTGGTCCACTTTCCTTTTGCTTTACCCAACCTCTTCTTTAATTCCATCAAGATGACTTTATTGACTGTTTCTGCCTGCCCGTTGGTTTGGGGGTACCCCACAGAACTCGTAACATGTCGAATGTCGAGTCCCTTGTAGAACTCGATTAGGGAGCTATCTATAAATTGTCTACCATTATCGGTCACAATAGTGTGGGAGAGCTTGAATCTGCATACAATGTTCTTCCACACAAACTTTTGCACTTGTTGGGTCGTGATCTTTGCCAGCAATTATGCTTTGATCCACTTCGTGAAGTAGTCGGTAGCCACCAGTAAGAACTTGCATAGTAGACAGGTTGTATTTCTCTGTTTTGCTCCTGAGCCAGTACTGAACTTATGGCATTGTTGGAAATCGATAAGTAAAGTATCAGCTCTTTCCCGGCTATGGGGCGCTGTAGGATAGGTGGCGAGGCCAAAAATGTCTTCAAGGCTTGAAAATTCTCCTCACATGCATCGTCCTATTGAAAAGATGAGGATTTCTTCAACAAGCGAAGAATGGGTCTAGTCTTTTCGGCAAGGGCTGGCGTAAAACGAGAGAGTGTTGATAATTGGCCTATGAGTTGTTGAACCTCTTTAACATATGAAGGACTCCTTAAGTTAAGGATGATCTGACACTTGTCGGGATTAGCCTCAATGCCCCTGTTAGTTATCATGAATCCTAGGAATTTTCCTCCCTGCAACCGGAAGACACAATTCTTAGGGTTAAGTCTCATATTGTACTGTCGCAGGACCGAGAATATCTCGGCAAGGTCATCAAGATGTTCCTGGTTAGAACTCGACTTGACAACCATGTCATCTACATACACCTCCATGTTGCGTCCAATTTGTTGTCTGAACATTTTGTCCATCAACCTTTGGTACGTGGCACCTGCATTTTTGAGGCCGAAAGACATAACCTCATAGAAGTAGTTTTCCTCATCAATTATAAAGGCAGTTTTACTTGCGTCAGCCGGATACATTCATAGTTGATTGTAGCCTGAATAGGCGTCTAGAAAGCTGAGTATCTTGTGCCCCGATGAGCCGTCAACCAATCGGTCTATGCTCGGCAAGGGGTATGTGTCTTTCAAGCAAGCTTTGTTGAGATCAGTGTAATCTGTGCACATCCGCCATTTGTTGTTAGTTTTCTTGACGAGGACCACATTAGCGAGCCAAGTAGTGTACTTGGCTTCGCAAATGAATCCTGGGCCTAACAGCTTCCCTACTTCCTCCCTTACAGCTTGTCTTCTCTCTTCCCCCATCTTCCTTTTTTTCTGAGAAACCGGTTTGGCTTCTCGGTAGATCGACAGCTTATGAGTGATGACCTTCGGGTCAATGCCCGGCATGTTGGCTAACCAGGCAAATAAATCAACATTTTGCTTTAGAACTTGGACTATTTTTGGCAGTTCCTCTTCTTCCATCAAGGAACTGACATACATCTCTTGCTGCTCACCTTGTATAGTGACCGGTACAATTTCTTCCTTGGGCTGTACACGGCATCTGTCCTCTGTTCTAGGGTCTATGTTAGTAAGGGCCACCATAGCCCTTTTCGTCCCATTCTCCTTAGATGTCTCAGGGTGAGACGTGTTCCTTAAGCTTGCAACATAACATTCTCTAGCTGCTTTTTGGTCTCCATACAAAGTTATCACCGAGCCATCTAATGCCGAGAACTTCATGGCTAGGTGGGGGGTGGAGACTATTGCCCCTATTTGGTTAAGTGAGGGCCGATAACCAAATATCTAACCCTTACAATCTTGTAATGCATGCTTCCATCTCCAAATTTGGTATACAGGTCAATGTATCCCCTGACATCCACTTTTTTGCCCGAAAATCCTATAATTTGATCATTGTAAGGGTGGAGAGCTTCTTCGGACAGTTCCATCTTTTGAAATGTATGTCAGTACAAGATGTCAACTGAACTACCCTGGTCCACTAGTGTTTTGCGGATCGCGAAATTTGCAACTTCGACTGTGATGACCATGGGATCGTCTTGGTGAGGGTCAATCGCATGGAAATCATCGTTAGTGAAGGTAATAGGAGGCATTCTCAGCCTTGCTGAATTGGTTCGTGAGCGACTGGCCGAGTGCACATGTTGCAAACTTCTGAGGTGGCGTTTCTAGGCCGAGTTGGAGGCGCCTCCTCCAGCAAATCCTCTTGCTATTGTGTTGATGACTACTCGGACAGGCTCCGGGTGTCTTTCAGGCTCTTCCCTCCGGCTACGCTTCTCTTTTGTGTCACGATGGCTAGAATTGTTGTCTTTTGTTCGGTTCGAATATTGTTTTTCATTTTTCTATACTAGCTTCTTAAGGTGTCCGGCCTATATCAACTCCTCAATCTTATCTCGTAGGGCTACACATTCATCTCTGGAATGCCCATAATTCCTGTGGTACCGACAGTGCTTGCAGAGGTCTGCGTCAACGGGAGAGGGGATTTTCTTCGTGCAGATTAGATCAACATTCAAGGCCTCGTCTAATGCTCGGCCATGAATGACTGTCAACGGTGTGTAATGGGCAAACCTCCCTTCTCTCGGCCTTTGTTGGCACAACTTGGGCTCCTGGTTTTTGCGAACCCGGTCATTGTTCCCCTTATTTGTTTGGTTTGTTTGGGTGGAAAGGCCGATAACACCTCGGTATTCATTTACTTCCTCCATTTGCATGTATTTAGTAGCTCTAATACTGCTTCCTCCATGGTTTCAAGCGGACGCTTGGTGATATTGTTTAGAAAAGGCCCTGGTTTGAGGGCTACGGCCAAGTGGTGTATAGCCACTTCACCTCCCTGCCTTGGGATTTTGAGACAGGTTTGGGAATATCTATCCATAAAATCCCTTAGCGATTTGTCCTCTCATTGCCTAATGTCCACAAGGGTCAAACTTGTTAGGGGAAGTGGTTTGCTGGCGGCTAACTGTCCAACGAAGGCTTGGCACAGGGCATCAAAACAGTCTATGGTTTTGGGTGGAAGGGAGTAAAACCACTTCAAAGCTGGCTCGTGTAAGGACATGGGAAAAATCCTGCACATAATCTCATCATAGGACGCATACACATTCATGATGGTCTGGAATGCTTGGAGATGATCCAGCGGAAGGAGGGGTTCTGACGAACCGAGAAGTCGGGGCTTACTAGTCCGAGAGATCGACCCTTCGTTTTCGTCCAATCTTCGCCTCATTTTGTTGTGAGATTCGTGCAACTGTCCCACCTCATCAGCAGTTCTCTTCAGTCCTTGCCTGATTTCTTGCAGCTCCTTCATTATAATCTCCATCATTCGCACACTATCGGGAGGAGGAGCGTCCACTGTTCGGCTCCCGTCTTCTTGTATTGATTGATTCCTAGTTATGGCAATCGTCTAAGAATGTCTCGGCCCCATGGTGGGCACCAAAATGTACTTACACGAACCGAGTACCTCAAAGAGATGTTCTTCTAGGCTTCGAGTCTCCTTCCTAGATTAGAACCGAATAGAGGGGGTACTTGTGATTACACTCCGACGCTCAAGTCAGTAAAGAGTAAACAGGGTTTTATGTGGGATAAGAAAGTAAGTGTATCCATTAGATCAATTTACCTAACTTCCTAGACCCTAATTTATAATAGGGTAAGGAATAACAGATTACTTGAGTAAATGGCCCACTATACGAGAATTGCGGTAACTAATCGTGGATCTAGGTTAGTGAGCCAAGGACCAACCAGGGTGTCATTGGTCTGGACCGAAACCTCATCGGTTGAATGTCATGAGACGAGACCGATATAGGACTGACTGATACCTATCCGATAAAAAATAATAAAAAATTAAAATAAAATTAGAAAAATGAAAATATAATTTGAAAGAATATAAAAAATAAATATAAATAAAGAACATAATTATTTTAGTGTTGAAATCCAATATCTATTTAGAAAAAGATTGAAGAGGATGTTTGCGTCTTAAGAACTTATTTTTATAGAAGGTATCAACAAATCCTAAAATTTTCCAGTACTCTAATTCCATAATGTCCTTTATACAGGTGTATTTGTTTTTTTTTTAACTCAATTTTAGATGAAATGAAAAGTAGAAAATACATTTTTCCTCTATACGTAAAGATATTATATAAACTTTAAAAGTTTGTTTAGATTTTAAAATATTATTTATGTTTTAGAAATATATTTTATATTTCAAAGATTAAGAGATAAGGTAAAGTTATTTTTCATAGGATTGAAAATGATATGTTAAATCTGGAAAGATTTTAATATAAGAACTCAAACAAACTCATACTAAAAGGAACTCACATCTTTTGTCTAAGAAGAAAAATCAACAAAAATAAAAATTTAAAATAAAAACATGAAAAAGGAAAAGATGGGTGAGAACATACCACCTTGTCATAGAAGAAAAAGTATAAATCCATTGTTTATCCACCACTTAATTTTTTTTTTAAGATAAAAACTTAAATTAAGAATATTAAACTCTTGCTGTAATTTTTATATGTAGGAAAAACTTCTATTTATAGAACTATAGAAGTGTATCAAGGAAATTAAACTATGACCACTAAGGGTTTGTTTGTTTACTATTTTTTATAGTATTTTTAAAAATTTTTAATTTTAAAAACAAGAGAGAAAATGTGAGTTATTTTTATATGAATTTGTTTGAGTTCTTAAAAATATATAAATTTTGTTTGAGTTCTTAAAAATATATTGTTTGAATTATTAAGATATTTCAAGAGATAATATATATTTTCAATTAGAATAACTTTACCTTATATTTTTAATATTTGAAAAATAAAATATGTAACATATCAAAATTATACCTATTTTGCTATTATAGTAGAATAAAAATCTACCAATACATTATTAATAATTTCCCAAAACATCATATAATATGAAACATCTTAATATATAAAATTTTATTTCAAAATAAAATCTTCACAAAAGTTTCGTAAAATTATTCATCAGCATAGAATTAATTCTCTCTTAGGCAAAACTTGAAGCTATTATTTAGCTTTCACCTACATTGCTATCTGCTCCCGTGTCAAGACACGATCATCGCAGTATCAACAAAACCACAAACACAAACAGAAAGGGTAAGCTAATGTAAACAATAAGATAAATCATATGGAATTCATAAAATCATTTAAATGTAAGTATTAAATTTCATACAAGTGTAAGGGTCTACCAAAGACTTTACACATTTCAAACACATTCACAAACAAGACTGACGCCTTCCGGAAGATTGTATGGATCTCGGATATCTAAGGCTAGCACCTGATGTATAAACATGGACCACGGCTCTTATAACGACTGACTAACTGAGTCTTTTTCACCTCAGCGTCATCCATGTATAAAAAACAGGACCTCGGGTCTTATCACGACCGACTAACTGAGTCTTTTTCACCTTAGCGCCATCCATATAACAAAAACAGGAGCTCGGGTCTTATCACGACCGACTAACTGAGTCTTTTTCACCTCAACGCTATCCATATAACAAAAGCAGGACCTCGGGTCTTATCACGACCGACTAACTGAGTCTTTTTCACCTCAGCGTCATCCCCTCACTACTCATAACCAACACCACATCAGGGTAGTTCCATCTAGTTGTCTTTTCAGAGCAACTGATGGAACCTCCATCGACCTCTCACCACATGTGGCCTTAGTCTATATGACTTTGATCCACATTGAGGTCTAGATACCTTATGACATATCCCTAGATCCATACACACTAAACCACCACATTTCATTCACATCATAATAAACTTATCCTCAATATGAATTACACGGCCTCATGCCCATTTCATGCTCATCATTTTATATTCACAAATCACTAATCATCATTCAGAAAATCACATCACCAATCTCATAATTCACAATCCAATTCCAATCACAATACATCACCAAATCACACATCACATAACTAAATAGTTTAATTATATAACAAATATCTTATAACATTTTATCACATTTCACATATATATATATATATATATATATATTCTTTTAATACAAATTAGAAGATGAATGATTATCCAAAATTAATAAACTTTCGCTCAAGTAAAAATACTTTTGAAAACGTTTCGTTCATCCTCACAGCATGACCTTTAATCACTCAAAAATTCATATCTTATGTTTTACACATTATTTTTATGTGAAATAAAAATCATTGATTAGCTAACATCTATAGCTAAAATTGTTATGAAGGAAACTTTCCCAAATTCATAATCAAAATATCCCAAAAGGGGTTCGTAACTTTGAAGCGAATAATTTTCTTGACAGCTTGACCTTTAATTACAAAAAAAAATCGTATCTTGAGTTATACACATCCTTTTTAGGTGAAATAAAATCCAGAAGTTAGATAGCATCCATACCTACAACTTTCATGAATAACACAATTTGAAATTCGAAACATAATCAAGCAGAAATAGGATCACAATCTCAGGGCAAAACCCAAATCACACTTTTAGATATAATAATCAATATAATTTTCATAAATCTCACATAATAACACAAAAACACACATAATAATCAAATAAATCATGAATAATTTTTTTTAATTAGCTTCCCTTACCTTTTAAAAGATCTCAAAATGAAATTCTATTCGGATATAGTTAATCTACTCTTCACGCTCTTTCACTCGGTGTTCTCGGATTTTCAAAAAGATAAGAATTGAAGGAGAATTATTGAAAAGAATTGGGAGAAATTTGAGAGAAAAAAAATTAGGGTTTTCTAAAAACAAGAGAGAAAAACGAGAGAATTAGGATTAAATAAACTATTTATAATCTCTCCCCTTTCTAAGTAAGTGGGCTTAGGGTTTACTCAAAACTGGGCTCTCACAATCTCCCCAACAATAAGAATTTTCGTCCTCGAAAATTATAATCACCATCAAAGAGAAAAGGATAGTACATGACTCTTCCAAAATAAATTTCTAAAATAAAAATATAATATTTTCAAATCTAAACAATATTTTAAAAATTTAGATAATATCTTTAAATTTAAGTAATATAACATACATTTAAAATTAAAAAATTTTATTGTCCTCTTCAAAATTTATCCCTTATTTAAAATTTCAAACTTCCTCTTCAATTCTTGCCATCATATTCTCATTCAATATTTATTTGATTTGTCATCCCTAAATCATACCATCCACCAATTTTGATAAGAGAAAACAAATCTTATTTATACATTATCATAAATAATACATGAAAACACATCACAAAAATTAAAATAATGAAAGATCACACATTTAATATAACTGAATATCTTTTCTCATGCCTACCAAGCATTTTTTATTTATTCATTATCTCAAATCAACTGCATTTTTAAACAAGAAATTGTATATTAAAGTTTTTTATATAAAGAACTTAAGGAATTTATATTAAAAATAAGATAACAATGTTAAAAAAAGAAAAGATAAAAAGAAAATAATAATATAATTTTATTGAAGGAAAAAAAATTACCATCTTATATAAGCCTTTGTTTGGATTGGGGAGATGATTTGAGAGAGTGAAAAAAAAAAAGAAAAGAAGAGAAAAAGAGTAGAAAGTAAGATTGTTTGGATTAAGAGAAGAGAGTGGAAATAGAAGGAAAGTAAAATAATTTTATTTACTATTAATAAAAAAATTTAATTTTTAAAAAATAAATTTATTATTTTTAAAATATTTTAAATATTTTTAATAATATTTTAACAAGAAAATAAAAAATAAATTTTATTTTAATAATTTTATTTATTATTTTAATATTATTTATTTAAAAAAATACCTTATTTAAATTTTGAAACATATTCTTGTGTAGCCACGTGTCTTTCCTCACAATTCTTTTCGATTTTGAGAGAAAACCTCTTTCTTCGTTTTTCATTTTTTTCTGTGTCTACAGGAAATCTGTAGAAACAAACATACCATAAGAGAAAATAATAATATTCTATCTTGAAAAAAATAAACTACTAAAATAACTTTAATGATTTGTTTGGATTAGGGAGAAGATTTGAGAGGATGGAAAAGAAAAGAAATAAAGAGAAAGAGAAAAGAAAGTAAGATGGTTTGGATTAAGATAAACGAGTGAAAATGAGAAGAAAGTTAAATAATTTTATTTATTATAAATAATTTTATTTATTATTTTTTATTATTTATTATTATTATAATCAAAAAAACAAATATTACTTTATAATATTATTAAAAAAATTATTTATTATTTAATATTAATATTTTAACTATTTATTATAATTTAATAATTATTATTATTTAAAAAAAGCCCTATAAACATCTTACTCAACTCACCCACCACAGTAATACTCACTCAGCACAGTAACCCATGGCTTTCATCTCTTTTCTTCTCAATTTTGCAGAGAAAATTTCTCTTTCCTTTTCCTTCATTTCTTTTTTAAATTTACACACAAAGACAAAAGAAAAATTCAACCTATCCTTCCTTTTTCATCTGCAAGAATAGTATTTCTACACACTCTAAAAGAAAATATATTTTTCTTCTCTTAATTTTTTTTCTCAAATACTAAAATAGTAAAAAAAATGGTTATATGATGATTTACGAAGAAATCACTACTCCTTTTTTAACAAGAAGAGTAAGCAAAGTAAATTTTTCTGATGGGGATTTCTTTTTTCACGTTCTCTTACTTGAAATTTTTAATAAAATTAATCAAATTTTTATACTGTATTTTATTCATTATCGTCCATGTTGCTTATTGATTCCATATGAATTTATCTACTAATCAAATTTTTCATGACATTTGTTATGTTTTTATTTATATGAATATTTTGCATATTCACAATTCTTTTTTCTATCATTTCTCGAAAAAAGTGATATTATATATATGTTTTTTGTCCTAAAATAAAATACAATATTCTTAATAAGGTAAAAGGCACTTTGATGGTTACAATACATAACAATCTTTTACTATTTGTGCTCGAATTCATCAATTAACCTTTGAATCCATATAGTTTCCTTACATGTTTAAGTGGTTGTCTTGTACTCAACTTCTATAGTAGACAAAATTAGAACATTTTGTAACTTGAATAACTAATTTACTATCCCTCTTGTAAGTATAAACACAACCAATAATATATTTCCTTTACTCATATCACTTGCAAAATTTGAATCAACATAATCTCTAACAACTAGTTTTAATCCTGTAATAGCACTCTAGTGTTTTCCACCAAGATTTTTCATGAATACTTGTACCATGTTTGGTCTTGTACAAATTATAACATATCTAAGGTTTCTCATTTCTTTTGGATTGAATGTGAAGTCATTTTCTTGACATTGTCTCCTTATAGATATCCAATAGTAATATTATAACTAGGTTTATTTAAGAAAAATAAATGAGGATCCTAAGTTAATGAATTCTTATATCAAAAGTCTTAGAAATTTTAAGCAAATATATTTTGTTATGACAAGTAAAGATCAAACCACTCATATACTCATAATTAAAAATATACTTGTAATAAATGAAAATGTATCAATAAAAAAGAATCATATTTAAAAGAAATTGTTATAATTTAAATATAAATTAGAATCTCACATTACATAAAAATAAAAAAATATTAAACAATATATAAAAAAATATTAATAAATTTATAACTTTCCGATTATATATAATCTCATTTATATTTATATTTATATTTATAACTCATTAATACATATAAAGATATTATCTCTTTAAAAATATATAAAATATTACGATTGATTTTTTTTTTTCTATCTCAACAATTCTCATTTATATACCTTTTATATGAATCTTTAATTTTTAATTAACCATACTGTAATGTTTATTTTTTAATTTTTATTTATAAATATATTTTAAAAATTATTAAATATACCAAATTAATTAATATAAGTAGAATTGATATACATTGAATTTGAATATTTTTTATTTGAAAGAGAACATAGTTAAATATATTTTTTATAATTTAATTATTCACGAAAGTCATACGTCATTTTTAATGACTAAAAATATGTATTAAGTTAAAAATATGGTTACTTAAAAAATGATTACTTAAAAAATTTCATATTTTTAATAAAAAAGTATTTTAGTATTTTGATAATTTTGAATATATGCCTGCAAATAATAAAATTTATGTATTTTTACTTTTCTTCATTTTAAAATTTATCATTTTGATATTTTTAATATATTTTTATGTGATTTTCGGTGTGTTTAGATTGAGAAGATAATTTAAGAGAACGAAAAAGAAAAGAAAAGAAAAGAAAAGAAAGTGAATAAAAAATAAGATTATTTGAATTAAGAAAAATAAATGAAAATAAGAAAAAAAGTAAAATAATTTTATTTATTATTAATAAAATATTTTATTTTTTTAAAATAAATTTATTATTTTAAATACTTTTATTATTTTTAATAATATTTTAATAAAAAATAAAAATAAATAATATTTTAATAATATTATTAATAATTTTATTTATTATTTTAATATTATTATTTTAAAAAAATATTTATAATATATTTAATATATTTTAACAAATTCAAATACGTTTTAACTGATTATACATGACTTTCTATTATTTATTTTTTAATTTTGTAAAGAAAATTTCTTTTTTTTTTCTCTCTCTTTAAATATAGTTAGAAGACAAAATAATATTTTTATTTTTTTCTTCGTTTTTTATTTCTAGAAACAGTATTTTTCTTAAAACAAACACACGTATATTTTTTAATTGTTTAATAAGATACTTGTTAATTAAAAAAACTTGTAAAAATACCGAAAACTTGAAATAATAAACTTGTAAGTGCACTTACCATTTCATACTCATATTTATATCCAAATTGTGGTAAGAAAAAGTATAAAATATATATATATATATATATATATATATATATATATATGATTTGACACAACCGTTATATGGAGGAAAGAAAGTAGGGTTAGGGTTAGGGTCCCCACGCACAGTGGGCAATGAAATAAATAGATTTAGCCGTACGATTGGAACGTTGTAGAAATTTTGAGTCTCTTCAATGTCAAATTCCCACTCTCTCTGCATTACATCTTCATCTTCATATTCCCAAACAAGACACACAATCATCTCCTAATTTCAAACTGTCATTTCATTTCTCTCTCTCTCTCTCCAAATCTTTTTCACAAAATCACTCAAATATTACTTGTTTGCTTTCTCTTCATCCATATTTTAAACAATAAAAAATTTAGGAATGATATTACCTTGAAAATTAATTGCAACTACGCCAGTTAACTATAATAATTGTATAAATATAGTTTTCACAATAAATAGCATTTTTAAGGTATCTTATGTTTGAATCAACCATGTTATAGAAACAAAGTTATCTATTAATCATGTTACACTATAATAAGTTTCACAAGTCATATTTAGAAAGTTTAATAACAATTTGAAATAATTTAGGTTATTAAGTGAAATGATAATTGGGAAAAGAAATAAACATTGGTTTTCTAAAAAATAAATATTGACGAATTGTTTGATAGATTTTACAAAATTCAATTTTTCTTCTCAATTATAATGTAATCATATAATACAAATTAATAATAATAATAATAATAATAATAATAAGTATTATCAGAAACTAATTTTAATAATTTTGTAAGGAATGAAGTATTGATTAAACTACCATTGATTCAAGCTCATTAAATCTTCTTAAAGCTGAAAAAATGACTAGGCCATTATGCCGCTGAAAGGGTTGTAAGTTGTAATAATCTAATCCATTTTCCAAAGTTTAGGCCAATATATCATACTATAAACTGAATTCAGTAAGCAAAGCCATCAAAGAGTGAATTGTTGCGAATCCATACCCAATCTTCTCTTAGAAATTTGTAAAAGATAATTATTTTTAATGGATAATTTAAAATATTTATAACAAAATATATTATTTAGATAGAAAAAATAAAATAAAATAATTAAATTTTAATAATTTATAATAATAATAATAATAAAATTATTTAAAATTTTAAAAAATAACCTACAAAAATAAGAATTTGAATTTCTATATATTTTTTCTATTTCAAATTTATATAATTTTTTCTTTTATATATTTTTTTTTGTTATTAAATATTTTTAACTTGATTTTGATAGATATATTTTTTACTCAATTTGTCCGATTTCGAACTCAAACTTAAACTTAAATTTAATTCATCTTAATTTGAATTGGATTTTAATCTAACCTAACTTAAATCCGAACTTAATCCAACTTGACTTGGATAGACTTAACCAAAATTGACTCTAATACAATATGATTCAAACTTAGTTTAGATCTATTTTAATTCAAACCTAGTTTAGATTTGACCTAACCTAAACCTAATTCAAACTTGATTTATCCCAAACCTAAACTAAACCCATATTGTCCTAGTTCAAATCCAAACTCAATTTAATCTAAACCCAATTTGGACTCAAATTAGGATTGGAATCGAACTTAAAACTTAATTCGCCTCAACTTATTAGTCCTTTGAACCTAACTTAACCTGAGTCATGTTGAATTAGAATAAATCAAATCAAGTTGAGTCGAATAAAATTAAATTTTATTTTATCAAATCATACTTAGATGTGTCAAATAGAGTTTAATAAAAATAAATTGATTTGTAAGTTAAAATAATATAAGACAAAATGATTTGAATTAGATAAATCCATTTATAAATAATATGAATACCTATATAAGAAAATTCTTATACTTAAAGATGATTAAAATATTTAATTAAAAAAATAAATTTAAATAAATTTAAATTATCTTATCCAAACAAAATATATATAAAATTAAATAAGTTAAAATATAAGAGAAATTAATATATTTAAAATTTTAAAAAATTATAAATTTTTTTATCCAATGACAAGGTAAAGCAATTACAGAATTTGAAAAATAAGGATAATGTGGTGCTGATGCCAAGACAGTAATATTGTAAAAAATATAACAGATTGTGTGTGAGACAATTTCCTAAAGAATATGCAAAGGGATTACAATAGATGAAACGCCACTCAAATTTCAATTCCCAAATTCACTAGTAAGTCTTCCTTATGCATATCCTCTCAGCATACTCTCTAAAAATAACTCCGAAGAGCTCGATATATATAGGAATCAGAGTTTAGAAGAGGGATGGCAAAATGGAATTTGTTGACTACCCCTTGAATGCATGTGTAGTAAATTAAAACCACTTTGAAGAACACTATAATGGTAATTGGTATTGTAGCATTTAAGCTTGTAGAAGTCTTAACTATTTTATTAAATATACGTTTAGACAAACATCTACAAAGACTTCTAAGAAAAAAAATGAAATTAACTTTTTTATAAACTAACTTAATAAAACTCTTTTACATAATTATTCTAAATTTTTATTTTTATGTTTCTATAATTAATTTTAATTTGTGGAGAAACAAACGCCTTTTATTTTTTTCTTCTGTAAGTCTTTATGGAAAAGCTGATTCAAACATTCTCTAAGTATATTTACTAACTACCAACAAAAATAATGGCATACTGCATAATTCCAGAAACCTCAAGCATCAAGCAGGTTAATTAGACACTAGGGCAGAAAATCACAGATAGATATAACCTATATATGCAGGTGGCGAGAGGTACATCAAGTTGAGAATATAAAAGAAATCATTAGCTAATGCTTCATATATAAGGGAGATTCTTACAAATCATTTTCCTTTATATCAAACCTGATGAAGAGATGTAGAAAATTATAATGTGCAAATATTATAATCCTAAATAAAAATAGAAAACTGTTCTTAATTATTTGGAGCACTCCCAGTCTACTACTACAAACTCTATCCAATTTAGATGATTTAAAGCATTGATAACAATTTTTAAAATTGGAAACAAGTCATGCCTCACGTGGTTCTCAATAACCATTAGAAAATGCTGTTAAGCCTGAATCCGTATCAATGTTTACTTAGAATGCCTCCAAGACAAGCTGGGCATGAAAAGAACTCGTCATCAACCCAAATTTACACCCCCACCTGAAAACTCCACCTCCTGAAGATAAGAAAAAAGTAAGGTTATGAGAATATAAAACAAGGAAACTAAAGGCATTATGGCCTCATAATTATGAAAATGACAACCAATCATCAGATTTTTAAATAGACAAAAAGTAGGAGACACGTCAACCAGTTATAGATTCTTTCTTCTTCTTTTTGAAAATCACTTATAGATTTATTTTCAAAATCAACCTTCACAGTATCTTGTTTACATCACAAAACAAATTTAAAGAATATGTTTGTGTTTTGATTAGAATCTAACAGCAACGCACTAACTCTTTATTATACTGTTTCTTTTACACATTTGTATAGCTACGGTTCTTCTATATTTACTATGATATCAATACCATAGAATGACTTGCACGCATTCTTTAGCCACCTCTGACACCAGTTTCAGTTCAATAAAGGAAAAACGATTAAATTTAAATTATCAATAGGAATGCAATTTCAAGTGTACAGTCTCCTAACATAAATCATTGCCCTTCTTTTTTCTTCTATGGTTTTGATTAAACAATTGTTTCCCAAACTCTAAAAGTATGTAGACCAGGAATCTAAATTTGAGACCTAAGTATAGAAAAAAAATACAAGGACAAGAAAAATTCCAGCTTATAGAATTAAAAAGTATGTAAGGGACTATATTTACAGTCAGGAAAAATCAAGAACCAGTAGCAATAATGGTTGTAAGCAGCAGTGCTAAAATAAAAATGATGGATTATTGACTTCATCAAGGGAAGAATATGAAAATAAACTAAGAAAAGGGTATTACTGCATTACAAGAAATGTGGACTAATAGAATAAAATCTCCATAGCCCACTTGAACTGCAGGTTGTCAATAATAAACCCTTTGATATAGAATTCATCATTAAAAGCATAATAATGCCGAAATTCATTATTTTTCACAAAATTTAAGAACATTGTACAGCAATTTTACAAGATGAGATCATGACAAGATGATAAATATTTATCAAATTAAATTCAGATTTCTAAAGCATGTATCTGCAACCTGGGAGAATAAAACAGCAAAGTGTTGAATTAATCTGCTTTCCCAACTGAATAGTCAAGAAGAGGTGCTAGAAAATGCTCAAGGCTTTTGTTATAATAAAACGGAGTCAGCAAGATAAGGTGTCTAGCTTTTAACTATTGTTTGAAGAGGGCTCAAATATTACAAAGCCTAGAACAAGTACCAAACTCAAATTTGCCAGTAATGTAGTAAAAACAGAAACCAAACCTGAGCAGGTGGCAAGGATGAGACCCAGTCAGATGTGTGCGTAGGAAGCAGCCCCAGTGCATTGAGCTGTACAACAGGACAATTACATATGGATTATTACAAAAATGTACATAAATTCAAGGTTATCAAACTTGAGAGTCTAGATAAACTTGTGGAATCCTAGTAAACTCAACTAATTCTTCCAAAGTGTTAATAGAAAACAGATTCTATTACTCAAACGCAATTCAATAGCATATTCATACTAATATCAAACGTTCCAACTCCATAACGAAGCAAACATAAGTAACAAAGTAAAAACATAACTCAACACTTCACCCACCTTATTTATATTAAGTCAGGCATTTACATTTTTGTTGTATTGTTACAAATCAGAATAAAGTTAACAATGAAAACATAAAATCAACCCCATGTATATTACAGAACATAAGCAATTTAGTCCAAGTATAAAAAAATCAACCAAACATAAAATTTGTTTATATATCATGTATATTACCAAACCATGCATAAGTCTACGATTGTAAACTTGCTTGTAGGACAGTGAGTTTACCAAATTTGTTATAGTCTGCCTGAACATGATATATAAACAGAAGAGCTTACAAGCAATTTAACATGTTTTTGTGTGAAGGGATCATCAACGCACAGCAGTGTAAGAGTTTGGAAACAACAATGGCACATACACATTTACTTTAAAATTTTGAAATAAAAGTATCATGCTGACAATCATGAGGCACAACATGACTACATATAGTACCTTCCAAACACCTAGTGCCAAGCCACCCAAATTAAGGGCTATAAACAACAACTTAGGTCCAAGAAGCTCCACTTTATTGTCTTTGTAGGGCTCAAAAACTGCAAAAACCAATAGAATGCATTAACAATCCCAGACCAAACAGAAGATCTCCACTAGATGTTTCGCAAGGTTCAAGACAATAAAAAAACTTGTAAACCTAAAAACAAAAACACATTCACTAATAGAACATCTTGTGTCAAAATTCGAACAAAGGAAGTTAAAAGCACCAGCCATTCCGGAAGAGAATGAATTGCAAAAGATACCAAAAAACACTCCTTCGATCAATGGGTTAAACACCAGAGCACAACTAGCGAACAAAGTCTGAAAATAAGGGGAACATGCAGAAGAAAGAACACCACAATACAAGTTAACCATCAATAATACCCAATTTTTTAAGCTTTTATATTTTTTTTACTTTCTTTTCAACCTGCTCTTAGGAAGCTTTCAATTAATGCCTTGTTTCGTTTAGGGGATTTGGAGGAGAATTAACTTTGAAATTGGTGGAACCCACCCACTGTATTATTTTTCACCAATTTCCACTCATCCCTCTCCTCATATCTTCTCTATTTCTCTTCAACTAAATACCTTCAATTTCTATTTTATTTCTCACCTATTTTCACTCATTCTTTTTATTTCATTCACCCTATTTATCTTCTCTCTACCGAATGGGACCTAAGGGTGCATTTGGAGAAACTTATTTGCAACTTATTTGCACTTATCTCATGATAGCACTTATATAACCATTTGTAAAATCAGTGCTTAACTAGTTTTTAGCTTATTTCAATAAGCTCTCCAGGATAACTTATAAAAACAACTTACAACTTAAAGGAAAGCAAGTTAATCTTGGCTACTGGTTGATTATAGAAACAACTTGTACATTTGCCATATGTGCTAAACATAATAAACACTCATCCAAGAAGCACTTAATTAAGCTGTTTACCCAGAACCAACAAAATGGTGGATCTCTAAACACACACTTTTCACAGATCAATGAATTTGTCATTAAAAATATGAAGGGAGCGGCATATGTCTAAGATCAACCATTCAATTGAACAAACATACACTAAAACGAGATGATAAGGTGAAAGCATACTCTTTCCGACACTCTGCAAGGCACTAATGGGTTGCCAAAGAGCAGAGAAAGTAATCCCAATGCTGAACAAGTGGACTGTGCTACCAGCCATCCACATCATGAACCCCATCATCAGCAAATTCTTCAAAGGGGCTTGTGCTACCTCCCAAGCTTTCTGTTCATAATAATAACAATAATCATAAAAACCAATAATATAATTAATTAACCATTATTTCCTCAATTAACAAATCAATTACCATAAATACAAAAATAATTTAAAAAAGAAACACAAAACCTGAGCTTTCCAATTGGATTCAGCGTCCTTCTTCTGGCGACTAAGCGTTGAATCATCCTGCGGGATTTAATTTTTAATTTTGATTTAAACAAAAGTTGATTTGAAAAGATGAGAGAAATTGAAAGGATTGAAGCGTGCATGGGAGCGAACCTGGTCGAGAGAAGCGCGAGAGAAACCGGGAGGATCGGGAATATCGCGAGAAGTGGAATTATCGGAGAAGTCAACGCCCCACCTTCGTCCGCCCGATCCCATCACACCCTTTCCCTTCTCCATCGATTTTTTCTCTCTCTTTCTCTCTCTCCCTCTCTCTGCTATGCGAATGCGACTGCAGTGAATGAAACGGCGTCGTTAAGGAGTGGTGCTCTCTCTGGACCGCGTTCAGTGTAGGGTGAGTGAGGGTAACGCAAATGTGAGGTTTCAAAAGTTTGTCTTTGCTCGTTTTGCTTTTTCAAAACGACGTGGTTTCGCACAATAGTGAAAAAAAGATAACTAAAACTATCATAAAACAGTATTTTTTTAATATATACGTATAGGACTTTTTTTTTTAATATAGAAATTTTTTAAAAATATTTAAATTTAATTTAAATATACGTTAATTCATTCACTTCAATATTTAATCATCTAAAAATAATAATTTATCTTAACTAATAGTTTAAAAATAATAAATATTAAAAGTAAATTTATAATTTTTATTCTTAAAATAAGTAATATCTCTTTTATTTATTTATATAAAATAGTAATATAAAAATTATGTAATTATAATATTGAGAGACTAAACTGCGGGTATATAGTAAATTATATATCCTAATTTATAATATAGTATAGTATAGTATTCAAATTCACAATGTAAGAGTATATGTAATGTTATTAATAATTACTTATAAAAATGTTAAAATTAATTCAAGGACATAGATAAATAAATAAAAAAAGGAAAGTAAAATAAAAAGAATATATTTTTTTATTTGGTTTTCTTTATTTGTTATTTTTCTTGAATGGTTAAGAATTATGGTAACTATAAAAAATGAGTTTCATATTCATTCATTCAAGTTATTTGATTTATAATATTCATGATATTTTTTTTTATGTATTTTCTTTGAGTTCATTATTCTATTATTTTCGTGATTCAATTTCAATTGTTCTATAATTGAGTTCATGATGTTTGAAAATAAAAATGGATTTCATATCATACATGTGATTTAATCATTAGTTTTCATGATTCAAAGTTTTTTTTTTTTTTTTTCAATTCTAATTGTTATTCATCGTTTAATATTATTTATTCTTTAATTTATATGAATTATTTTATTGTATAATTCATTAATTGAAATATGAAATTTAGTGATATTTAACCTATTCTTGTATTAATGTATTTCATGTTTTTTTGCTTAATTTCTATGACCTAATTGGTTGAATTTTCTACTTAAATTATTCTATGATGATGGAGAGAAATCTTGTTTTTTATGATTAAAATCATTTGAATACCTAATTTGATAGATATAATAGTTCTAAAATTGTTATATAATTTGATATTTGATATTTACTATTTAGATTTTGATCTTGGAAAATTTTGATATTTAGTAAGCCATTCTCTTCAAAATGGTAAAATATATCCATCAATAGGAAATTCGGAATATCATTTAAAAAGTCTCAAAAATATATAAATATTCAAAATTTTTACCTCCCTTAGTATACTTTTTTTTTTTTCATTTCAAATTAATTTATTTTTGCTTACATAAATCTTTTTAAAATTTATAATTACTTGTTTTTATCTAGATTGTAATTTAAATTACTTAAATTTAGATTAAAGATTCACATTTTATAATTTTTCTTTAATGATTACTCGATAGTTGTTCTTATCAATTCCAGAGAATCAAATTTATCTTCGTAAATCAGTTTTTCTTTGGTTTCACTTTCATTGTAAATATCCTACAAATCTTAAAATAATATTATTTATTTTCAGAAATTCGTTTTAAATTTTATTTACAATTAATATAACTTTCTTAATTTAAAGTAAGCAAACCTTATTTTTATGTATCTTTCTATAAATTATCTACAAATTTATATAAAAAATTACTAAAAATATGTACATTCTACTTTTACGTGATTAATTATAATAATTAAATTTTAATTAATATAAATGTTAAAGTAGTCCATTCTAATAATGAATTTTATTCTATTCTATATAATTTATTATTTATTTTTAACAAAACAGTTATATGTTCAACTGCCATTGTTTAAGAACCAAATCACCATTTCACACAGTTTAGGTTTCATGACTCTACTAAGACTCTTGTGGAAAATACAGAACCCCTTATTCTTATAATCTCACATCCTCAACTCTATCACTTCTTGAAATCTTATCCGAAAGGTTTGCTAGTGTAAATCCTGCAAAAACCTGTTTCCAATATAACCAAAGAATCAATGTCTAAACAGAACATAATTTCTAAAATAACTCTTATAATATACTCAAACTATTGTAATAGTTAATAGTCATTGATTCTGAATGGATACATACACTATTTTCTTTTAAGTTATAATCACTAATAATAGAAATTTACTCATTGTATGAGCCAATCATTTTATCATAAAAGCTAATTTTCTACTTGTTATTGAAGAATTTATGGTGAAAAAGAGAAATCAAACCTGAATGCATCCAAGGATGTACATTGCAGAGTACTTGCGGCCATGAATAACCATGTCAGCTATCATAGCAATAGGAATTGTCAAGGACATGCCCAATGTAGCTACCAAAGGAGTTGTCCAAACTATAGAAAGTGCCCTATTACACCATTCATTGGAGTTGTTACATGAAATAGAATTAATATTCTGTAAATGTTATCATCTGTGATTATACTATGTGACTGAAGTATGATATAATTTTGTAGTAAGTATTATATATACGTACCATAAAGACATTAAAGGAATATAAATAACAGTTGTAATATGTTTTAACATTTTGAGATATATGTCATATGTTCATTATACAAAGATACTGTCAAACAAAATTTTTCCCCAGGGCTTTTTTTCAATGAACAGATGATGTTCAACTTACCATAAAAAATCTGAAATCACGCCTGAGATAATGCTATTTGCAATAACAATCTCCCAAGTTGAGATTGAACTTGGAAATTTGAAACAGGGTTCGATTCCCGCAGCATTAAATGGCAATGCTGCATGGAAAGTTGCAAGAGCGTCAGTTAAGAAGTTTGACAAAGAAATGAGGTAGGAAATCAAGTTATCCAACACTCATTATTTGACCAATAGGGAAAAATCAGTGTTGTAACAACTGACCAAAAGAGAAAAAGAAGAGAGAAGTGAATGCAGAAGAACTAAACAAGCTCAAAGGTACAATTTTAATGAAGTTTGTAATTCCTAATGTACAAAATTCACCAAAAAGAAATCCATACCTAGCCACCAAAAGCCAAGAAAACTGTAGAGACCAATGCAACCAAAAAGCTTTTCCATGTCAACCTTGTCTCCTGATCCAGCAGAGTTCTTGAGAAGCACTGCAATTAATTGATCATTGATTGACAATGATATTCGAAGTCAGATATTGAACTTAATCATATATTATTCATTATTATGACATAGAATCCATTGGCAATTGATTATTCATACCTGTGAATAAGCCATAACATACTGCTGAGAGTAGACCAAAAACATCCCCAATGATAGAATGCTTTTGAGTCCTTGGTAAAAAGACAGTTTTCAATTTCAGAAATTGAAAGAATAAAGGTAAGAGAATTTAAAGGGAAACATACATTTACTTGGTACATCCATTTAGAATCACTAGCCGAAAATGTTAATATTTTTAAGACAGCCTAATATCAACTATTGTTTAACTCAACAAAAACATATCAACTAATTTTTTTTCCAATTATCTCTGCCTGATAACAACTTGAATCTTTTAACATATTAGCTAAGAGGGACAAAGATGGAGGCTGTACTCAATCATACTTGAGGATGTTTATGTATAAATAAATAAAAAAATAATACGTAATGCAGATTAGAAAATTTGCACTACTGTGCTGTTGGTACACTTTCATATTAACAAACAAAATTAAAGGCTAAAATTCCTCACAGAAACTGAAATTAATTTTTTCTTCAGGAATTATGTATTTGTGCACTGTAATGAAGTGGACTAAATGATTGCAGATTTGAAGTTTCAGATGAAAGAGCTTTTCCACCTTCACAAAGCAACTTTCAACTTACTCAGAGATGCTGATATGCTCATCTGCTACCCAAGTTTTTCCAATTGTTGTCATGGCGACTCCAGCCATGCTGATTAAAACAGCTGCTATTTTGGTTATATTTACTGAGTCCTGGCCAAGCAGGGCTCCAAAGAAAAGGGTAAAGAGACCTGACATGGAATTCAGAACCGTTGTACTAGCAACACTAGTATTTGCAAGTGCCATGTTTGAAAAATACTGCATCATACCAATCAATTGTAGAGAACATAATGAGTGGAACATCTTCAAAACTCATGATCATGAATATCAGAAGAATATTTTCTTTGTACTTATTTACTTTTCTTGGGGTAGGGTGGGGAGGCAGGGAGGAAAATATGCTCAAAGCATTAAGAAACATTATCTAGATGTCATTGGAACATGTATTCACCACTCTGTACAAATCTTTTGAGAACACGAAACAAAATGAAAACAAGAAAATGTTTCTTGTAATTATAATGAATACAAGAAAAACTAATAGATATACTTTTTTTTTTCCAAAAGAAACATGTTCTCAAGTTTCTCTCACCCCAAAGTGTCACTCTACTACATCATCCACACATCTGCTATCAGTGTCATCTTTTTGTAGTTTTTAAAAAAATTTCTATAAATTTATTCATTCTCACATAGTTAATCCAAGGTCATACTACTCTATATCCCCACCCTTTCATACAGGATCCGAAATTAAACTTTCAACTTTATGAGGCATACAACATGCCTAATAGATAAGTTTCAAAATCTACCAAAAGATCAAGCATGTCTCAATTATTTTTAACCACAGATTTCCAAAGTTCATAATGATCAATCATTATTTTTTTTGCAATGGTCTTTTAAAACACCTCTGTAACAAACAATACATTTAATCTAGACTTTCTGGTAGTGGTAACATTGATATTAACTAAGCTATACCCATAGTTGTACACTTTTGGTCCAACTGCATTACGCCTGCTTTATATTCTTAGTTCTCCACAAAAGTAAAAAAGGAAAATTAAATGAGACATTGTTACCTCTTGTGCAAACCAGATTGGAGCGAGGTACAAGCCACACTTAGCAATTTTCCATGAACTACTTTCATAACACTGTGCAAGCAAGGGAGGTTCATCTTTCTCTTTCTTGACCAAAGGCATCCCTTCTTCTCTTTCTCTAATGTCCTTGTCAGTAATCAAACTACTTTTTATATCAGTTTCTGGCTTTTGGAGAATCCCATCTATTATAACTGATGTATAGTCCTCATGAATTTTTCTAAACAAAATATTCAGCAAGCTGCAAATCCACTTTTTGAAAACAGATATGGGAAAATAGATCACCATCACAGATACTCCAAAGTAAGTGAGCGCAAAAGGCTGTTTATACTCTTCAAAAATCCTCTGCAATAAAATTACATAATAAGCTTTCTGTAAGTGTATAACAAGTCTTACTACATAATCTAACTATTCAGATGTTAATAGTGAAGCAAGAGCAAGTTTTAAGGTGTAGAAGAACATTAGAAGCTACACTCCTACTTGTCCACTTTTGTTCTAATATAGGTTATAGCCATAGCTTATTCGTCACATAAGTTTATCTTCTTCTTTTCTTCTTTTCCTTACTATGTGTTGTTCCATTTTGATGAATTCAATTAAAACACATGAATTCCTTGAACTTGATTCTTCCCCTAAAACCTTATCAACATGTTATTCGAAGAATAAATTATATATGTAATAACAGTTCTTTATACTTCATCCAATTGCACAATAATGTACTATTAATTTATTATATGAAAATCATGTCAACGATCATTTCTGATTATTGATTGAGAAAATTTTTACACTTGTGGTAATACAGAAGGCTTAACTACTCCACAAAATGAAAATGAACATTTCATTGTTAGGGACATTTACTGAAGACATAAATAAGAAAATTAATTTTTTAGAAAGAAACTTACTATATTGATATTAAAATACTACTTTCAACTGATATGGGGCATTAAAGAAGAACATTAAATTGGTGATGATTTTAAAGCTTTTCACCCAACCTTTTTTTTTCTGTGTCAATTTCACAAATATACAAATAAGATAGATGTATGAAAGAACAGCTTGGGATTAATAATTCAGATTTTGTTTTCCTACTCTGAAAAACCACACAAAAGAATAACATGAAAAGTAGTATAACATAAACAACATAGCAGGCACAGAAAGGAGGGTAAGAATACAAAAAGAAAAACAGAAACAGGAAAACATAATTCAAACCTGAGTTATTTCTGCAGAACTGACCCATATTAAGACAAAAGCTCCAATAAGTCCCAACCCAGCATGGTACCTCCAACCCATTACAGGACCTTTTTTTCAAGTCCCTTATTCAATGTGTGAATATATACAAGCAGAGATTGAACCTACTTTTGCTAGAAAGTCAGTATTCTCTTCTATGGCAAGGACAACTTTTGAGTTAATGAGATATATACATGAAATATGCAGGCTAAATACTTTAGATGCTAATTTACCAAATAAAGTAACCTGGTTGTTGTTATCAAGCCATAAAAGATGTAAAGTGACATGAAAATTTATTATAAGACATAGAGATTATGTTACGGTTATGGTCTTTAATCAATTTCACTTTAAACTTATATGATAACTTAAAAGCTTGAGAACATAAACAAATAATAATATATAAACACAAAAATAATTTTTAAACATTACAGGACTCTGACTAACGTGTGAGAGTAAAAAAAATAAAAATTTAAACCGAACTCATGTGTTAAATGTTATAATCTCCTTTGGTGGAGTTATCTTAAGCCTCTATCAGGTGCCATTGTAAAACTTCAGTTATCTTAAGTATCTGACAGGTGCCATTGCAAAACTTCAGTGCTTAGCTATCGTGGTAACCGAAGTTTTCAACATGTGTACATGACTCACGACAGAAGCCAACGAACATTGAGAATATTCACTTACACGCGTACTATTAGAATATATTGTGCAGTGCATACTACTCTACTACCGATTGTATTAAAAATATGATTGATGAAAAATATGATTGATGAGAAATTTGTTGATGTATTGAACTGTTTATCTCAGCATGCATTTTTTTGTCATGCACACAAGAGAATGTAACTTTCCTAAATAATAAAAGCAATTTTCTTATTCCCAATTTTCTTATTCCTTTTTTTCAACCTTATTTAATATATATATATATATATATATATATATATATATTCACTATATATTCACTGGAATGCACTGGAATGTAACTGGTGTAAAGGTATATTATATTTTTTTGTCTTGAAATTAATATAAAGGCAAAATGTTGAACCATTATTTATAAAAAAAACATAAGAACTTTTTAAACATAATATTCTTAAGAATATATGAAAAGTTACTGATAATTGATTAAATAAACTGCTAAAATTACTTGTTAATTACATATATGAGAATTATTGATAAATTTAAAAGAAAATTATCGATAAAAATATATATTAAGAATAATTTTATTTTAATTAAATGTAAACTCTTATATTATATTTTTTTATTTTAAATTTTATATATTTATATATTATGTATTTATTATTAGTTTTATACCATAATTCTAATCAAATTTAAAATAAAATATACAATATTACATATTTTTAAATAGACATTATCATTGCATTATATTATAGAAATGATTTAAATATCTTAAAATATAATATTAAAAATAATATAACAGTGATATTTTTATAATAAAATATGTAATATAATTTATTTTTCAAATAATAAAAATATAATAAATTTATCAATATTAATGTCTTGAAATAATTATCCTAAAGTTCAGAACAATATGATCCTATAATCCTAAAAGAAAACATAATACTAGAATAATAAAATAAATATTAATAAATAATATATAATTAAAATAAACAGTATAGTATAAAAATATCTAAAAAAAATGTTTGTTTACTATTTTTTATAGTATTTTTAATTTTAAAAACAAGATAGAAAATGTGAGTTATTTTTTTATGAATTTGTTTGAGTTCTTAAAAATATATAAATTTTGTTTGAGTTCTTAAAAAATATATTGTTTGAATTATTAAGATATTTCAACAGATAATATATATTTTCAATTAGAATAACTTTACCTTATATTTTAATATTTGAAAGATAAAATAAATTTCTAAAATAAAAATATAATATTTTAAAATCTAAACAATATTTTAAAAATTTAGATAATATCTTTAAATTTAAGTAATATAACATACATTTAAAATTGAAAAATTTTACTGTCCTCTTTAAAATTTATCTCTTATTTAAAATTTCAAACTTCCTCTTCAATTCTTGCCATCATATACTCCTTCAATATTGATTTGATTTATCATCCCTAGATCATACCATCCACCAATTTTGATAAGAAAAAACAAATCTTATTTTATACATTATCATAGATAATACATGAAAACGTATCACAAAAATTAAAATAATAAAAGATCACATATTTAATATAACTGAATATCTTTTCTCGTATCTACCAAGCATTTTTTATTTATTCATTATCTCAAATGAACTGCATTTTTAAACAAGAAATTTTATATTAAAGTACTTAAGGAATTTATATTAAAAATAAGATAACAATGTTAAAAAATTACAACTAAAATAAAAAAAACTAAACAATACTATTCCTTCTTCTTTTTAACAAGAGTAAGTGGAATTTCTTCTTTCACATTCTCTTATTTAAAATTTTTAATAAAATTAATCAAATTTTGATAGCGTGTTTTATTCATGGTCATTTATGTTGTTTATTGATTTTATATAAATTTATCTACTAATCAAATTTTTCATAATATTTGTTATGTTTTTATTTATATGAATATTTTCCATATTCACATTTTTTTTTCTATCATTTCCCGAAAAAAAATTATATTGTATATATGTTTTTTTTGTCTTAAAATAAAATAAAATATTTTTTTATGGTTACTAACAATGTTTTACTATTTGTGCTCGAATTCATCAATTAACCTTTAAATCTATATAGTTTCCTTACATGTTTAAGTGGTTGTCATGTATTCAACTTCTGTAGACAAAATTACACATTTTGTAACTTGAATAACTAACTTACTATCCTTATTGTAAGTATAAACACAACCACAACCAACAATATACTTCATTTATTCATATCACTTGCAAAATTTGAATCAACATAGTCTGTAACAACTAGTTTTAATTAATCTAGGTGAATATGAACTCATATTCTTGACATTATCCCCTTATAAATATCAAATAGTAGTATCATAACTAGGTTTATTTAAGAGAAATTGGTGAGGATCTAAGTTAATGAATACTTATATCGAAAGTTTTACAAATTTCAAGCAAATATATTTCGTTATGATAAATAAAGGTAAAACCACTCACATACTCATAATTAAAAAAATACTTTTAGTAAATGAAGATGTATTAATATAAAATAAAACTCTACATTTAAAAAAAAATTGTTATAATTTAAATATAAATTAAAATCTAAAATTAAACAAAAATAAAATAAAAAATTAAACAATATATAAATAAAAAATATTAATAAATTTATAACTTTCCGATTATATATAATCTATTTTATATTTATATTTATAACTGATTAATATATAAAGATATAAAGATGATATTTCCTTAAAAATATATAAAATATTAATATTGATGTTTTTTTTCTATCTCAAAAATTCTCATTTATATACATTTTATCTGAATTTTTTATTTTTAATTAATTATATTGTAATATTTATCTTTTAATTTTTATTTATAAATATATTTTAAAAATTATTAAATATGCGAAATTAATTAACATAAATTGAATTGATATGAAAGATTGAATTTGAATATTTTCTATTTGAAAGAAGGTAAAAAGGAATGTATGTATTTTGAATTTATTTATATAAATTCCATGAATTGAATTATTGGATGTGATTAAAATATTATTAAATAATTTATATTTAAGTTTGATTTTATTTACATTATCTTAATCTTGTTACATTTATGTTTGTGATTTTATGTGTAATATTAAAATCGTAGACAGCAAAAGAAATATTATTACAAGTGAATCTTACAAAAAAAAATGATTATATAAAATGGAAATTATATACTGTATATTGATTTTAAATGAGTAATAAAAAAGATTGTAAAGTGACGGTCCCAGGTAACGGATGCCAATTATTTGTAATTGTTCACTTATTCTGAAAAATATAAGTTAAGCAAATATACAATTTCTAATATCGTTCTACAAAATATTTTGTTGAGTTTAAATATGATTTAGAAATGCGAAATATTTTAGGTTCGTTACATGAAAAAAAAAAATATATAAAACCTTCAAAACTTAAAAATTTTCAAAATAAACATCTGAAAAATGATGATGGAAGACAAATACACGAATTTCTGCTAGTTATACATAATCGCTGCCTTATACATTTTTCTCAGAAAAATGGTACAAAAAACACCTTCAGTGTCAGTTAAGCTGTACAAGAATATTCTGGTAGGTAGCTTCTTTGCCTAACAAGTTCGTGAAGGTCATGAACAATCTTGAACACAGCATCAGGCCTTGCCAGCCTCAATGCATTTTGAGACATTTGTTGTAGTTCGTAGGCTTTCGGACCAAACCAATCGGCAACAATTTTTGCTATCTCCTTAGGAGATTTAGAGAACTTTCCACATCCATTTTCAACTACATAGGGTACATTGCCAGCTTCCTGAAATGAAAGGAACTGCTATAAGTACACAATTTAATCAACCATGAAGAGGATTCACGTATACTCAAAAGCAAAAAACTGTAGCTTCTACATTTTTCACGAAACATGTGCACCTTCAGACAAATACACAAACACGCACTAACATAATGTTTACTCTCTCTAAACTCTCTACCAAAAGGGTTTTGTTATCATACATTGTATATTTTAGGAGTATTTTAACAAGTCATATCCTGAATTTTCTTAAAATCATGCTTGCTGCTGAAATACTTCTTCTGAAAAATAAGTGTGCCTTAGCAAATCTTTATAGATTGCTAAAGTACATTCACTTATTTTAAGAGTATTTTAAGTTGAAATTTTGATTTTCCGTTAAGATACATTCAAGAGATTGCTTGTTAAAATACTACTTCTAGTAGAAAATAGTGGATGCATGTTTAACAAATCCCTATATGAAAAGTATGCATGATAGAATAATTTAAACAAACACTTGTGAGAAAGATTCCTTCCATCTCTTTATAATTTATGTCAACTTAGCCACTAGTAAGAGCTAAAATATCTCATTAAGTTCTAGAACTCAGCCTCAAATTTTCTCCATGGACAAAATTGAATCAGCTGGTTGATAAAAATCACAAGGTTTAGGAATCATAGACATAACCAAAATACCTGCCCAGCAATGTAATCATTTAGAATAATAGGGAGGCCTCTGATCTGAGCTTCTGCAATAGTCCCTGGGCCCGCCTACAAAAGGGAAAAACCCATCAACTTCTGTCATAATGAGGTATTACAATCTTAGTCGGGATTGTGGGATCAAACCTTTGTAATGATGCAATCACAAGCTCCCATGCATTCCTCCATTTTGGTAACAAATCCCTTGACCTAAACATGAGTAAAATTAAAATAATTCAGGGGATACCAGGGAGATATACATTCAATGCTGAATAAATAATTGCTATGTTCAGCAAATTGAAGTGTCACGGACCCCAAACAGAAAACTTACTATGGAAGTTCCACAACTGAAGTGTTCTACATTATCTAATGAAAAGAAAAATAATACTACCCTGGGTCCTATGTAAAAGGCCCTTTTAACCAATTCAACATAATTAAGAAATTTTACTGCTTGTCCTCAACCAGTGGTTCATGTGCAATATTATTTCCAGTTTGACCCAAGGTTCAATCAAGGTTGAACCAATGAACGGTAAATCAATACTTTCACTAGTTCAATAACTGGTCTAGTTTTAAAAACATTGCATGTGAGAAATCTGATCCTAAGGCTAGATACGTAGTTCATTGTGCAAGAGGACATTCGTACGCTAGCAAAAGTCATTCACCATGGAGAGCTGACAAAATTAAAATTTAAGCCTATGCAGGAAACACCAACGATGAAAGAGTGCATAAACTGGCAAGCATTTTGTAAATTATATTTGAAACATAAAAGATTAACAAGGTTCTGGAAATATAAGGGTAAAAATACCTGCACAGGAACCTTCCAATTAATAGAATTCAGTTTGTTAGCAAGTTTCTTATTCCGTCCACAGACCACTAGGATCTGACCTACAGGGACCCCAACATTCTCATCGTATAATGAATCTCCAAGTGCCCGAGCAGTAGCCTCAATGGGGCCCATACCTTCACCTCCCCCAATCAATAATACAGCAGGAAGATCCTCATCCATCCCTAGTTCTCTCCTTAGTTCATCCTACAAAATAAAGTAGAGAAGCCGAACAAAGTCAATACTACCTGATGCACTTGAGAAAATCAAATGCAAAATATATAACAGTAATGTAGCGTTCGTTGAGACTTCTATTTTAAATGGTTACTTATCTCAACCTTTTTATTGGGTTATTTCTTATAAGTTTTTACACCTACACCCTTCTATTTTGATCAATGCCTCCTACCACCATCCTTTGATATTTATTAGAAGATTTAGTGTGAAGTTTCCATGAAAGTAGGGTAGTGAGGTGTAATGGCTCAAATAGATAATAAAATTAGAACAGAAGCACAGTAAGTTGGAGGTAAGTGTAATTTCATAAACAAAAAGACTGTCCACAGAATTAGCCTTAACGTCATAAATCATTGTTACTAGCCCAATTTAAAACATCCACACTTCAAGCAGTTCACTGAAACCAGAGACCATTTGAACACACAATGTATTGAATGGTATGTTTGATGAAAAGGAATAACAGTGAAACTAAAGTTCTGATCCATGTTTCTACAATTAACATATATATAATGCATTCCTGCATATGCATAGATTAGTTACAAGTATAGCTGTTATGATGTACATTAATACAAAATTACAATACTTGACCACAGCCTGTAGTCATAGAATCAGAACCCATACAAAAATCCAATGCTGTTAATTATATTGTTATACTATTTTACATTTGATTATTGCTTAAACAAAATCCAAGGGAAAAAACTTACAGTTTTACAGGCAACCATTAGCAAAAGTGTGCAGCACTGATGACATGGAAATGTCTATAGTTTACTTTCAATAACTTGAAAACCTAATATAAATTACTACTCCTATTATCCTATCTCAGAATTTCAAACAGTCCAGTGGCATTCATCTGGTAATAGTATATATAGCACATCATTCTGGGTTCCAGTTAAAGAATTGTTAGTAAACTTGCTAATAATTCAAGTAATGGCTACAAGAATATGACATACCTTTGGCCGGACAGGCTTAACAAAGGAAGGCCGCACAGGTAGACCAAAAATTTTTATTTGAGATTGCTGCAATCCTGCTTTTAGTGCCCTTTGAGCAACATCTGTTGTAGGACAATAGCATCTAGTTACAAGCTTATGAAACCTAAAGAAAACAAGAAATAAGATGTCAAAATAAAATTCTTGATATGATTTTTGAAAAGGAAATAATAAAAGAATAGAACTAACCATGTTGGATGGCATGTGCTTAAATCCGTGATAACAGTAGTAAAAACAATCTTCTTTAAAAGACCCTTTGACCTCAAAATTCGAAGTGGAACGTGCTGCATCAGTGGATGCACACTGATAATTATATCTGGCTGATATTTCATTAGACCTTTAGCAACCTCACTGTAAAACGAGAATGGATGGGTTTAACTATGACATGTGATGTTATACTGTATTTGAGATGAGATACAAAGGGCATTAGTGAATGTAATAGTGTATAGAAAATATATTGTGAAACAAGGAATGCAGAAAAGTCAATAACTTCTGTCTCATATTAACATAATGCACACTATACATTGAAAGCTGCATCCAAAGGTCAATTTATCCAGATTACAGAATATCAATTGTAGAACACGAATACCAAATTAGAACAACCCTGAAATATTTTCAAATTACCATGCTATCTTTTTTATAAAAGAATCAAGTAATATAAAATTATTCTTTAACCCAAATATATATAGAAACAGAAATAAATGTCAAATATACGCATACTATTCATTCCCACAACTACAAAAGCAATCCAAAAAATTAGTGAAACTATTCTATTATAACTTTAATGATCAAAAGAAAACTTCCAACTAGAAAGTCTGGGAGAATGGTATACCAGTATATCCATGGAGCCTGGACTATTACATATGCATGATTTTGCATACCTATCAACTATATGCAATGAATGCATCGGTTTTCTTACTCATCAAAGAAATTTGTCAAGAAATAGGAATAGGAACTGTTGCATGAAGGCAACCAAATCCTCACCGAGCTATGAATGTTCCAGTTGCAGCAAAATTAGACTGGTGCACTACACGCGGGGCAGTTCCATAGTAAGTCATCTTCCACAGTGGTCCATGTTTCACCAAAAAGCTATAGCTCCTGGGAAGTTGATTGAACGGCCAAGGTGTGTGATCAGCCCACAAATCAGTAACGAAAACCTGTACCATGAACCCCAAACTGAGAACACAACCCAACAAAAAAACACAGATCGATTCATGTGATTCCCTATAACTTCCCGTCACCTTAAACAAGCAACCTCCTAAAGTTATCATCATTAACTTGCAATTAGAGGGTGTTTGGAAGAGCTTCTACACAACTTATTTGAGATGAAAATGACGTATTCTACAAGGGAGGAAGTCTTGCTTAGGTTAAACAGAATCACTGGGAGCAACAAAGCTCTCTTTCAACGAGTATTTGAAGCAATTTCATACCCATAGCTCAAATCGAGATTACTGGTTAAGCGCAAACAACCTCCATGTCGAGTTGATACATGTGTTTGGTAATCATATAAGCACTTATAACATTTTGTGACCTTAGAAAAGTAAATATACAACTCAGTCCTAAAATTATCATCATTAACATGACATATACCTCATGTTAACGCGTTTTTTGTGCAAAAAATCATGTATACTTTACGCGACACGATCTTATTCGAGCAAGATAGAATCATACAAAGTTCTCTTCTTTTTCAGGTATTCATGAGTTGTATATCCAGGACTCAAATTCACAACTACTAAATAAGTGGAAACAGCCTCAAACCAATTGATCCATGAGCTCAGTGATACTCATATAAACTCTTTCTACCTTATTCAATAAGATTTTTACCAATCAAAATAATCATTACCATTTTCCCTACTTTTTTTAATTAAAAAAAAAAAAAAACAAGGAAAGTAAACCAAACCAAACCTGGTAATCATCTCCAAATTCTTCATAGAAAGCAGCTTTGATAGCTTCAGCGGAAGCTCGATGCCCCCCACCTGTGTCACTCATCAAAATCAAAACTTTTTTGGGCCTCTCACCCTCCACGCCATTCCCGCGAAGCCCCTCATTCTCCACACCGCCACACTCATCCACTCTAACCCCACTTCCGTTACCGTCACAGCCACCATCACCACCACCACCGTCGCCGCCGTCCGCGACGCGCAGCGAGGCGAACCCAATCGGGATCTTCTCGCAGTGAAACCTAACGGCTCTGTTAAACTCGCTCAAAACATTCCTGACCCTAACTCCGGTAGCCCCCACCTTCAGCGAAACGCCGCGTTTCGCTCCCGCTCCGCCATTGAAGCGCAGGAAACTGGAGAGAACAGCGCTGTCGGTGCGGAAATGATCGAAGGCGAAGCGATTGACGTGGGAGGCCAAATCGAGGAGCACACTGGATTCTTGCCTAACACCGTTGTTCATTGTGGAGTTAAACTGTTCTAATTTCTAATTGTTACTGATTGTACCTAATAATAATAATAGTAATCATAATAATAATAATATTGTTTGAGAATTTTGAGAGAAGAAGGAACATTGAGCAAAGAATGTAGACTCTAGAGTATTATTGGAGTTTTGTTTCAGTTATTTTTGTTGTATGGTGTGGTGGGTTGGGTCATGTGGATTGGGTTAAGGGCACTGGGAAGGTGCTGGTCACGTGACAGACCAATGGGAGAGTGCCACGTCACCTGTGATCTAAAGCGACTCAACGAACTTGGGAACGAACGCAGGCACGGTTTCAGCGTCGAACAAACCTTGGTTTGTTTGAATGTTTTGCTTGGTTTGAAGGAAATAATGATGTTTAACGCTGTACGAGGTTTGATGGGATTTGTATGAGGAGGATTTATAGAGGCGCGTAGGTGGTCGGTGAATGGAAGTAGGTTGAGAGCGTTAGTTCTTAAGAGATGATGACAACTTAAAAATAGGGAAAATTTAACTCTAATCCTTGCCCTGTATACACACACAAGCATGTTGCATGTGATAAACAATGTGATTTTAATATTAGCTCAATCACCATTTTATTAATAATAATAATAATAATATGGGTAGTGTACGGGTATCGGCATTTTATATGCTGGTGTGTTTAAGAGAAATTATACTCGCAAACCATACTTAATTACAAGTTAAAAGGATTAATGGTTAATCCTAACCTATTACACCTAAAATGTGTTATTAGCATAAGTCCAACACGCGCTATTAGTAGAAGTCCAACATCAAAGGTGAAGCCCAATTATGAAAGCCCATTTAGAAAATATAGTATAAATAAAAATAATAAATAAGATAATCTAAATTCTAATTGTATTTGTATTTATTGTTATTGATGCGTAATCAGAACTAAGGATAAATATGCGAGACCAAAACTAGTCCCTTAATGAAAATTTATATCTTAAGAATATCCTGTAATGATTATTTAGTATAAGAGAAAAAAAATTTCATTTAATTTTTCAACATATCAAAAGTTTGATAACTTTGTTTTATTATACAAATTTAGTATAAATTGGTTTTTAAAATTTTATAATAAAACAGTAAAATTTTCACCTTTAATTATAATTAATTGGTAAAGCTCTAAGGTGCATGGGTTTTATTGAAAAAATAATGTAGTTTTTTTTTTATCTTAATATAAATAATAATTCAAAAGAATAAAATCGAAGAAGATTATAAGTGTGTTGTTCTAAAATATATTATTATTCTAATATAATACTAATTATTTATCATAAAGTAAGTGATGTATACAGTATAATAAAATTATTACAATATTAATTAAGAAATGTTTATATAATTATAAATAAAATTTATTTTATCATTTATTCATTATCTATTAATTTATTTTATTAGAAGATTATTTATTTTTATATTACTATGATCATAATTTAAATATACACAAATAAAAAAATATAATTTAATTGTTTTGAATAGAAATATAATATAACTAAATTTTATATATATCATATTATATTAACGTAATTGCTTGTTAAAATATTCAAATAAATAAATAATAATTTATTTTAAAAAATTAGTATGAAATTTAGATTTTAAGCACTAATATTTATTCATATGTATTACATATTTGGTTCCAAACACACCAACATAAGTTATTTTTATCTTTAAGACTACTTACACTATTTCAGTATTGACACCACATGTGATGGATGCAACAAAAATAGTGCTAAATTAAATTTGAATTCACTTAATGAAATCTGTTAAGAAAAAAAAAGATAAAATTTAAAAACTACACGTAGTGAAAATTGAATTTACTCAATAAAAATATATTAGTTCTTAATTCTAATATTAATGGAAATGAAGGTTGAATTCTTTCCATAAAATTATTACAAACAATGTACAAAATTTTTGAAAATAACAACAATGCGCGCAAAGTTAGAAAATGAAAAAAGAAAAAGAAATAAAAATGATAAAATGATAAATTTTTTTTACATGAATAGTTTTATTTCTTCGTTATGTTAAAAAATTAAATGATTATATTCTAATTTAGTATTTTTAGGATTTAATGATAGTTTTCCAATCATTATTCTACATTATTATTTATTAAACAAGAGATTAAATTAAATGTTATTAAAGAAAATAGAAAAGTTATATATTGAATTTTAGATGATATTTCGAGTATTAGTTCATTCCTTTGTATGCATATAATTTTATAATTTTTTTAAAAGAAGGCATGAGAAATTAATGAAACAATTTCAAAGGAGAGATAATACTTAAAGATATAAACTCTTTTTTATATAATCATCAAACATAGGTTTACTTTAAAATATTTTTTTATATTTAAATAAATATGTATTCGATAATGAAAAATATTTTTATTTATAAATTGAAAGTAATATAACATACCTTATAAGCAAGAGAAGACTGAAATTGTAAAAGAATATTTAATTAAGTATTTTGAGATTTAATACAAATATAATAATATTACTTGAATTTGTTTATATTTATTATTATATGTAGGTAAAATTATTTTAACTTCAAAAACAACAAAAATGAAAATAAAAATATAATAACGTATTTGAAATTTCCAAATTTGTAATTAATTACTATGATTATATTATTTTGGATTAAATTTATTTTAATAAAAGATTGAATATAAATTTTATATATAAAAAATAAAAATTAATAAAAAATTATTTTTCACAAAAATCTATGAAACATTTCTAAAAAAATCTATCGAAAAATTTTTCATATATAAATTAATACAAATTTATGAAAAAATTTCTTTAAATAAATTTATAATTTTTTTTTATAAAATTAAATAAATAAGAAATATTTAATGAAAAATTAATTTTTTTTTATAAAAAAAGTTTATAAATAAATAAATTTATTTTTATAAAGATTTATTAAAAAATTATTTAAATCAATAAAAGGATAGATAATTAATAAGCAAACGGTGCGAAGAAAAATAACTGAGAAAGAATAGAGTAATATAGATATTATCTAAAAATGTGAAGGGATTGGTGATTTAGTTTTTTATTTTTAATTTTATTTAGATAATGAAAGATGTATTTAGATTTATTACAATTCAAACACTATGTAAAACATTCTTAATATATTGTATATATTTTATTGAATGAAAATATAATTAATGTAAATTATTAGAAGAAATGAATTTAAGAAAGAAATGATTGAAGAAGATAAAATTACCCTAATTAGCCATCATTTATAGATTATTATTTGATTATTGAAAATATTATTAGAGTTTGAGAGTGTTTTCCGTCCAACCCTATATATAACACGTGCTTAGAAGGGGTCTTTCTTTGAATAGACTATTGGCATTGCTTTAATAGACATGAAGTTTTGCCTGCCATTGGCATTGGCATTGGCATTGGCATGTGTTTCATACGCACTATGCAGATATAATGCGAGGGAAGACCCATGACTCGTTGACCCAAATACCGTCCAAAAGAAGGAATGTGGTTGGTTACATTGGCATTGAAAACTTATTGAAAATTAAACATTCCACCATGGTTTATGGGTTCACACCTTGTCACTCACCATCCAAAAATGTGAATGTCACGAACCTACTCTTATCATAAATAAAAAAATGTCAACAAGAAGGTTAAGAGATATTGAAAGGTAGTCTTGGTTGGAGTGGTGTGGAGTTTGTAGAAACATAGAAATAACGCATTGTTTCGCAATAAGAAGATAGATGTAGGAAAAACTTTCTTTATAATTCAACTGAACTCTTGATTGTGGATCAAGTTTAGAGTTTTAATGGTTGTTAGATTTTTTGTAGAATGATGTATGGATCCTTGTCTTGTTCCTTATGTGTTGGATAATCTACTCAGTGAATATCTGTTAACCAGTAAAGAGAGATATTTAATTAATTATTTAATATTTTACATACTTTTATTTGTAATTGTTTTTTATATTTTTAGTACCAGTTTTTATTAATATTTTTGTGATTGCCGATTAAAAGAAAAATTAAAAGAAAAACAAATGAAGGATATAAAGTATTATTGGCTTGTTAATATGTAGCACTTCCACCCTATGTGGTATATTATAAACAACATCACACTTCTATTTCCGTCCATTTTTGTTTATAAACATTTGCTAATATATATTATTATATATTTTTGAGTTTAAAACTTCTTTATAAATCATTTTAAAAGAAAAACAAATTATATTTTTAATAAACTAAAAGAACCTTATGTCTAAATTAATTTATAAAACTCTCTCGTATTAGTTTTTCCAAAACATATTTTATGCTCCATTTTTTTTAAGTAAATTTGTATTATGCCCAATCATAAATTATCATATGTAATAAATTTGTTAAATTTTATGATTATTATTTTACAAATATTTATGATTAATGAATATTTTAAAAAATTTTACTCATGGTGAAATATTGGTGAAACTTTTAATTATTATAAGAAATGAAAATATTTAATTAATTATTTAAATTGTAGAATATTTTTATATAAATCCAAAAGAAATAATCATTAGTGAAAAATAAAATAATTTGAAAATCATACTTATCAGAAAAATAAAATTAAGATATGTTATTTTCAATTGTTTATTTTACCTTATTTTAATATTTGTTTAATATATATATAGAGATGTGTTCATTCTAAAAAGACTTATTTTAATTTTTACTATTTATTTTATTTTATTTTATTTAATAGTCTATAATACTAATTTATCTTAACCATTATATTAAAAAAATAATTATAAAAATAAAAAATAAAAAATAAATCTTTAACTTACTTTTGAAATAAATAAATTATATATATAATTTTATTTTATAGTTAAAAATTATTAAATTATCTTATTAAAATATATCTTTTAAATTTGTAGAAATGAATATGTTTAAATTGTATTTTATATCAAATTTATTTTATTTTAACCGAATTGAGGCATTTATAATTTAGTAGTTTTAATTAATTTTAAACTCTTTCAATAGTTATTTGTACATAAAATATTTTCATTATTTTTTAGTTAAGATTATTGTATTTTTATATTGTATATTTACTATTAATCTTACATAATATTTTAAATATTTCCAATCAAATTCTAAAAAATAAAATAAAAACTTTAATAAATGGCATCCTTTCATTAATTGATTTGTATACACACATTACATAAAAGGAGTAAAATATTAATTTAATGTGGTATAAAGAGGAAAGGGAAAATAAATAAAAACTAGAAATTAGTGTTTTTAAAGTACTTGGTGCGGCAAAATTTACAATAAATTACTAATAAAACTTATGCTTGATGATTTTTTTTTAATCCTTAAAAATTTAGACTGATTCAGGTTTTGATCTCTTAATTTAAAAAAAAAAAAATCTCTTCAAAATTTATAAGATATAATTTTAATCCTTAATGTACAATTTAAAATATTAAAATAAGTTTTTAAAATTATTTTTGTCCTTTATATTTAGTGAGTAAGAACTAAACACATAATTAGGATTTTTTTTTTTTAATTTTAAGAAATAAAAAAATACTCTAAATTTAAAAAATTAAAAATATAATTAAACTTAAAACTTATTTAGTACAAATAATTTAAAAAATATATTTTTTAGCTCATCGTTAATTTTTTAACAATATAATGATCCTCCATCTATAGTTTAACTTTTATATATATATATATATATATATATATATGTATATATATATATATTGAATAATGACCTACTACCTTCAGTAACATTGCATATCCATTCTATTTATAGTAAATCAAACTTGTTCTCTGGTAGTCCTTCTAACCATAAAACCACACCAGTTAGTCAGAGAAACAAGAATAGCTATATCTTAAAAGAAGAATAACCAGCTAGAAGCATACTACATTACAAGTCTACAGTATGTATCATTTGTGAAACACATAGTACTTAGCATAATCTGCAAATCTACTATCGTTGGAATAGCAGATCAATTACTTTAAACTATAGCTGAGAACAGCAGTTTGTTGATATCTCCCGAATCAGCATTATGTGTCTCATTCCCTGCATTCAACACACATTTTTCAGAATTCGAGCCCTGTACAAAAGGTAAATTACCTAAGATAACGTTATCTACTTCTGAATTCTTGCAATGCAATGCATGTGAATTATCTAAAGATCACATATTATGATAAAACAGATTTGATAGTAGTCGTCCCAAATTCTTGGATAGTCCTTCCCTTCCCTACTACTATGGACATAACTCCGAAACAAACCATCCCTACTACACCTAATTAGGAATAATAAGACATCCAACCACAGCCACTGCCTGGCTATATTCTAGGCTCATCACCAATGGCAAAGGCAGAATCCAACTATTTCAAGTTACAAGGGTAGATTTACGCAAGCAATCAAGACTAAGGGTCTATTAGGATAAATTTTTCCAAAGTCCTTATAGAAGAATAAAGTAAGAAACAAAAAAGTTGAATGAATTTTTGAAAGCAGACTCACAATACAAGACACACATGCAAGCCCAATAGAAAGATCACCAGGCTCACTAGGTTAAAAGATTTTATTTAATTTAAATTGTAGCTGTCAATCGTCTGTCTAAGCTTTTTTTAAAAATAAGAGCTACATGTTACACTTATATTAAAAGAATAATGTATCTTGGTCTATCTAAGACCTTGAATGGAATGAAATCGGTACACATAATTTTTTTTTCTATACCTTTTATTCATTTCATTTGTTTTGCTCATAATATACCATAACAACTAGGTGCTTTCATTGACCTTGCTCCATACCTCCCAAACCTAACAAAGATAAGGATGAAACTCTACAAACCATCCTAGATAAATTAGCCTCCCTTGATGGTCACAACTCTCTTGAAACCAAGCAAGAGAACATACAGCAAGCAATTGTCACCCTAGTAGACACCATGCCCACACACAATGTATCCTCCTTTTCCCAGCCACTCATCTCATCTACCACCCTTCCACCTACTCACACAGTCATGTCCTACACAGATTCTCCCTTTCCGTTTTCCATCCATTATACCACTACCACTACAACCACTACTACCTTCTACCGTTCTCCACATTTCCTCCTCCCCCACCACAACCTTTACACCCACCCAAGTTTCAACTTTCCTTCTTTAATGGTTCTGAATCCCTTCATTAGCCATTCCAAGCTGATCAATATTTTCACCTCTACTAAATACCATGCAATTCTCATTTAAATTTCACTGTTTATTATATGAAAGGTGAAACTTTAAGTTGGTTTCAATGGATATACCACAATAATCAAATTACTGACTGGCTATCTTTTGCCAAAGCTTTGGAACTGTGTTTTGGTCTATCTGCCTAACCATCAGGCATAACTTTTTAAGCTTTGTCAACATGGCTCTATAACCAACAACCAAATGGCTTTTGAAAAGCTGTGTAACAAGGTGACCGGGCTCACATATGAAATGATTCTAAATTGATTTCTATTTGACCTCTTACCCAATATTAGAAGAGAGTTGGTAGTGTTACAACCAACCTCCATCTCACAAGCTTGAGGCCTTGCCAAGTTAACGAGTCCGAAATCCAGGACTCCAAACCTAAACATTCTCGATCCCAACCCTCTTTACCCCAACCATCTTCTCACCTTTTGCCTTTCCCCAAACCTACACCCTCACATACTCCCACACCTCTCCACCCACTCCCCATAAAAAAAACTTATCTCTACCCAACTTAGGAACGTTGGGCAACTAGTTTATGCTATAACTGTGATGAAAATATTTTCCTAACTACAAATGCACCAGAGTCATTTCCTCCTCCTACTTGGAGATGATATCTCAACCAACGCACTTGAATATTTTGTCCTTGATAACACTATCATCATTGAACCAAATGATCCACTCCATTTTCACCTACCATCCCAAACTCTATTATGGGTCACCCATCTCCAAATACCCTTAAATTTTTTGGTTTTCTACAACACCTATTAATTATCATTCTAGTGGACACTAGTAGCTCCCATACTATTTTGCAACCTCACCTTGCAGCCCACCTTTACTAGTGTACTAGCCCAACTTCACCCTTCTCCATTATGGTGGGAAATGGACAACATATTTGTTGTTCATCTCTTTGCCCATACGTCGCCACCACCATCCAGTCCCACACTTTTGTTGTCCACTTTTATCTCCTTCTTAGGTATGGATTGGCTAATTACCTTAAATCCCATTCAAGTACAGCTCTCTATCCCAAGCTTATCGTGAGATCAATTTGGCACAAATATAACTTTATTGGGCTCAACCCATTCTAAACCTCATTCCTACTCTTCTAACCAACTATTTCATTTTCTCAATATAGACTCCAATGCATCCTTGCACCTCTTAAACATATCTTACAATTCCCCTTTCAGTAAACATTCCTAATTAGGATCTATCCATACCACCTACCATTACCCCAACCATAAACACATTCCAGTAGTTATTTTCCAAACCCACGGCATACCCCAACTGATCTCCACAACCATCACATCATCGTTCTACCTATTATCTTGCCTACCAATATCAAACCTTATCGCTACCCTCATACCCATAAAAAAACCATGGCAAAACTCATTGCCACAATGTTGGAAGATGGCATCATACAACCAACTACCAAATGGCTTTTGAAAAGCTTTGTAACCAACCATATGACCGATCTCACATCTCAAATTATTCTAAATGGTTTTCTATACGACCTCTTACCTAGTATTTGAAGAGAGTTGGTACTTTTAGAACCAACCTCCATCTCACAAGCTTTAAGCCTCGCCAAATTAACTGACTACAAAATCAAGGACTCCCAACCTTAATGTTTTTTATCGCAACCCTCTTTTGCCCCAACCATATTCCCACCTTTTCCGTTCCAAAAACCTACTCCCTCACATACTCCGACACCTCTCCACCCACTACCCATAAAAAAAACTTACCTCTACCCAATTATAGGAACATTTGGCAACTACTTTAAACTGTAATTGTGATGAAAATATTTTCCTAGCTACAAATGCACCATTGTCATTTCCTCATTCTACTTGGAGATGATATCTCAACCAACGCACCTGAATCTTTTGTCCTCGATAACTCTATCATCACTTAACCAAATGATCCAAATCCATTCTCATCTATCATCCCACACTCTATTACAGTTCGCCCATTAAATTTGTTGTTTTCTACAACACTTATTAATTACCATTTAAGTGGACACTAGTAGCTCCCTTAATATTTTGCAGCCTCACCTTGCAGCCCACCTTCACTAGTGTACTAGCCCAACACCCTTCTCCGTTATAGTGAGAAATGGACAACATACTTGTTGTTCGTCTGTTGCCCATACGTCGCCATAACCATCCAGACCCACACTTTTGTCGTCCACTTTTATCTCCTTCTTAGGTATGGATTGTCTAATTACCTTTAATCCCATTCAAGTACATTTCTCTATACCAAGCTTATCGTGAGATCAATTTGGCACAAACATAACTTTATTGGGCTCAACCCATTCTAAGCCCCATTCCTACTCTTCTAACCAACTACGTCATTTTCTCCATACAGACTCCATTGTATCCTTGCACTTCTTAAACTTATATTACATTTCCCCTTTCTGTAAACAATCCTAATTCAGATCTATCCATACCACCTACCATTGCCCCAGCCATAAACACATTCCAGTAGTTATTCTCCAAAACCCCACGCCATATCCCAACTGGTCTCCACAACCATCACATCATCGTTCTACCTAATACCTTGCCTACCAATATCAAACCTTACTGCTACCCTCACGCCCATAAAGAAGCCATGGCAAAACTCATTACCACAATGCTGGAAGATGGCATCATACAACCAACTACCAAATGGCTTTTGAAAAACAATGTAACAATCTAACCTGCCTCACATCTGAAATTATTCTAAATTGTTTTCCATACGACCTCTTAGTAGTATTTGAAGAGAGTTGGTAGTTTTAGAACCAACCTCCATCTCACAAGCTTTAAGCCTCGCCAAGTTAACTGAGTCCAAAATCAAGGACTCCCAACCTTAATGTTTTTTATCGCAACCCTCTTTTGCCCCAACCATCTTCCCACCTTTTCCGTTCCAAAAACCTACGCCCTCACATATTCCGACACCTCTCCACCCACAACCCATAAAAAAAACTTACCTCTGCCCAACAATAGGAACATTGGGTAGCTACTTTAAATTGTAATTGTGATGAAAATATTTTCCTAGCTACAAATGCACCATTGTCATTTCCTCATTCTACTTGGAGATGATATCTAAACCAACGCACCTGAATCTTTTGTCCTCAATAACCCTATCATCACTGAACCAAATGATCCAAATCCATTCTCATCTATCATCTCACACTCTATTACAGTTCGCCCATTAAATTTGTTGGTTTTCTACAACACCTATAAATTACCATTTAAGTGGACACTGGTAGCTCCCTTAATATTTTGCAACCTCACCTTGCAACCAACCTTCACTAGTGTACTAGCCCAACTTCACCCTTCTCCGTTATAGTCGGAAATAGACAACATATTTGTTGTTCTTCTGTTGCCCATACCTCGGCATCACAATCCAATGCAACACTTTTGTCGTCCACTTTTATCTCCTTCTTAGGAATGGATTGGCTAATTACCTTAAATCCCATTCAAGTATAGTTCTCTATCCCAAGCTTATCGTGAGATCAATTCGGCACAAACATAACATTATTGGCTCAACCCATTCTAAGCCCCATTCCTACTCTTCTAACCAACTGTGTCATTTTCTCCATACAGACTCCATTGCATCCTTGCACTTCTTATACTTATATTACAATTCCCCTTCAGTAATCATTCCTAATTCAGATCTATCCATACCACCTACCATTACCCAGCCATAAACACATTCCAGCAGTTATTCTCCAAACCCCACGGCATATCCCAACTGGTCTCCACAACCATCACATCATCGTTCTACCTAATTGCTTGCCTACATATATCAAACCTTGCCACTACCCTCATGCCATAAAGAAGCCATGGCAAAACTACTTGCCACAATGCTGGAAGATGGCATCATACAACCAACTACCAAATGACTTTTGAAATGTTGTGTAAGCGTGTGACCAACCTCACATCTGAAATGATTCTAAATGGTTTCCTATATGACCTCTTACCCAGTATTTGAAGAGAGTTGGCAGTTTTAGAACCCTCTTCTCCATTATGGTGAGAAATGTACATCCTGTTGTCCATACGTTGCCATCACCATCCAGTCCCACACTTTTGTCATCCCTTTTCATCTCCCTTTTAGGTATGGATGGGCTAAATACATTAGGTCCCTTTCAAGTATATTTCTCCGCCCCAAGCTTATCGTGAGATCAATTTGGCACATATATAACTTTATTGGGCTCCACCCATTCTAAGCCTCATTCCAACACTTTTAACCACTTATGTCATTTTCTCCTTAGAGACTCGATTTCCTCCTTTCACCTCTTAACTTATCATTCAATTTCCACTTCAGTAAACAATCCTAATTCAGATGAATCCATACCTCCTACCATTACCCCCACTCATAAACACATTCTAGCACTTATTCTCCAAACCCCATGGCATACCCCCAAGTGGTCACCACAACCATCACATCTCCCTTCTAACTAATACCTTGCCTATCAATATCAAACCTTACAGCTACCCTCATGCCCATTGGGAAGCTATAACTAAACTCATTGCCAAAAATTGGAAGATGGCATCATACAACCAACTACCAAACGGCTTTTGAAAAGTTGTGTAACCATGTGACCCAGCTCATATCTAACATGATTCTAAATTGTTTTCTATATGACCTCTTACCTAGTATTAGAAGAGTTGTTAGTGTTACAACAAACCTCCATCTCACAAGCTTTAAGCCGTGCCAAGTTAACCGAGTCCAAAATCCAAGACAACAAACCTAAACAATCTTGATCCCAACCCTCTTTGCCCCAACCACCTTCTCACCTTTTCCTTTCCCCAAACCTACACCCTCACATACTCCAACACCTCTCCACCCACTCCTGGTACAAACACTTATCTCTGCCCAACTATAGGAACATTGAGCATCTAGTTTATTCTATAACTGTGATGAAAACATTTTCCTACCTAAAAATGCACCAAAGTCATTTCCTCCTCCTACTTGGACATGATATCTCAATCAGAGCATCTGAATCTTTTGTCCTTGATAACCCTATCGTCATTGAACCAAATGACCCACTTTATTTTCACCTATCATCCCAAACTATATTACAAATCACCCATCTCCAAACACCCTTAAATTTGTTTGTTTTCTACAACACCTTTTAATTACCATTCTAGTGGACACTGGTAGCTTCCATAATATTTTGCAACCTCACCTTGTAGCCCGCCTTCACTAGTGTACTAGCCCAATTTCACCCTTCTCCATTATGGTGGGAAATGGACAACATGTTTGTTGTTTGTCTCGTTTACCCATATGTCGCAATCATCATCCAATCCAACACTTTTGTTGTCCCTTTTTATCTCCTTTTTAGGTATGGATTGGCTAAATACCTTAGGTCCCTACTTGAAATAGATTAAAAACAGTGTATACAAAATAAGAGAGTACAATACCTCCTCTCTTCAGATTTCATTATATAAAACTGATGCTACAATAGATTAGGGGAATTGATTAGGGGAACAGTAATAATTAATGAATAGGAGTAGTGCAGAGATAGGTATACAAAAACAGCTTTTGTAATTACTCCTATGCTAACCTACTCTAACCTATTCTAACACTCCCCCTCAAGCTGGAGCATACAGATTATATGTGCCAAGCTTGGAACATATGAATTGAATTCGAGACCCTTTTAAAGACTTTGTTAATACATCTGCAAGTTGTTCATTGGATCCAACAAACTCAGTACAAATTTCTTTGGACAGTAATTTTTCTCGAACAAAGTGACAATCAATCTCTATGTGTTTGGTCCTCTCATGGAACACAGGATTAGAAGCAATGTGGAGTGCAACTTGATTATCACAATACATCTTCATTTTCTGAATCTCACAAAACTTTAATTCTTGGAGAAATTGTTTTGCCCACACTAGTTTACATGTTAGGGACGCCATTGCCCTATATTCAGCTTCGACAGTTGATCGAGCAACTACATTTTGTTTCTTACTCTTCCAGGAAATAAGATTTCCTCCAATGAAAATACAATATCCTATAGTAGAGCGTCTGTCCATAGGAGATCCTGCCCAATCAGCATCACAATATCTAGAGATTTCAGTGTTCCCTTTATCTTCATATAGTAGACCTTGTCCTGGAGCCTTTTTGAGATATCTTATGATACGGATGACAGCATTCCAATGATCAATACAAGGAGTTTGCATGAACGGACTAATAACACCAACTGCAAAAGATAGGTCAAGTCTAGTGATGGTAAGGTAAATAAGTTTCCCAACTAATCTTCTGTATCTCTTTGGGTTAGAGAATAATTCATCTTGTTTTGCCATTAATTTATGATTTGGGTCCATAGGACAATCCACTGGTTTACAATCAATCATACCCATCTCTTTTAAGATATCTAAGGCATATTTCCTTTGAGAAATTACAATTCCTTCCTTATATTGGGCTACTTCAATGCCCAAAAAGTATTTGAGACTTCCTAGGTCCTTGGTCTAAAAATGATTGCATAAGTGTTCCTTTAACTGAGAGATTCTAGCAGCATCATTCCCTGTAATGACTATATCATCAACATATACTATTAAGTAAACATATCTCCCAGGGGAGGTATGACAATAAAAGACTGAATGATCTGCTTCACTACATTTCAACCCAAGGATTTGAACAATGTGACTAAATTTTCCAAACCAAACACGTGGAGATTGCTTGAGACCATATAAAGAGCGGCGTAACTTACAAATCAAACCAGACTCCCCCTGAGCAACAAATCGAAGAGGTTGCTCCATGTAAACTTCCTCCTCTAGATCACCATGAAGAAAAACATTTTTTATATCTAATTGATGAAGAGGCCAATGACGAATGGTTGCCATGGAAAAGAAAAGACGAATAGTAGTCATTTTGGTCACTGGAGAGAAGGTGTCACTATAATCAAGACCATAGATCTGAGTGTATCCTTTAGCAACCAATCGAGCTTTGAGGTGATCAACTTCACCATTGGGTCCAACTTTGATGGCATACACCCATCGACATCCGACCGTCTTTTTCCCTAATGGAAGGGGAACTAACTCCCATGTCTTATTATTGTCAAGAGCCTGCATTTCAACAATCATGGCTTGTCACCACCCAAGATGATCTAAGTGCCTTATTCACATTTTTAGGAATAGTAATAGAAGAGACAGAGGATATGAAGGAATAGTAGGAAGGAGACAATCTATGATAACTAAGAAAATTATAAATAGGATGTGGATTACGGGTAGAACAGGTACCTTTACAGAGGGCAATAGGCCTATTTGAATCATCATTGTCAGGAATTGTGGTATTGAGCGATGATTGAGAAGGACCTGATGAGGAGGACTCACCGTGAAACATTGGACTAGTCATTTCGGTCCTGCGTTGGTAGGTAATAAAAGGAGCTACAGATGGTGTAGGTGTATCTTGAATGGGATTTAGATTGTCAGGAGCAAGAGGAACAAGTGACTCAACTAATGGTATTGGAAGGACTTGTTGGACACAATGAACATCCTGATGGAGGGAAGAAGGAAGTCTGTTAAAAAAAGGTAACATTGGCAGACATGTAGTACTTTTTTGTTTCAGGAGAGTAACAACGATACCCTTTTTGAAGTCGAGAATAGCCCAAGAAAACATATTTGATAGCCCGGGCAGAAAGTTTGTCCAAACTTGGGGACATATCATGAACAAAACATACACAACCGAATACACGAGGAGAAATATGGAAGAGAGGTTCATTGGGAAATAGAATGGAATAAGGAACTTTATTGTTAAGAGAAGAGGATGGCATTCTGTTAATAAGAAAACAAGTAGTTAAGACAGCATCGCCCCAGTGATGGGCTGGTGCATGAGCGCCAATTAATAAGGTACGAGTGGTCTGAACCAAATGTTTATTTTTCCTTCTTGTCATACCATTTTGTTGAGGTGTGTGAGGACAAGTGAATTGATGTAAAATGCCATGTGAGCTTAAAAGTGTAGAAAAATCAGAGGAGAAATATTCTTTGGTATTGTCACTTCTCAAAATTTTGATTTCATTCGAGAAAGATGTAAAAATAGACAACAATTCAGAACGATTTTTCATTAGATAAATCCAAGTACATTTAGAATATTCATCAATGAAAGTAACAAAATATCTAAAGCCAAAAGATGAGACACGACTTGGACCCCAAATATCAGAATGTATAATAGAAAATGCAGATTACATTTTGATTCAGACTGCTTAGAAAAAGAAGACCTAACATGTTTTCCTAATTGACATGATTCACATTCTAATTTTTGAAGTCTACAAAGTTCAGGAACCATTGTCTTTAACTTTGACAAGTGAGGGTGACCCAAACGATCATGTAACAATTTAGGAGCCAGGGATGCAAAACAAGACACCGATGAGCTAGTCCCAAAATAATACAATCCTCTTGATTCATGTCCTTCGCCAATCAGTCGACCCGTACCACGTTCCTAAATAACAAAAGAATTGACATCAAAGGTTATGGAGCAATTTAAGGACTTGGTTAATTGACTTAAAGAAATAAGATTAAAAGGACATGAAGGAACAAATAAAACAAATTTGAAATTTAAAGAAGAAAGGGAAACTTGACCAACACTTTTAGAGGCAACTTTAGAATCATTGGCTAAGGTTATGAGATGAGGATTTTCAGGAAAAGATAAGGATGAAAACAAATAAGTATTACGAGAAATGTGGTCAGAAGCACCTGAGTCAATTATCCATGGGTTTTGACTTTCCACAAAGTGTGAGATGCAAGCTGTTGACAAATTAGGACTAGTAGATGATTGTGCCAAGCTATTAGATTTTAATCTCAAATATTCTTAGTATTCTTCATTAGAGAATTTGGGTTCAACAACTTCAACTTTAGAGATATTGACTGTCTTGTCAAGAAAGCCATGCAAGGAGAAGCAGTTTTCTTGAGTATGACCCATTCTTTTACAATATGTGCATTGAGGACGTCCCTTACCACCACGTCCTCCTCCTCTTGTATTGCGTCCTCCTCTTCCACGCATAGATACCATAACAGACGATTCAACCGCCTTTTGCATATTCTTACTTTGAATAGTGGGAACTCGTAGGAGTCTAGTCGTCAAGCTTTCCATTGATGAAACTTCATGACCAGTTAAAAGTTGATCTCTAACATGATCAAAATCTGGATGCATGGCTCAGAGAATCATAACTGTTGATAATAAGATATTAAATGTACTATTAGAAGTTGTTAGAATGTTCTAGAGATCTCTTTGTAATTATTATTAGAAGTGGCTAGAGGATTCTAGAGATCTCTTTGAAAGTAGAAGTGGTTAGAAGTTGTTAAAAGATTCTAGAGATCTCTTTGTAATTGGAAGTGGTTAGAAGTTGTTAGAAGATTCTAGAGATATTCCTTTACGGCTAGGATTCTCTATATATATAGATGTTGATGTACTACTTCAAAAAATGAAAATAGAAAGAATATCTTCTTTCATTCAAATTAATTCTTACAACTTGGTATCAGAGCTCCTAATCTTGGGAGTTCTGCTTCTGCATTTCCTCACCATTTTAGACACAGTTCTTCTTAGGTTGCCTGAAGTGCACCCATTTTCTTTAATTATAGGGTCAGCCTGAAGTGCACCCATTTCCTTTAATTATAGGGTTAGCTTGAAGTGCACCCAACTTATAGTTTTATCACTGTTGCTGCCACCATCGGAGCAGTTGCTGAAGCCGCTACCGAAGCAGTTGCCAGAGTTGTCACCAGAGCTATTGTTGTTGAATCAACCATATTTGGAGTCATCACAAGCTTGCGTTCTCTCTTCGCAACATGTCAACTCCTTTAAGCAATGCCGATCTTCCTCATTTACCAGATAACAGTCGCCTTAATGGTCGAAATTATCTCCAATGGGCTCAATTTATCAAACGCACGTTGAAAGGTACGGGTAGGCTCAACCACATTGAAGGAGATGTCATAGCTCAAGATAACCCTAATTTCCAAATTTGGGACAATGATGATTCGCGAATTATTATGTGGCTATGGGAATCTATAACTACAGAAATAAGTAAAAATTATATGTTCTACTCTAGTGCCCGTGAAATCTGGGAAGACCTTGCAAATACTTATTCTATGCGACAGGACATTTCTACGTGCTATGAACTTGAAAGTAAGATTTTTGGTGCCAAGCAAGGAACTCTTTCTGTTGCAGAATACTATGGAATGTTAAAGGGACTGTGGATTGAGTTGGACCAATATCAAAATTTAAGGCTAGAAAATAGCCGAGATGCTGCAACTCTTTCTCAGTTTGTTGAACGATCTCGGATATTTAAGTTCTTGTCAGGATTGAATCCTGAATATGACCCTGTTAGGGCAAAAATTCTTGGGAAGGAAAAACTTTCTTCTCTTTCTGAAGTCTTCTACATCGTCCGAGGTGAAGAGACTCGTCGAATGGTCATGATGAATGAGCCCTCCACTGAAGGAGCTGCCATGTTATCTGAAAAAGCCTCTAAAGTTGGGACTTCAAATCCTGGAAACATGACCTCTAAAGTTGGGACTTCAAATCCTAGAAACATAAAACTCAGTTTCAAAGGGAAAGATGATAGTTGGTGCTCTCATTGTAAGAAATTTGGCCATACTAAGGAAACTTGCTTCAAGCTACATGGAAAAGAGAAAGTTCTCAATTGTTTGGCAGAACTAAAAGGACAACCCCCAAGGAAGGCTTATAGGCAACTTCAGATCCTGAAAATACTAGCAAGACTCCTTCATCCCCTGTAATTGATGAAGGAATGCCTGCACTTCATGCTGAAATTGAAAGACTAAAATCTCTGATGGAGTCTATCAGTAAGCCATCTTCTGGTACTTGTTCTCTAACTACGACGGGTAAGAACTCCAATTCCTCTTTTAATGTTTCTAAAACTGTATGTAAGGACTCTTGGGTTCTAGACTCTGGTGCGACAGACCATATGACTCCTCATTCATCTTTTTTAACATCATATATTTCTCTTTCTGGTAACCACATTACTGTTGCAAATGGGACACATATCCCAATAATTGGACGTGGTAACATCTCTCTTTTACCATCTCTCAACCTTAAAGATGTTCTTTATGTTCCAAAACTTTCTAATAACCTTATTTCTGTCAAAAAACTTACTCATGACCTAAACTGTTCTGTAACCTTCTTTCCCACTCATTGTGTTCTTTAGGATCTTGCCACGGGGAGGACGATTAGAACTGTTAAGGAGCAAGGAGGGTTGTATTACCTTGACAACTTGGAAACTAAGGATAGTGTCAGTAAGAACCCGACTACCTCTTGTCTCCAATCTTTCACTACTTTTGAGTCCTCTCAAATTTGGCTTCTCCATCGCCGTTTGGGACATCCATCCTTTTTTGTTCTAAAGTCTATGTTTCCTTCATTATTTTCCAAAGAGTCTGTTGAGTTTTTTAAATGTGATGTATGTCAACTTGCAAAGCACCATCGTGCCACATATTCTCCTAGTAATACAAAAAGTGTTAATCCTTTTGATTTGGTTCACTCTGATGTTTGGGGACTTGCATCAAACACCAGTATATCTGGTGCGAAATGGTTTGTCACTTTTATTGATGATTGTACCTGTGTCACATGGATTTTCCTTATGAAAGAAAAATCTGAAGTTTTTACCTTATTTGTCAAATTCTTCCATATGATAAAAACACAATTTAGAAAGATAATTAAGCGTCTACGTTCTGATAACGGGAGAGAATATGTAAATCATGACATGTCTAAATTCCTTTCCGACAATGGTATTGTTCATTAATTTACATGTGTGGATACACCACAACAAAATGGCATTGTTGAAAGAAAAAAATAAGCATCTTCTTGAGGTAACGCGAACACTTCTCTTCCAAATGTATGTCCCTAAATCTTATTGGAGCGAGGCTGTCCTTACAGCTGCCTATCTTATTAACCGATTACCCTCCCGAGTTTTAGATGGCCTAAGCCCCATTGAGTCCATGTCTTCCTTCTTTCCATCTGTTACTTTTCTCTCTAGTCTTCATAGTCGAGTATTTGGATGTGTTGCGTTTGTCCATATTCATAGTCAATTTTGTGGGAAGTTAGATCCTAGAGCTGTTAAATGCATATTCATTGGTTATGCTTCGAATAAAAAGGGATATCGGTGTTACCATCCTCCCAGTCGAAAGTTTTTTACCTCAATGGATGTCTCTTTTGATGAAACTCAATCCTTTTACTTGTGTCCTCAGCTTCAGGGGGAGAGTTCTATCGAAGCTGAGTCTTTTGAGTCTCTTGAGTCATCTTTTGTCCCAGAACCGTCTCATACTAATACTACACTTGGTACTCATGATACTTCTCCTAACTCATCTCATATGAATGTGTCTGAAGTTGCTCCTAACGAGGGCAATGTTGTCCTCGAGTCTGGGGCAACTCCAGAAACTAGTCGTTCAAAAAGTTTATTCCGTATACAATATCAGAGGAGACAAAAGCAACCTAAACTGATCCAAGGACAGTTTCAATCGTCTGAGCCAGGGGTAAGTGTTCATTCTTCTGACACCCTTGAACCTTTGGAAAATTCTGAGAATAATAATTGTGAACCTAACCTTGATGACCTGCCCATTGCTTTGAGAAAAGGAACTTGGTCTTGTACCAAGTATCCTATTTCTCATATGTGACCACTAAACACCTTTCTATGCAACACCAGAGTTTCCTCTCTGCAAATGATGCAATTAGAGTCCCTACATCAGTTCAAGATGCATTGAAGGATGAGAATTGGGTTCAAGCCATGAATGAAGAGATGAATGCCTTAGAAAAGAACCATACATGGGAAATTGTTGATAGACCATTAAATAAAAAGGTAGTAGGATGCAGATGGGTTTATAATGTAAAGTATAAATCTGATGGCACATTAGATTGTCACAAAGCAAGGTTAGTCGCTAAAGGATATAGTCAGACTTATGGTGTTGATTATGAGGAGACATTTGCTCGCAAAGATGAATACTGTTAGAATCATTCTCTCATTGGCAACTTATTTTGGTTGGGAATTGCAACAATTTGAGGTGAAAAATGCTTTCTTGCATGGACATTTAGAAGAAGTCTACATGGAAATTCCTTTAGGTTTTAGGTCTATTGAAGAAGGGAATAAAGTGTGCAGGTTGAAGAAAGCCTTGTATGGACTCAAGCAGTCACCCCGTGCTTGGTTTGGTAAACTCACTCATGTTATGATCTCCATAGGGTATCGACAAAGTCAAGGTGACCATACCCTGTTTATTAAGCATTTCCCAGAAGGTAAACTTACTCTACTCTTGGTCTATGTTGATGATATGATTGTTGCAGGAAATGATCAAAATGAACAAAAAATCTTGAAAGAAAAGTTTGCTGCTCAGTTTGAGATGAAGGATCTAGGAAAATTAAAATACTTCCTTGGGATTGAAGTAGCTTACTCAAAGAAAAAGATTTTTATCTCCCAAAGAAAGTATATTCTTGATCTTCTCAAAGAAACAGGTAAAATTGATTGCAAGACCACTGGAGTTCCTATAGAACAAAACCATAGAATTGGAAGTGATGAAGACGATTCTACTGTGAACAAGGGTCAATATCAAAGACTTGTGGGGAAGCTCATTTACTTAACCCACACTAGACCTGACATAGCCTATGCTGTGAGTATAGTTAGTCAATTCATGCATGATCCAAGGGAGAGACATTTACAAGCAGTGAACAAAATCCTTCAATACTTGAAGACAAGTCCAGGAAGGTGATTATTGTTCAAGAGGAATGAAAAGTTGAAAATGGAAGTTTATACTGATGCAGATTATGCAGGATCTATCACAGATAGGAAATCCACCTCAGGATATTGCATGTGCTTGTGTGGAAATTTGGTGTATTGGAGAAGTAAGAAACAAAATGTTGTTGCAAGGTCTATTGCAGAAGCTGAATTCCGAGCTATGGCTCATGGGGTGTGTGAATTGTTATGGCTGAGAATTATTCTAAATGATCTTAAAGTGTCATGTGAAGAGCCTATGACTTTGTATTGTGATAACAAATCAGCTATTAGCATTGCTCACAATCCAGTCCAACATGACAGGACCAAACATATAGAGATAGATCGACACTTTATTAAAGAAAAATTGGATAGTGGCCTTATCAGTGCTTCTTATGTCCCGTCTGGACTTCAGTTAACAGATCTCTTTACAAAACGGACTTCCCACGGAACGATTTCATGATCTCACATGCAAGCTGGGAATGATAGATATTCATTCACCAGCTTGAGGGGGAGTGTTGATAATAAGATATTAAATGTACTATTAGAAGTTGTTAGAATATTCTAGAGATCTCTTTGTAATTATTATTAGAAGTGGTTAGAAGATTCTAAAGATCTCTTTGAAAGTAGAAGTGATTAGAAGTTGTTAGAAGATTCTAGAGATCACTTTGTAATTAGAAGTGGTTAGAAGTTGTTAGAAGATTCTAGAGATATTCCTTTAGGGCTAGGATTCTCTATATATATAGATGTTGATGTACTACTTCAAAAAATGAAAATAGAAAGAATATCTTCTTTCGTTCAAATTAATTCTTACAACTATAACCATATAAAACTTATCTAGTTTCTTCGTAATTTCTTCTAGTGAATCAACTTTCAAGAACATCTTCAATTCTTCTACGGCGGATTGAGCTTCAGCCATAAAAGATATCATGTCATGATCTGTTTGCTTGAGAGAGGCTAGTATATTGGCAGAGTCATAAAGACATTGCACATCATTTGCAAAAATACTTTTAGCCTTCTTCCAAAAAGAGTAACATGTTTTGAACGATCTTAAGGTGGTCAATATTTTTGGTTCCGCTAATTGCCACAACAAAGCACACAACTAAAAATCAATTCTTATTCCATTTTTCAGCTTGATCAGATAGTACATTATTCCCATCTTCTTCTAGGTGGTTATGGAAACCCTGACCTAGAAACCAAAGTTCTACAGATGCCGACCAAGATAGATAATTTTTTCCATCAAGTTTCTCCGAGGTGATTACAGGAGTTTCCGAAAAAAGATTGAACAGGTCTTGAAGCCATTTTAGATGGACGCTGAACTGTAAAAAAAAAAAAACTTCTCCAGAAATCCTAAATTAATTGGAAACCGAAAGAAGGGGATTTTCCTCCAATTGCTAGTTAGAAGATAGTGGCGACAGTCAAGAGAGGAGGAATGTCTAGCGAGACCTACAGAGGCAGCGCAGAGGGGTTTCGGTGAGAGGAAGACAACGCGTGGTTGGTACGCGCCTAACAGAGCGAAAGAGAAATGTGATGCGTGGTGGCGCGTGGAAACGATTCAAGCAGAGGGGTAAGTGGCGTTGGCCGTCGCTCGGAGAGGCGCTCCAGATCCAGTGGTTGCCGACGAAAACTGAGCATGTCGTCGGCGGTCGGCGGCAGATGGCAGCCGGCGGCGGAAGGTGGCGAACAGCGGCCAAACGGTGACTATTTCACCGGACAAGACAAAGACAAGCAGAGCGGGTCGATCCGCTCTGATACCAACTTGAAATAGATTAAAAACAGTGTATATAAAATAAGAGAGTACAATACCTTCTCTCTTCAGATTTCATTATATAAAACTGATGTTACAATAGATTAGGGGAATTGATTAGGGGAACAGTAATAATTAATAAATAGTTGTAGTGCAGAGATAGGTATAGAAAAACAACTTTTGTAATTACTCCTATGCTAACCTACTCTAACCTATTCTAACAAATACCTTAGGTTCCTTTCAAGTATATTTCTCCACCCCAAGCTTATCGTGAGATCATTTTGGCACATATATTACTTTATTGGGATCCACCCATTCTAAGCCTCATTCCTACTCTTTCAATCAACTATATCATTTTCTCCATACAAACTCCATTTCCTCCTTGCACCTTTTACCTTATCATACAATTTCCACTTCAGTAACCAGTCTTAATTCACATCTATCCATACCTCCTACCATTACCCCACTCATAAAGACATTCCAACACTTATTCTCCAAACCCCACGGCATACCCCTAAGTGGTCCCCACAACCATCACATCTCACTTCTCCCTAATACATTGCCTATTAATATCAAACCTTACCGCTAACCTCATGCATATAAAGAAGCTTGAAAAAACTCATTGCCACACTGCTGAAAGATGGAATCATACAACCAACTAACAAATGGCTTTTAAAAGGTTGTGTAACCATGTGACCGGACTCACATCTGAAATGATTCTAAATTGTTTTCTATTTGACCTCTTACCCAATATTAGAAGAGAGTTGGTAGTGCTACAACCAACATCCATCTCACAAGCTTTAAGCCTCGCCAAGTTATCTTTGTCCAAAATCCAGGACTCCAAACCTAAACATTCTCGATCCCAACCCTCTTTGCCCCAACCATTTGCCCACCTTTTCCTTTGCCCGAACCTACATCTTCACATACTCCCACACCTCTCCACCCACTCCCCATAAAAAATCTTACCTCTGCCCAACTATAGGAACATTGGGCAACTAGTTTATGCTAAAATAGTGATGAAAATATTTTCCTCGCTACAAATGCACTAGAGTCACTTCCTACACCTACTTTGAGATGATATCTAAACCAACACACCTGAATCTGTTGTCCTTGATAACCCTATCATCTCTAAACCAAATGAACCACTCCATTCTCAACTATCATCCAAAATACTATTACAAGTCACCCATCTCCAAATACCCTTTATATTTGTTGCTTTCCTACAAACTATTAATTTCAAATAGCTCCCAATATTTTGAAACCTCACCTTGCAATCCACCTTCATTAGTGTGCTAGCCCAACTTCACTCTTCTGCATTATTGTGGGAAATGGACAACATATTTGTTGTTCGTCCCATTGCCCATATGTTGCCATCACTAGCCAGTCCCACACTTTTGTTGTCCCTTTTTATCTCATTTTTAGGTATGGATTGGCTAAATACCTTAGCTCCCAATCAAGTATATTTATCTACCCCAAGCTTATCATGAGATCAATTTGACACCAATATAACTTGTTGGGCTCTACCCATTCTAAACCCCATTCCTACTCTTTTAACCAACTATGCCATTTTCTCCATACAGACTCCATTGCTTCCTTGCACCTGTTACCTTATCATACAATTTCCACTTCAGTAAACAATCTTAATTCACATCTATCCATAACTCCTACCATTACCCCACTCATAAACACATTCCAACACTTATTCTCCAAACCCACGGCATACCCCCAAGTGGTCCCCACAAGCATCACATCTTCGTTCTACCTAATACCTTGCCTATCAATATCAAACCTTAGTGTTACCCTCATGCCCGTAAAGAAGCTTTGACTAAACTCATTGCCACATTGGTAGAATATGGCATCATACAACCCAACACAAGCCCTTCTTCCTCACCGTTCATTTTGATAAAAAAGAAAAATGGATAGTGGCATTTTTGTGCAGATGATAAATCCCTTAATTTTATCACAATCAAAGATTGATTTCCCATTCCTGAATTGGATGAACTTCTTGATGAATTGACACATGCTAGATGTGTTACTAAGATGGAACTTTGATGTGGGTATCACCAAATCAGAGTCACCCTAGAAGATTGCTATAAAATGACTTTTCACATGTTTGATGATCACTACGTAATCTTGGTTGCGTCATTTGGGTTTACCAATACACCTTCATCATTTTAGGCAACCATGAATGATTTTCTCAAACCACATCTTCACAAGTTTGTAATAGTTTTTACTTATATACAACAAGTTAAGGACAAGCAAAGCACGATCGACCCACTCTGATACCAACTTGAGATAAATGTAAAAAGAGAAAATATGTTTGAGAGTTTGATCTATCCTCTCTACTATTCAATTTATTTATAAGTTTAATTTGATATACAATGAAAGAAAGAAAGAGTAACAAACAAGCAAGGTCTAGAAGCCTAGGTGCAGATAGGTACATAAAAAATAGCTTTTCAATAAAGCCTATTCTAAGACATATAAAAATAATTAAAAAACCTAATAGCATAAGCTTTTGGGAGCATTAGTTCTTAACAAAGCCCTTTTTTTCTAAATATAAAAGTTGAACTTTCGCACAAGGTGCAATGAGCTTGTGCATTATCCATGCCTCAAGTCTAAAGGGCTTGTGCATGAGAAGATATGTTAAGTATAAAACCAATCATGAAGTTCAGCTAATAGGTAACAACTTAAGCTTCTGGGAAACTAGCCCATGAAAATTGTGCTCATGTGTCTAGTTTGATTTATTGAGAATAATATTATAGATTCTTCTTTAATCTATCACTCTTCCTCTAGTGCTATATGCAATTGCTCCATTACAACAAGACCAAACTATCCCTTCTAAGAATAAGAAACAACTAACAACTGTCTCACAAGCCTTGAGCCTGAAGTGGTAGTTGGAGACTCAACAATTCACTCTACCCCAAGCTCAATTTCTCCCCTTTTTTGTCATTGCACTCTTCACAACTAATGTCTATTCAACTCCATTCACCTTTCTTTACCACATCAAGCAACCCCTAGCCACTCCTCTAGACCTCCTAACGAATTCAGATTGTGCTGCTGGGATATTAAAAAGGTGAAGATGATGGACAAGATGTAAAGAAACAATCAATTGGAGTCATATATAGCAAATCCCCACTTCTAAGATAGTGGAATTGATTCAGACCACAATATACCATCCTCTTTCAATTATCAAAAGACTAAAAAATCTTGCATAAAATATATATTTAATTTAAACCAATCCATTGGCATCCGGCAAATTTTGCAACTACATCAACAATGACACACATATCAATTAAATAAGGTTGTCAAATTTAATGTATGAAAAATTGTGAAGATAATAAATCCTTTAAACTCCTTACCTATTTTGGATCTTACTTGAGCTGTCCATTCTTCACTTACCTGCAAAGTCAGTTAAAATTGTGTAAAAATCATTGCAACTGCACTTAGTTTCTACTAGACTGACTAGGTGAAAAGTGGTGAGATACAAAATTTGGGATGAAAATACTTTATACTAGCATGGTATAACAGAAATGCAAGAAAAGGTAAACAGAATTAGAATGTATTCTTGTCCACTTTTAGTCATAACTTCAGTTGAAATTGTTTTGCTCTATCCTCCATTTTCTACATTGTCATGTTCCACCAGCTCAACCAAAAAGAATCTTGGTTATGTAGGCAAAGCAATATGAAAGCTACCCAAGGACACCTTCGCTTGGGTAAAATTTAAAAGAAAAGCCCCTAATTTGATTAATCTTGGTTGCTCGCTGGCAAACGGTGTAAACACTTGAAACACTGTTTGGAAAGTAGGCAACCATTGAGAATAACAAAGATATACATGCATAAATTACCATCATTCTCCACTTTGGTACCTTCAAATGGAAGATACTACACTTTGATTTTTGAACTAACTTTTTATTCTAAAATGAAATCAAGACCTGTCACAGATACTTAGGAGGATAGGAAATTTCATTACTTGTTTAAAGACACTGAGGAACTAACTTTGAAAAAGTTAAAAGGAAAAGGGTACACACTCGCACATTTTAATTACTTTGTCTACTTAAAGACATGGCAGAATAACTTAAAGAAAACAATTAAAAATTACACACACTTTCATCAGTCAATTTATTTAAATTGAGGGACTAACTTAAAAAATCAATTAAGAAAAGACACACACACACACAATTACTTGTTTGAAGTTAGTGAATGCAGCATCATCTTCACCAGTGGGGGAGATGCCCAAGGATGGTTGCATTCGCTGCACCAAATTCCTGTTCTCAACCAGAATTCTCTGAGCCTGATCAATCAAATCCTGAACAAGTGACAATCAACATCAATCCAAAACACAGGTCTTATTCATCTTTATAAGCACATATCGGTACAAGTATGGTTTAAAAAAAAAAGTATGCAACTGCGATTTTGGCCCCACATCAAGGTTTTTGGAGTCATAGCAACGGACTTGCAGTCACACTTGTCCACAATTTCCCGAAACATGAAGGATATTGACGAAATCGCCACAGCGATCGCAATCTAAAATATATGTGTCATCAATCAAATACACCTTGCACTAGAATGCATAACAATGCAGCATAATTAACGTAAAGTACCTGTTTAGCAGCCAGAAGCTCATGGAACTGCCCCTTCAAAGTTGCTATATCTTCCTGAACCTTCTTGATTCTAGAAACTAGCTTCATAGGGTTAGCCTGCAAAACCCAGTGCAGTTAAGCATAAGTACGAACTCAAAGGTGTCCATGATTGCTGTTAGTAAGGAATCGAAGAAATATGAATAAGAGTACACAAAAAAAAAACGGTGAAAACAGTGATGGGATGTGGCGCTTACATTGTCAGGGTAAACCTGCAGAAATTCCTTTTCGAGACGATGGTGAACTGTAGAGAGATCGTGATCGGCCTTTCTGAAAAGTTTCAAAAGCTCATCTGTTGCTTGGAGGTATTGATGTCCCATTTGGGCTTCACCCCGCAGTGCTGAATTGAGGATTCAAATGTTCACGAGGGTAACTTCTAATAGTCACGTTTATAATTAAAAAAAATGTTTATAAAAAAAAAATTATGATTGAGTTTTTTATATGTAGGCTTAAATCTTAAAATTAATTAAGAAAATAAAATGTAAAAGTTTAAAAAAATATATTATACTTGTATTGAAAAAATATTATTAACGTTTAAGGATAAATTTATTTTAGAATAAGGTGGAATAGAGATTAATTATATATATATATATATATATATAAATATTATAGGTGGTTTAATAAATAAATGTTTGTATAATGGATAAGGTAATAAGATATTAGAATTATATTAATTTATCCTAAATTTTCAGTCATGTTTAATTTTCTTTTAAAAAGATGTTAAAATATTTAATTATAATTATTATTGTGACGGTACATAACAACGTTGTGTAATGATTATAATTTTATTATGAAAAATATGAAATAAGTAATATATAATCACAAGATGTGATATAGTTAAATTGTATATTTACATAAAAAGTAAATAATATTGAATTTAATTATTATAAATTAAATTATTTTAACCTAATAAATTTATATATAGGTGATTTAATTTATGTTTTTTCTAATTTATTAACATTTTTAATATGATTTTATCTCTTTTTTACATAATTAATTTATTTGTTGTATTAAATTTTCTATTGTTGAAAATTATTATAGATGTTAATTTTGGTTTTGAATCTGAATATTTATCAAATATAATAATAAAATAATTTTAATTTAACTTATAATTAATTCAAAAATTAAAATATAAAAGAAATACATTATTTTATTTTAATTTAAGTCACTTTCCAAAAATTATTTTATTTTATTAATTATTATCTAGACTATAATTTACAATAATATAAAATAAATCAAAATATTTATCACCCAAACTTTAAATGAATCAATATATCCCCCTCTATTTTTCAAGATCAAACTTGTAACACACATTGTCGCCACTAGCACTACCTCCCCATCTACCATAATTAAAAAAAAAGAAAAGAAAAACAATCCAAGAAACTTATATCAGGCCCAACCATTGATTGCCTCGACCAACTCATACTCTTAATCCCAGTCATTTCCGACAACTAAAATCCCTATCTCCCCATCAGCACCAATAGACAACTGCCACATCATAGCTAACCTTGTAGACAAGGTTTCCTTCCAAGAGGGGAGCATTAATGGGCCTTTAGCCCACATACCAGCTTGGCCCATTTGATCTACATGTCTATTTAACAATGTATCCCTCATCATAAAAGGGGATAATGAGAAAATCCTATTTTCCTTTTCTTTTCTGTTTTGTTTCCTTTCATTGAAATCTAGACCTAGGTAACCGTCAATTCTCTTTATCACACTCTGTCCCGGATACCAAAATTGTAATGCCCACAAAATTGTAATGACCACAAATACAGAAGTTACAACTGAAAGTCCATTTTCCCAAAGCCTTCATTGCACCTCTACACACTCTGCAAATGCAATATAGCATTTAATTTAGATATAACAAATCATCATGTTATTTAAGTTAAAATTAATATTCTTATTTTATAAAATAAAAATATACATTTACATAATTGTTTTAAATTTATAAAATGAAAATTTTAAATTGTTGAAGTTAAATTTAAAGAAAGATTATGGTGTTATAGGGGTGAGATTAATATCTAATAATAATAATAATAATAATAATAATAATAATAATAATAATAATAATAATAATAATAATAATAATAATATATATATATATATATAAAAGAAAAAAAGGGGTAAATTTGAATAATAAATAAAATAAAAGTTCAAGATAATAAATAAATATAAAGAAATAATTTAAAAGAGGAAGTGGGTGATTGAATAAATAAATAAATAATATTAGAAATTGTAAAAAAAATAAAAATACCGAATATGCTGAATTGAAATATAACTGGGTCATGTATATGGATGAATTGGGTTATGAATGTAACTAAGTATTGTAATTTTTGCACATCCTTTGACAATTACTTAGGCCAATTTTTGGGGTTTGGGATATTAAAAATAATTATTCAAAATTGAAATTTTCTTCTTCTTATAAAAGAGTTTCTACCAAAGAGAGATCTATGTAATGTGTATGTTTATGCTAAAAAATTTGTGCAATAAATTTAGTAAACTAGAATTATGGCATGATTTATATGTCAACATGCTAAATGCATGGTTTAAGAGAGAATTAATAACTTAGAAAGTGCTTTAAATCAAGAAGTAAGGAGTAAAATGACGTACATCAAATACTCCCCATTTTTACTCTTTTGCACTCCCAAGCAAAAGATAAAAAAAAAAAGAAAAGAATGTATGCATGAAAACTGTGTAATGTATGATGATTACTACTACATACGTTAGTGTCATCCTGCAAACTACAATGGTTAAGAAAAAATTCATTAATAAAAAAATGAAGGAATTAAAATAGTCAAAGTCATAACTCACAAAGTATCATCATGGCCAAGTATTCTTTAATGTTTCCAGAAATAAATTCAAGGAAACATCTCTCTTGTTGAAGTGTTTACTCTAATCTCTCAAGTGTTCAGGCTAAAAATTTCACTCATCATCACATCATGGCATCATGTTTTACCATATGCTTGAAAGATCTCTAATTTCCCACCATTAGAATACATACTCCTAACATATCAATAGGACTTTTATTTGGCTTGTAATGGGGCTAGGGTTAAGGGTAGGTTACGATAGGAAAGTAAGGTAGGACCTATGATTGGAATCGATTACTAGTGCGGTCAAAATTCATATCATGTTTGGTCTGAAGAATCTTTGTGCATTCATTACTCATTTATGGTCCGGTCGAAAAATTCTAGTTTGGTCGAATCCATTTCTAGTGCGGACGAAAGATTCAGATTCGTTCGAAATTCATTTATTATGCCAACAAAATATTTTAGTGTGGTCGGTTTTCATATCTGGTGCAATTGAAATAATTCGGGGCAATTATAACTTTTTATATAGTTTAATAGACAAACTATGGTTCGGTAGGAATCAATTTCTAGGTGGGTCCAAATTCACATCTAGTTCGATTTGATGAATCTGGTGCATTCATTACTCATTTATGCTTTGGTTGAAAAATTCTAGTTCGGTCGGAATCCATTTCAGGTGGTGTGAGGCTTCAATTCCGGTGTGCTCGAAAGATTCTAGTTTGTTCGATTTTCATTTTTTGTGCGACTGGAAAATTCACGTGCAATCAGAAGAATTTGGTGCGGTCAGAACTCATTTTTGGTGTGGTCGGAATCCATTTTTGGTTGGTCAGGAGTCAAATCTTTTGTGGTCAGAAGAATTTGGTGCAGTCAAAACTCATTTGTAGTGTGGTGTATAATTTTTTTTTCTTGTCAAAATCGTTTCTGATGCGACAAGAATTCATATCCAGTTCAGTTGACGAATCTAGCGCATTCATTACTCATTTATGGTTTGGTCAAAATGTTATGGTTTGCTCGAAAATTATTTCTCGTACGATCAGGAGTAAAATCTTATGCGGTCCGAAGATTCTGGTTAGGTTGGTATTCATTTTTGGAGCGACTAGAAATTTCTGGTGCGATCAAAAAATTCTATTTCGGTGGGAATAAATTTTTGGTGTAGTTAGAGTTCATATCCGATTCGAGCAGAAAAATCTGGTGCATTCCTTACGCATTTATGGTTTGGTCAGAATTCATTTTTGTGCGATGGGAAAATTCTGGTACGGTCATATTTCATTTCACCATAAGAACTCGATTCCGTCAAAACTCAATTATATTGCAAACAACTAATTCTGCTTTGATTGGAATCGATTATTAATGCGGTCAAAATTGATATCATGTTTTTTCTGAAGAATCTTTGCGCAATTATTACTCATTTATGGTCCGGTCGAATAATTCTAGTTTGGTCGAATCCATTTCTAGTGCGGACAAAAGATTCAGATTCGTTTGAAATTCATTTATTATGCCAAGAAAATATTTTAGTGTGGTCGGTTTTCATATCTGGTGCAATTGAAATAATTCGGTGCAATNGGTCGGAATCCATTTCGGGTGTAGTGAGGCTTCAATTCCGGTGTGCTCGAAAGATTCTGGTTTATTCGATTTTCAATTTTTATGCGACTGGAAAATTCACGTGCGATTAGAAGAATTTGGTGCAGTCAGAACTCATTTCTGGTGTGGTCGGAATCCATATCTGGTTGGTCAAGAGTAAAATCTTGTGTGGTTAGAAGAATTTGGTGCAGTCAAAACTCATTTGTAGTGTGGTGTATAATTTTTTTTCCGGTCAAAATCGTTTCTGATGCGATAAGAATTCATATCCAGTTCAGTTGACGAATCTAGCGCATTCATTACTCATTTATGGTTTGGTCAAAATGTTCTGGTTCGCTCGAAATTTATTTCTGGTACGATCAGGAGTGAAATCTTGTGCGGTCCGAAGATTCTGGTTAGGTTGGTATTCATTTTTGGAGCGACTAGAAATTTCTGGTGCGATCAAAAAATTCTATTTCAGTGGGAATAAATTTTTGGTGTAGTTAGAGTTCATATCCGATTCGAGCAGAAAAATCTGGTGCATTCCTTACGCATTTATGGTTTGGTCAGAATTCATTTTTGTGCGATGGGAAAATTCTAGTACGGTCATATTTCATTTCACCATAAGAACTCGATTCCGTCAAAACTCAATTATATTGCAAACAACTAATTCTGCTTTGATTGGAATCGATTACTAATGCGGTCAAAATTGATATCATGTTTTTTCTGAAGAATCTTTGCGCATTCATTACTCATTTATGGTCCGGTCGAATAATTCTAGTTTGGTCGAATCCATTTCTAGTGCGGACAAAATATTCAGATTCGTTTGAAATTCATTTATTATGCCAAGAAAATATTTTAGTGTGGTCGGGTTTCATATCTGGTGCAATTGAAATAATTCGGTGCAATTATAACTTTTTTTATGGTGCAATAGACAAATTATGGTTCGGTAGGAATCAATTTCTAGTTGGGTCCAAATTCACATCTAGTTCAATTTGACGAATCTGGGCATTCATTAGTCATTTATGCTTTGGTTGAAAAATTCTTCTTCGGTCGGAATCCATTTCAGGTGTAGTGAGGCTTCAATTCCGGTGTGCTCGAACGATTCTGGTTTGTTCGATTTTCATTGTTTGTGCGACTGGAAAATTCGCGTGCGATCAGAATTGTTTGGTGCGGTTAGAACTCATTCCTGGTGTGGTCGGAATCCATATCTGGTTGGTCAGGAGTCAAATGTTGTGCGGTCAGAAGAATTTGGTGCAGTCAAAACTCATTTGTAGTGTGGTGTATATTTTTTTTACCGGTCGAAATCGTTTCTGATGTGATAAGAATTCATATCCAGTTCAGTTGACGAATCTAGCGCATTGATTACTCATTTATGGTTTGGTCAAAATGTTCTGGTTTGCTCGAAATTTATTTCTGGTACGATCAGGAGTGAAATCTTGTGCGGTCCGAAGATTCTGGTTAGGTTGGTATTCATTTTTGGAGCGACTAGAAATTTCTGGTGCGATAAAAAAATTCTATTTCGGTGGGAATAAATTTTTGGTGTAGTTAGAGTTCATATCCGTTTCGAGCAGACGAATCTGGAACATTCCTTACACATTTATGGTTTTGTCAGAATTCATTTTTGTGTGATGGGAAAATTCTGGTACGGTTATATTTCATTTTGCCATAAGAACTCGATTCTGTCAAAACTCAATTATATTGCAGACAACTAATTCTGCTTTGATTGGAATCGATTACTAGTGTGGTACAAATTCATATCATGTTTGGTCTGAAGAATCTTTGCGCATTCATTACTCATTTATGGTTCGGTATATTAATTCTAGTTTGGTCAAATCCATTTCTAGTGCAGACGAAAGATTTGGATTCGTTCGAAATTCATTTATTATGCCAACAAAATATTTTAGTGTGGTCGATTTTCATATCCGGTGCAATTGAAATAATTCGTTGCAATTATAACTTTTTTTATGGTGCAATAGACAAATTATGGTTCGGTAGGAATCAATTTCTAGTTGGGTCCAAATTCACATCTAGTTCAATTTGACGAATCTGGTGCATTCATTAGTCATTTATGCTTTGGTTGAAAAATTCTAGTTCGGTCGGAATCCATTTCGGGTGTAGTGAGGCTTCAATTCCGGTGTGCTCGAAAGATTCTGGTTTATTCGATTTTCAATTTTTATGCGACTGGAAAATTCACGTGCGATTAGAAGAATTTGGTGCAGTCAGAACTCATTTCTGGTGTGGTCGGAATCCATATCTTGTTGGTCAAGAGTAAAATCTTGTGTGGTTAGAAGAATTTGGTGCAGTCAAAACTCATTTGTAGTGTGGTGTATAATTTTTTTTCCGGTCAAAATCGTTTCTGATGCGATAAGAATTCATATCCAGTTCAGTTGATGAATCTAGCGCATTCATTACTCATTTATGGTTTGGTCAAAATGTTCTGGTTCGCTCGATATTTATTTCTGGTACGATCAGGAGTGAAATCTCTTGCGGTCCGAAGATTCTGGTCAGGTTGGTATTCATTTTTGGAGCGACTAGAAATTTCTGGTGCGATCAAAAAATTCTATTTCGGTGGGAATAAATTTTTGGTGTAGTTAGAGTTCATATCCGTTTCGAGCAGACGAATCTGGTGCATTCCTTACACATTTATGGTTTGTTCAGAATTCATTCTTGTGTGATGGGAAAATTCTGGTACGGTCATATTTCATTTCGCCATAAGAACTCGATTCCGTCAAAACTCAATTATATTGCAGACAACTAATTCTGCTTTGATTGGAATCGATTACTAGTGCGGTCAAAATTGATATCATGTTTGGTCTGAAGAATCTTTGCGCATTCATTACTCATTTATGGTTCGAGCGAATAATTCTAGTTTGGTCAAATCCATTTCTAGTGCGAACGAAAGATTTGGATTCATTCGAAATTCATTTATTATGCCAACAAAATATTTTAGTGTGGTCGGTTTTCATACCTGGTGCAATTGAAATAATTCGGTGCAATTATAACTTTTTTTATGGTGCAATAGGCAAATTATGGATAGGTAGGAATCAATTTCTAGTTGGGTCCAAATTCACGTCTAGTTCGATTTGACAAATCTGGTGCATTCATTACTCATTTATGCTTTGGTTGAAAAATACTAATTCGGTCGGAATCCATTTCGGGTGCAGTGAGGCTTCAATTCCAGTGTGCTCGAAAGATTCTGGTTTAATCGATTTTCAATTTTTGTGCGACTGGAAAGTTCATGTGCGATCAAAAGAATTTGGTGCGGTCATAACTCATTTCTGGTGTGGTCGGAATCCATTTCTGGTTGGTCAGGAGTCGAATCTTTTGTGGTCAGAAGAATTTTGTGCAATCAAAACTCATTTGTAGTGTGGTGTATAATTTTTTTTCAAGTCAAAATCGTTTCTGATGCGATAAGAATTCATATCCAGTTCAGTTGACGAATCTAGCGCATTCATTACTCATTTATGGTTTGGTCAAAATGTTATGGTTTGCTCGAAATTTATTTCTGGTACGATCAGGAGTGAAATCTTGTGCGGTGCGAAGATTCTGGTTAAGTTGGTATTCATTTTTGGAGCGATTAGAAATTTCTGGTGCAATCAAAAAATTTTATTTCGGTGGGAATAAATTTTTGGTGTAGTTAGAGTTTTTATCTGATTCGATCAGACGAATCTGGTGCATTCCTTACACATTTATGGTTTGGTCAGAATTCATTCTGGTGCGATGGGAAAATTCTGGTACCGTCATATTTCATTTCGCCATAAGAACTAGATTCGGTCAAAACTCAGTTATATTGCACACAACAAATTCTGCTTTGACTGGAATCGATTACTAGTGCGGTCAAAATTCATATCATGTTTGGTCTGAAGAATCTTTGCACATTCATTACTCATTTATGGTCCGGTCGAATAATTCTAGTTTGGTCGAATCCATTTCTAGTGCGGACGAAAGATTCGGATTCGTTCGAAATTCATTTATTATGCCAACAAAACGTTTAGTGTGGTCGGTTTTAATATCTGGTGAAACTGAAATAACTCGGTGAAATTATAACTTTTTTTATGGTGCAATAGACAAATTATGGTTCGGTAAGAATCAATTTTTAGTTGGGTCCAAATTCAGATCTAGTTCGATTTGACGAATCTGGTGCATTCATTACTCATTTATGCCCTTGTTGAAAAATTCTAGTTCGGTCGGAATCCATTTCAGGTGCTGTGAGGCTTCAATTCTGGTTGGTCAGGAGTCAAATCTTGTGTGGTCAGAAGAATTTGGTGCAGCCAAAACTCATTTGTAGTGTGGTGTTTAATTTTTTTTCCTGTCAAAATCGTTTCTGATGCGATAAGAATTCATATCCAGTTCAGTTGACGAATCTAGCGCATTCATTACTCATTTATGGTTTGGTCAAAATGTTCTAGTTTGCTCGTAATTTATTTCTGGTACGATCAGGAGTGAAATCTTGTGCGGTCCGAAGATTCTGGTTAGGTTGGTATTCATTTTTGGAGCGACTAGAAATTTCTGGTGCGATCAAAAAATTCTCTTTCAGTGGGAATAAATTTTTGGTGTAGTTAGAGTTCATATCTGATTCGATCAATCGAATCTGGTGTATTTCTTACACATTTATGGTTTGGTCAGAATTCATTTTGGTGCGATGGGAAAATTCTGGTACGGTCATATTTCATTTCGCCATAAGACTCGATTCTGTCAAAACTCAGTTATATTGCAGACATCCAATTCTGCTTTGATTGGAATCGATTACTAGTGCGGTCAAAATTCATATCATGTTTGGTCTGAAGAATCTTTGTGCATTCATTACTCATTTATGGTCCGGTCGAAAAATTCTAGTTTGGTCGAATCCATTTCTAGTGCAGACGAAAGATTTGAATTCGTTTGAAATTCGTTTATTATGCCAACAAAATATTTTAGTGTGGTCGGTTTTTATATTTGGTGCAATTGAAATAATTCGGTGCAATTATAACTTTTTTTATGGTGCAATAGACAAATTATGGTTTGGTAGGAATCAATTTCTAGTTGGGTCCAAATTCAGATCTAGTTTGATTTGACGAATCTGGTGCATTCATTACTAATTTGTGCCTTGGTTGAAAAATTCTAGTTTGGTCTGAATCCATTTCGGGTGTTGTGAGGCTTCAATTCTGGTTGGTTGAAAGTGCATTGTCGCAATACACTTTACAAACAATGATTCCCTCAACAAATAAGTAATGGAGTAATAGTGGAAACCAAGATATCAATCCGTGGAAGTAAAGAGTAAAGAAGAATAAGAGATGAATGATTCAAATGAGTGAAAAATGCATGAAATGAATGAAATGCAACCTAAAAATAAAGTTAAAACTAAATGAAGCTAAATGGGGTTAAATTCTATATGATATGAATGAAATGGAAAACAAAATGCTAATTAAAAAGATGCAATACAAATTAGTACAAAATTCACAACTTAACTAACTCAAAATTCAAGTAATGAGCACTTACCTTTGCCAAAAATTCAAGTTGGTCAAAACTATGAAGTAACTGCACCAATTGTTAGTAAACAACAAAACAAACACTTTTTACAAAGACGTGGTTAGTAAAATATGTACAGAAATGGGGGTTGACCGAGTATCAATGATTTTGGCTAAGTTTGGTGCACCAAAAGTGCACCACTCGGTCAAGTATGTTTATTTTTGATTTTTTTTAAACCCTGGCGGAGCACAAATGATCTAATGGATAAAAGAATGAAGTGGTAAAAATTTGGTTCGGGCAAAGTTGAAGATGGCTAAGCCAAAATGCAAGATCAAGTTCTGACCGAGCCAAAAACTAGCCAAAACTAGCAAAAATGGGTGGCTCTCGGTCAAGTACTAGATCCAGTCAACTTTGCTGCACCAAAAATGAAATGACATGTTCAAAATGCATGGTTGGCCGAGGGAAATGATGCTATTTTTGTATTTTGGAGTTTCAATTAAGTGGGAGATGGCTCAATGGAGGGTGTTTTGGTGCGTTTTTGGCTCAAAACTGACCTAGAAAATGACTAAGCTGGTTTAGACCCAAAAACAGTGGCAAATGAAAGGTATGAATATATGAATTAATGCACCAAAGTTTGTTTTTGATTTTTCTAATTTTTCAGGGGGTTTTGTGGAATTAAAGTGTAGAACAATGGATGAAAATGGATCTAAGACTAACCTAAACTAATGTAGAATTAAAAACAGTAGCAAAGCTCATAAATCTACACTAAAAAGAAGCATTTAAAGAAAGTATTAAGGCTACCCTAGCGTGACAAAAACATGTAAATCACTATACTACTATGCGCATGAAATTTAAAGAAAGCATGAATTCAAATCAAGGAAAATGACTTTGGTGCTCAAGCCAATCCTAAGGTTTGTGATTCTTGATATTGTGAAAGCTTATCAACTGATTAAACCTTCACAATAATCAGCACAGAATGCTTTTCTAGCTTAAACCTCCAACTGGTAAGTCTCCACTAGATAAACCAAATCAAGAATACAAAGCAAGGCATTGTGTAGCAAGCATCATCAATTTCCCTAATTTTCATTCGGTAAATTCTAACCTAAAGCATACAATTCTTAAAGAAAGCATTAAAGAGAAGATGTAAAGAACACAGAACAGATCATAACACAAGAGTATCAATGGAAGAAAGAAGTGGAATCACATACACACATGAGAACACAATGATGCGCGCAAGAGAAGAAGATGAAGGAAGCCATGGATGCGTGAAGAAAAGAGAGAGAATTCGAAGAGCTCTGCATTAGATCTGAATGTAAACTTCACAAATTATGTTTTAGATCTGAGTTTTTACAATATATACTAGAGTACAAGTTAATTACAATAGAAACGAAACACACAATCAAAGTTACAAGGAGTTTGAAACGTTTTGGCGCGCAAGCCCACGTGGAATGCATTTCAGCTGACTTAAAACGCGCACATCTTCTTCGTTTTGGCTCCAAATCCGATGATTCAAAATCCACAATAAAGCTCTATGAGTTAAGTTTAAAACGACACCGTTCCCACTTGAATTGGCGTTGTGGCGCGCTTTACAAAAGTAAAACACTGAGAGGTGTTCATTGGGCCAATCCGGCCTGGTGAACCTCACTTAATAACATTATATAAATTTCAATTCAGGTCCAAATTAAATGAAATCAGTGCCCAATTAAGGCCCTTTCAGTTATCTAAACAACCCAACAAGTTTCACTTAATTTAGAGATCAAACGAATCCAAGAGCCCAATTTAAGTCCACTATACTCATGAGACGTGGGAGCTTGTGCTTCAGCTGCACAAGGACCAACTTCAAACGCGTGTGGAATCTTCAATTCTTGTCCAATTTGCACGCTTCAAATTTTGGCTTAAAGCTCTACATGTCTAATTTAATCTGCAACTAGAATTAATGAATTTGGATCTCTGTAAAAAATACAATAAATCAAACAATCAACCATGTCAATTTCGGGTTAGTACAAAATAATGCTTAATTTCCTGTTTTTATGCACAAATTAGTGTTAAGGCCTCAAATGGTCTAATAACTCAAATAACACTTAATTTATCATTATTAACAACTTATAAACATTAACAAAACATAATTAGATAGATAAAATAAGATAAATATTTGACTTATCATTGGTCAGGAGTCAAATCTTGTGTGGTCAGAAGAATTTGGTGCAATCAAAACTCATTTGTAGTGTGGTGTATACTTTTTTTTCCGGTCAAAATCGTTTCTGATGCGAAAAGAATTCATATCCAGTTCAGTTGACGAATCTAGCTGACTCATTTATGGTTTGGTCAAAATGTTGTGGTTTGCTCGAAATTTATTTCTGGTATGATCATGAGTGAAATCTTGTGCGGTCCGAAGATTCTGGTTAGGTTGGTATTCATTTTTGGAGCGACTAGAAATTTCTGTTGCGATCAAAAAATTCTATTTCGGTGGGAATAAATTTTTGGTTTAGTTAGAGTTCAAATCCGATTCGATCAGACGAATCTGGTGCATTCCTTACACATTTATGGCTTGCGCAGAATTCATTTTGGTGCGATGGGAAAATTTTGGTACGGTCATATTTCATTTCGCCATAAGAACTCGATTCGGCCAAAACTCAGTTATATTGTAGACAACAAATTCTGCTTTGATTGGAATCGATTACTAGTGCGGTCAAAATTCATATCATGTTTGGTCCGAAGAATCTTTGTGCATTCATTACTCATTTATGGTCCGGTCGAAAAATTCTCGTTTGGTTGAATCCATTTCTACTGCGGACGAAAGATTCGGATTCGTTCAAAATTCATTTATTATGCCAACAAAATATTTTAGTGTGGTCGGTTTTTATATCTGGTGCAATTGAAATAATTCGGTGCAATTATAACTTTTTTTATGGTGCAATAGACAAATTACGGTTCGGTAGGAATCAATTTCTAGTTGGGTCCAAATTCAGATCTAGTTCGATTTGACGAATCTGGTGCATTCATTACTCATTTATGCCTTGGTTGAAAAATTCTAGTTCGGTCAAAATCCATTTCGAGTGCTGTGAGGCTTCAATTTTGGTTGGTCAGGAGTCAAATCTTGTGTGGTCAAAAGAATTTGGTGCAGTCAAAACTCATTTGTAGTGTGGTGTATAATTATTTTTCCGGTCAAAATCGTTTCTGATGCGATAAGAATTCATATCCAGTTCAGTTGACAAATCTAGCGCATTCATTACTCATTTATGGTTTGGTCAAAATGTTCTGGTTTGCTCCAAAATTATTTTCTGGTGCGATCAGGAGTGAAATCTTGTGCGGTCCGAAGATTCTGGTAAGGTTGGTATTCATTTTAGGAGCGATTAGAAATTTCTGGTGAGATAAAAAAATTCTATTTCGTTAGGAATAAAATTTTGGTGTAGTTAGAGGTCATATCCGATTCGATCAGACGAATATGGTGCATTCCTTACACATTTATGGTTTGGTCAGAATTGATTCTGCTGCGATGGGAAAATTCTGGTACGGTCATATTTCATTTGGCCATAAGAACTCGATTCCGTAAAAACTCATTTATATTGCAGACAACTAAGTCTGCTTTGATTGGAATCGATTACTAATGCGGTGAAAATTCATATCATGTTTGGTCTGAAGAATCTTTGCGCATTCATTACTCATTTATGGTCCGGTCGATCAATTCTAGTTTGGTCGAATCCATTTCTAGCGCGGACGAAAGATTCGGATTCGTTCGAAATTCATTTATTATGCCAACAAAATATTTTAGTGTGGTCGATTTTCATATCTGGTGCAATTGAAATAATTTGGTGCAATTATAACTTTTTTTATGGTGGAATAGACAAATTATGGTTCGGTAGGAATCAATTTCTAGTTGGGTCCAAATTCACATCTAGTTCGATTTGACGAATCCGGTGCATTCATTACTCATTTATGCTTTGGTTGAAAAATTCTAGTTTGGTCGAAATCCATTTCGGCTGCAGTGAGGCTTCAATTCCGGTGTGGTCGAAAGATTCTGATTTGTTCGATTTTCATTTTTTATGCGACTGGAAAATTCACATGCGATCAAAAGAATTTGGTGCGGTCCGAAGTCATTTCTGGTGTGGTCGGAATCCATTTCTAGTTTGTGAGGAGTCAAATCTTGTGTGGTCAGAAGAATTTGGTGCAGTCAAAACTCATTTGTAGTGTGGTGTATAATTTTTTTTTTGGTCAAAATCGTTTATAATGCGATAAGAATTCATATCCAGTTCAGTTGACGAATCTAGCGCATTCATTATTCATTTATGGTTTGGTCAAAATGTTCTGGTTTGCTCCAAAATTATTTTCTAGTACGATCAGGAGTGAAATCTTGTGCGGTCCGAAGATTCTGGTAAGGTTGGTATTCATTTTAGGAGCGATTAGAAATTTCTGGTGCGATAAAAAATTTCTATTTCGGTGGGAATAAATTTTTGGTGTAGTTAGAGTTCATATCCGATTCGATCAGAGGAATATGCTGCATTTCTTACACATTTATGGTTTGGTCAGAATTCATTCTGGTCCGATGGGAAAATCTGGTACGGTCATATTTCATTTTGACATAAGAACTCGATTCCGTCAAAACTCAGTTATATAGTAGACAACAAATTCTGCTTTGATTGGAATCGATTACTAGTGCGATCAAAATTAATATCATGTTTGGTCTGAAGAATCTTTGCGCATTCATTACTCATTTATGATCCGTCGAAAAATTCTAGTTTGGTCGAATCCATTTCTAGTGCGGACGAAAGATTCGGATTCGTTCGAGATTCATTTATTATGCCAACAAAATATTTTAGTGTGGTCGGTTTTCATATCTGGTGCAATTGAAATAATTCGGTGCAATTAAAACTTTTTTTATGGTGCAATAAACAAATTATGGTTCGTGTAGGAATCAATTTCTAGTTGGGTCCAAATTCACATCTAATTCGATTTGAGGAATCTGGTGCATTCATTACTCATTTATGCTTTGGTTGAAAAAGTCTAGTTCGGTCGGAATCCATTTCGGGTGCAGTGAGGCTTCAATTCCGGTGTGCTCGAAAGATTCTAGTTTGTTCGATTTTCATCTTTTGTGCGACTAGAAAATTCGCGTGCGATCAGAAGAATTTGGTGCGGTCATAACTCATTTCTGTTGTGGTCGAAATCCATTTCTGGCTGGTCAAGAGTCAAATCTTGTGTGGTCAGAAGAATTTGGTGCAGTCAAAACTCATTTGTAGTGTGGTGTATAATTTTTTTTTCTAGTCAAAATCGTTTCTGATGCAATAAAAATTCATATCCAGTTCAGTTGACGATTCTAGCGCATTCATTAGTCATTTATGGTTTGGTCAAAATGTTCTGGTTTGCTCGAAATTTATATCTGGTACGATCAGGAGTGAAATTTTGTGCTGTCCGAAGATTCTGGTTAGGTTGGTATTCATATTTGGAGCGACTAGAAACTTTTGGTGCGATCAAAAAATTCTATTTCGGTGGGATTAAATTTTTGTTGTAGTTAGAGTTCATATCCGATTCGATCAGACGAATCTGGTACATTCTTTACACATTTATGGTTTGGTCAGAATTCATTGTGGTGCGATGGGAAAAAGTTGGTACAGTCATATTTCATTTCGCCATAAGAACTTGATTCCATCAAAACTCAGTTATATTGTAGACAACAAATTCTGCATTGATTGGAATCGATTACTAGTGCGGTCAAAATTCATATCATGTTTGGTCCGAAGAATCTTTGTGCATTCATTACTCATTTATGGTCCGGTCGAAAAATTCTAGTTTGGTCGAATCCATTTCTAGTGCGGATGAAAGATTCAGATTCTTTCGAAATTCTTTTATTATGCCAACAAAATATTTTAGTGGGGTCGGTTTTCATATCTGGTGCAATTGAAATAATTCGGTGCAATTATAACTTTTTTTATGGTGCAATAGACAAATTATGGTTCGGTAGGAATCAATTTCTAGTTGGGTCCAAATTCACATCTAGTTTGATTTGACGAATCTAGTGCATTCATTACTCATTTATGCTTTGATTGAAAAATTCTAGTTCGGTCGGAATCCATTTCGGGTGCAGTGAGGCTTCAATTCCGGTTTGCTCGAAAGATTCTGGTTTGTTCTATTTTCATTTTTTGTGCGACTGGAAAATTCACATGCAATCAGAAGAATTTGCTGCGGTCCGAACTCATTTCTGGTGTGGTCGGAATCCATTTCTGGTTGGTCAGGAGTCAAATCTTGTGTGGTCAGAAGAATTTGGTGTAGTCAAAACTCATTTGTAGTGTGGTGTATAATTTTTTTTTCGGTAAAAATCATTTCTGATGCGATAAGAATTCATATCCAGTTCAGTTGACGAATCTAGCGCATTCATTACTCATTTATGGTTTGGTCAAAATGTTCTGGTTTGCTCCAAAATTATTTTTTGGTGCGATCAGGAGTGAAATCTTGTGTGGTCCGAAGATTCTGGTAAGGTTGGTATTCATTTTAGGAGCGACTAGAAAATTCTGGTGCGATCAAAAAATTCTATTTCGTTGGGAAAATTTTTTTGGTGTAGTTAGAGGTCATATCCGATTTGATTAGACGAATATGGTGCATTCCTTACACATTTATGGTTTGGTCAGAATTCATTCTGGTTCGATGGGAAAATTCTGGTACGGTCATATTTCATTTCGCCATAAGAACTCGATTCCGTCAAAACTTAGTTATATTGCAGACAACAAATTCTGCTTTGATTGGAATCGATTACTAGTGCGATCAAAATTCATATCATGTTTGGTCTGAATAATCTTTGCACATTCATTACTCATTTATGGTCCGGTCGAAAAATTCTAGTTTGGTCGAATCCATTTCTATTGCGGACGAAAGATTCGGATTCGTTCAAAATTCATTTATTATGCCAACAAAATATTTTAGTGTGGTTGGTTTTCATATCTGGTGGAATTGAAATAATTCTGTGCAATTATAACTTTTTTTATGGTGCAATAGACAAATTATGGTTCGGTAGGAATCAATTTCTAGTTGGGTCCAAATTCACATCTAGTTCGATTTGACGAATCTGGTGCACTCATTACTCATTTATGCTTTGGTTGAAAAATTCTAGTTTGGTCGGAATCCATTTCGGGTGTAGGGAGGCTTCAATTTCGGTGTGCTCGAAAGATTATGGTTTGTTCGATTTTCATTTTTTGAGCGACTCGAAAATTCACGTGCGATCAGAAGAATTTGGTGCGGTTAGAACTCATTTTTGGTGTGGTCGGAATCCATTTCTGGTTGGTCAGGAGTCAAATCTTGTGTGGTCAGAAGAATTTGGTGCAGTCAAAACTCATTTGTAGTGTGGTGTATAATTTTTTTTCCGGTCAAAATCGTTTCTGATGCGATAAGAATTCATATCCAGTTCAGTTGACGAATCTAGCGCATTCATTACTCATTTATGGTTTGGTCAAAATGTTCTAGTTTGCTCGAAATTTATTTCTGGTACGATCAGGAGTGAAATCTTGTGCGGTCCGAAGATTCTGGTTAGGTTGGTATTCATTTTGGGAGCGACTAGAAATTTCTGGTGCGATAAAAAAATTCTATTTCGGTGGGAATAAATTTTTGGTGTAGTTAGAGTTCATATCCGATTCGATGAGACGAATCTGGTGCATTCCTTACACATTTATGGTTTGGTTAGAATTCATTCTGTTGCGATGGGAAAATTCTGGTACGGTCATATTTCATTTCGGCATAAGAACTCGATTCCGTCAAAACTCAGTTATATTGTAAACAACAAATTCTGCTTTGATTGGAATCGATTACTAGTGCGGTCAAAATTCATATCATGTTTGGTCTGAAGAATCTTTGTGCATTCATTACTCATTTATGGTCTAGTCGAAAAATTCTAGTTTGGTCGAATCCATTTCTAGTGCGGACGAAAGATTCAGAATCGTTCGAAATTCATTTATTATGCCAACATAATATTTTAGTGTGGTCAGTTTTGATATCTATTTTAGTCAAAATAATTTGGTGCGCTCAGAACTTATTTATGGTGTTGTAGACAAATTATGGTTCGGTCAAAAATCAATTTCTAATGGGGTCAAAATTCACATCTGGCTCGATCGGATGAATCTAGTGCATTCATTACTCATTTATGCTTTGGTCGAAAAATTCTAGTTCGGTCAGAATCCATTTCGGGTGCGGTGAGGCTTCAAATCTGGTGTGCTGGGAAGAATATGGTTCGCTCGATTTTCATTTTTGGTGCGACCGAAAAATTCATGCGCGGTCAGAAGAATTTGGTGCGGTCAGAACTCATTTTTGGTGTGGTCGAAATCCATTTCTGGTTTCATCAACAATCAAATCTTGTGCGGTTAGAAGAATTTGGTGCAGTTAGAGCTCGTTTATGGTGTGGTTGATAAGTTTTGTTTCCGTCAGAATCGATTTTTAATGTGATTAGAAGTCATGTCTAGTTCGATTAGACTTATCTAGTGCATTCATTACTCATTTATGGTTTGGTCAAAAAATTCTGCTTTGGTCGAAACTTGTTTCTGGTACGATTAAGAGTCAAATCTTGTGCGGTCCGAAGATTCTGGTTAGGTTGGTATTCATTTCTGGTGCAACTGGAAAATTCTAGTGCGATTGAAAAATTCTGGTTCGGTGGGAATGATAAGCTAAGATTTTCAGTCTCTTTCTCTTGTCTCAAATAATTGGTTTCCCCTTTAATGTAGTATAGGAACAACTAAAGTGTCAAATCCTAGGAGCAATGATAGAGTGGGATCTTAATCTAGCAATGGGTGATTTTATCGTGTGTGATTTTATCGGGGTAGTTTTATCCTTAGTGATTTTATCATGGTTGATTTTATCGTGGGAGAATTACCGGTGGTGATTTTATCAAGGGTGATTTTATCCGCGGTGATTTTATTAGGGGTGATTTTATCGTGAGTGACTATATCAGGGTGGATTTTATTAGGCTGGATTTTATCGAGGTGAATTTTATCGGACTAGATATTATCGGGGGGGATTTTATCGTGTGTGATTTTATTGTAGGTTATTTTATTGGGAGGTGGTTTTATCGTGGGTGATTTTATCTTGGGTGATTTTATTGTGGTGTATTTTATCGGGGTGAAATTTATCATGGGGGGATTTTAACGGGATCATTGTTACCAAATGGCATCAAGAGGGGGGGGGTGAATTGATGTAAAAAATAATAAGAAAAACTTTAATCGCTTTCTTTAATTTTATCCCTCTTGATTTATTTAGTCAAGTAGAATTTATAGAATACGCAACGGAAAAATAAAAGATAAAGGAAAGAGAAAGATAACACTAGAGATTTATACTGGTTCGGGTTAAATCCTTAACCCTACATCCAGTTCCCAATCACCTCAACTTGAGATGATCGCCCACTCTCACTATCTTTAATTAATCAGAGTTTTACAACCACTAATACAAGTGAAACATGCAAAATAGAAAAACTAAAGATTGAGCCTCACTATCTCTTGAAACCCACAAGAGATTGCCACACCTTACTTGAGTCACACAAGGAATGAAAACACCTTCCTTGAATCACACAAGGAATGACAACACCTTCCTTGAATCACACAAGGAATGAAAACACCTTCCTTGAATCCCACAAGGAATGACAACACCTTCCTTGAATCCCCACAAGGAATGACAACACCTTCCTTGAATCCCACAAGGAATGACAACACCTTCCTTGAATCCCACAAGGAATGAAAACACCTTCCTTGAATCACACAAGGAATGACAAACACCTCCTTTGAACAGCCTCAGAGGATGAACACAAAAACAATATCACCTGGAGTGTAGATATCAAATTGTAGCACCAGCTTAACTCATAATCTTCTCAAGACTTTCTTTCTAAACTTTCTAACAGCTTGTATATGATTGTAAATGTTGTTTCTGTTGTCTTGTGCTTGATTCTTTTGCCTTTGCCATCTTCTACTTTTGTAGGCTTTCAAAAATATGACCGTTGTAGAAAAATCTTCAGCTTTAATGATAATCTTCTAAAATCTTCATGTGTCAGATTACTAAGATTTTTCTCTCAATAATACTTATTTGAAAACTCTTGATCTGATGACACCTATTAAAAGGAAATACAGTGCAAATACAAAATATATATTTTTTTATAACAGATAAAATATTTCCTTTTATTTACGAGATGATATATTTGATTCTATAACTTTTTATTTAAATCTTCATATAATATTTCATTTTTATCCTTTCAAATAATATTTGAATACTTGATTTCCATATTAAGCCAACTAGCTGTTATATGATATATTGTTCTTATATATTTATAGACTGTTATATAAGCGGCATTTCATTTAGCGTTATTACCAATTATAAGATAATTATTTCATGAACGCTTTTCTATTAACCTTTGATTTATTCAAAACTTATTTTCATTTATTATCATCAAAACATATTGTGTGCATGTTATCTAATAGACCGTCTGGATTCTAACAAACTCCCCCTTTTTTATGATGACAAATATATTAAGTTTTGAATCTGTCAAGCTTAGAATTATAGCACATATGAGAAGAACTAAAGTCCAAAGGTTAGTAAGAAAATAATTATCAGCAAATATGAGAATAATTCAAATTATGTAATAATTAATATGCAAATGCAGCAAATAAAACCACACTCAACCTGAGATAATCACACACTCTTATATCTTTAATTTATCAGAATTTTTAAAACCACTAATCACTAGTGAAACATGCAAAAATACAGAAATTAAAGATCAAACCTCTCAATCTCTTGAAACCCACAAGAGATTTCCAACCCTTCCTTGAGTCCCACAAGAAATGAAATACCTTCCTTGAATCACACAAGGAAGACAAAAAAACCTCCTCTAAACAGCCTCAGAGGATGAATATAATCAAAATAAATATCACCTGTGAGTGAAGCTTTCAAATTGTAGCACCGGCTTTGCTTAGACTCTCCTCAAGATTTTTCACAGAAAGATAATTGCTCAGAAAAATATTCCCACTTTCAAAACATGAAATTTCGTGGCTCAAGATACTCAGAAGAAGTGTAAAGCTCTTCAGAAAATGTGTCAAAGAGTGTATTATCAGAGGTATCTTGAAAAGCCCTGATATGCTTATTAAATAACAAAAAATTCTCAAATAAAATATTTTATTTTATTTTAATTCGAAATCACACATTTTACTCTATTCAGAGACTCACGACGTTCAGAAAATGAGAATCAAGATTCTCCTTTATTTTCGGAGAATTTTTCACAACGAATATTTTTCAAAAATCTTCGAGCATGACATAATCGATTATGACAGTGCTCTGAAATCTTTCAAAAAAAGATAACTAATCGATTAGATAATCGATTATCACAGTGAGAAGTCTTTATTCAAAAATACCTAATCGATTACATAATCGATTATTCCAGAGAGAAAAACTTCAGTTTCAAAATAAATAATCGATTACTTAATCGATTATTCTAGAGAGAAAAACTTTCATTTTCAAAATAAATAATCGATTATTCCAGAGAGAAATTCTTTTCATTTTTCGAAATACATAATCGATTACTTAATCGATTATTCCAGTGGCAAAATTATTCTTAAAAAATTTCCAGAAACATAATCGATTATGTTCTATATATAATCGATTATTACAGTGAGTTTTATAGTTTTTCGAAAATAGTTTTCTTGAGAAAACACTCTGAGCTGAGTGATGATTACCTTTTGATATCATTCACTCCTAACTGTCAACTAAGTCTTCTGTGTCTTTGAGCTTGCTTCCAACTTGAGTTTTCTTGAGTTATCTTTGATGTCCTGATTCATGATATTCTTGATCATTATTAAAACACTTGAATTACTTGTATAAAGTTGTCCAATCTTCAAAGAGTGATAACAATCTCCCCCTTTTTGATGATGATCAAGAAAAATATAAGTGTACCTGTGTGTTGAGACTAATCCAGAAACTTTCAACAGTATTAGTATTAATTAGTATAAATAATTATTAAAGCTCCCCCTGCTTATGATATAATTCAACAATCCAGAAAAAATAAGCAGAAAATCAACACACATACACATAAGAAAATTCTCCCCCTTTTTACTAGATCATAATTAAAAAGGACAATAAAGAAGCACACAAAAAGACAAAACTCAGCTCAAAAGACCTAAAAATACAAAATGCTAACAGCTAACTCTAAGCGTCATCATCATTGTCTTGATTTTGAGCTTCCCTCAATTCACGTTCCATAGAAGAAATACGGTCTTCAAAGTCTTCAAAGCTTCTTCTGATTGTAGTATTGAGCTCCTCAAAACTAGTTCTGACATAAGAGTTTAAGCTGTCATAGTTTGTTGAAGGGCCTGATATCACTTTTCAGAAACAACACTAAAATCCAATTGCCACTTCTGAATGTTTTCCAGCATTACAAACTACTGGTCAGGAAGGACAGCCTGTGGTTGAGGATGAGGCATGTCTTCATCCATAGCAGCTGGAGCCCTTTCTTGCTCAGCAGGAGTAGTCCATATATTATCTATTTTTTGTAGTCCCATCTTGTTCAACACATTCTTCCCAATGTTGCTGTGACTGTCCATTACTTCACGAGTTTCTCCCTCAATAGGAACACCATAGTGAATCAAAATTTTGGTAATGAACAGAGCATAAGGAAGATGGGAATGCAATCTCTTGGCCTTAATCATATAATCAGTAATAATAGTAGGCCAATCCAAAGCTAATCCATTATTTATACCATAAAATAACAACAGATCTTCAGTGGTCACCTATGCATGATTTGATTCTCTAGGACAGATCAACCAACTTATTATGTAAGCCAATAATCTTTCATTGACTCGCATAGGGCCAGTCCTATAGAGGTTGAAATTTCCATTATAATTATCCTTCAGATAAGAACGGTAAACTTTAATCTTATCAAAACCTTCAAAGCCAACAATAATATTGATTCCTCCAGTATTAATAGGAAGCTTAGCCACATTCATCCAGATATCATCATCTATATTAATGTCAATACCTTTGACGCGTGACTTGAGTCCTCCGTGCCGCTTGGTCAAATTGCAGTAAAATGTGGGACCAAATCTGGATAATATTCTCCATTCCGGAAAGCTCCACCCATGGATGTACGTCCCATCTCCACAAAGTGCTTTAGACCTTGGATCTGTAGCAAGTCTTGAAAAGAAAAACCTTCATTTCTAAAGAAATTGATGGAGAGACGCTTGGGAGGAACCATTTTCCGTGTCTTGAAATCCCTAATGAACAGGGGATGAATTTCTTCATCAGAAATCCAGCCACTGAAGTCATGAGGGCGTTCTACAGGAGCCACTTCGGGATTGATCATGGGCTCCTTGTTTCTTCACCTTGCAGTTAATTTCCTTCTTGGATTCGATGAGGATGCCATTTAGAATTCTGGAAATGGATTCGTGAGAAGTATAACAGAGAGACAAGGAATTTAGAAGGCAAAGAATAGTTTTTGTGTGCAAAGGAGAAGAAGTGGGAGATACATGAATCTGCAAATTGAGGGGTTATTTATAGCAATCCAGTGTGTAACGTTCAAGAAAATAGTCGTTCTGATTGACAGAGAACGTTTTCCAAGAAATAAAACAGCTAGTTTGACGAGATTTGAAAATTCAAACGGAAACTGATGCGGATAATCGATTATGTTCTTATGATAATCGATTATTAACGCCCAGATAATCGATTATGTTAGTATTTAATCGATTAAGACAGAAGAGCATTGCGGTAATAATCGATTATGTAATCGATTATGGTATCGCAAAGTGAAGAACTATAAGCAAAAATTCTAGATAATCGATTAGGAGAAGCACGTAATCGATTATAAACTCAATTAGTTCCAGATAATCGATTATGCTAAGCACGTAATCGATTATAAGCGCAATTAATTCCAGAACAATTTTCACAAAACAGAATTACCATCCAAAATTCCTAATTCTCTTCTTAGCTCAAGAAATCTATCTCTGGGTAATGGTTTAGTAAAAATATCAGCTAATTGATTTTTAGTATCTATATATTCAAATATGCAATCTCCCTTAATTATATGGTCTCTTATGAAATGGTGTCTTACTTCAATATGTTTTGTCCTATAATGCATGATAGGGTTCCTAGTAAGGTTTATGGCATTGGTACTATCACATTTCAAGGGTATGTGATCTAGAAAAATATTATAATCCTCTAATTGATGCTTCATCCACAAAATTTGTGCACAAGAACTACCTGCTGCTATATATTCAGCTTTTGTGGTGGATAGAGCTACACATGCTTGCTTCTTAGACCAATTTGATAGGACGCTTTTGTCGCGGTGTGCTCTATGCAAACAATGATTCCCCAAAACAATAATAATAATAATGTAGCACAATGGGAACCAAGATATCAATCCGTGGAAGTAAAGAGTAAAGAAGAATAAGAGATAAGTGATTCAAATGAGTGAAAAATGAATGAAATGAATGAAATGTAACCTAAAAATCAAGTTAAAACTAAATGAACCTAAATGGGGTTAAATTCTATATGATATGAAATGAAATGGAAAACAAAAATGCTAATTAAAAAGATGCAATGCAAATCAGTACAGAATTCACAAATTAACCAACTCAAACTCAAGTTAAGAGCACTTACCTTTGTCAAAATTTGAAGTTGGTCAAAATGGTGAAGTAGCTGCACCAAATGTTAGTAAACAACAAAAAAAACACTTTTTACAAAGACAATGTTAGTAAAATATGTACAAAAATGAAGGTTGACCGAGTATCAAAGGATTTGGCTAAGTTGGTGCACCAAAGAGTACACCTCTCGGTCAAGTGCAACTATTTTTGATTTTTTTTAAACTCTGGCCGAGCTCAAATGATCTAATGGATGAAAGAATGAAGTGGTAAAAATTTGGTTCGGGCAAAGTTGAAGATGGCTAAGCCAAAATCCAAGATCAAGTTCTGACCGAGCCAAAACTAGCCACAAATCAAGCCTTCTCGGTCAAGAACTAAATTTAGCCAACTTTGCTGCACCAAGAATGAAATGGCATGTATGAAATGTATGGTTGGCCGAGAGAAATGATGTTATTTTTCAATTTTTGATTTTCTATGAATGAGATGACCGTATGCTATGGTTATGGTGCTATGAATGGCTTGGTGTGTGGCTCAAAATCTGACCTAGTCTATAGCTACCTAAATCAGACCTGAAACCAGTGGTAAATGGATGCTAATGATGTATGAATGAATATGAATGAATATGAATGAATGCACCAATGAGTATTTTCAATTTTTTTGGGGGGTTTTGGTGAAATAAAGTGAAGAACAATGAATGAAAATGGACCTAAGACTAACCTAAACTAATGCAGAATTAAAAACAGTGGCAAAGCTCATAAATCTACACTAGAAAAGCATTTAAAGAAAGCAATAAAACTATCCTAACGTGACAAGCAAGCTAGGCCGTGTTGGTTTGGGAGTGCTACAACCTCAAACTAGTGTAACCTATCCCTTGGAAGACATCCAAGTAGTTCACACTAAGTTCTTGGTCTGAAAGACTCCTCCCTAGTCCCCAACACAGTTTCACAAGCAAGCCAAGTTTTAAAGCAATTAAAGAAAGCTTGTAAAGTCACTAAACTACTATGCGCATGGAAAGTAAAATCAAAGCAACCAAACGCCTTCCTAGCAAGCAATGGTAACGCGCCTAGAGCCACCCTTGGCTCTTGATTTTCTTGGTATTAAAAGTCCTAAAACAGATTAGGAAACATCAAAGATTTGCTAGCTTCCACTTCCTATCCAGATAGCATTCACTAGTTAAGGCAAACCAAGAAATCAAGTCCAAGCCATGCTAAGCCCGCAACACCACACTTGTGGACCTTGTTCGGTGTAAAATCCTAATTCTATCTCAAAGCAATTAAGAAAACATTAAGAAGAAGATCTAAAGAACACATAACAGATCAAATACAAGAGGATTTATGGAAGAAAGAAGCGGAATCACATACACAAGTGAGAAACAATGGTGCGCAAGAGAGAAGAGAGTGAAAGCCATGGATACTTGAAGAGAAGAGAGAATTCGAATAGCTCTGCATTAGATCTGAATGTAAACTTCACAACTTATGTTTTAGAACTGAGTTTTTACAATATATACTAAAGTACAACTTAATTACAATAGAAACGAATGTACACAATCAAAGTTACATAGAGTTTGAAATGTTTTGGCGCGCAAGCACACGTGGAATGCATTTCAGCTGACTTAAAACGCACACAACTTCTTCGTTTTAGCTCCAAATGCGATGATTAAAAACCCACTAGGAAGTTCTATGAGTTAACTTTAAAACGCCACCATTTCCACTTGATTTGGCGTTGAGGCGCGCTTTCCATAAATAAAACACTGAGACATGTTCACTGTGCCAATCCGGCCTGGTGAACCCCACTTCATAAATTTATATAAATTTCAATTCAGGTCCAAATTACATGAAATTAGCGCCCAATTAAGGCCCTTTAAGTCAGATAAATAACCCAACAAGTTTCACTCAATTCAGAGATCAATAGAATCCTGGAGCCCAATTTAAGTGCATGATACTCGCGAGACGCGGGAGCTTGTGCTTCAGCTGCACATGGGCCAACTTCAAACGCGTGTGGAATCTTCAATTCTTGTCCAAATTGCACGATTTAAATTTTAGCTTAAAACTATACGTGTCTACTTTAATCTGAAACCGGAATCAATGAATTTGGATCTCTTTAGAAATAACAATAAATAAAACAGTGAACCATGTCAGTTTCGGGTTAGTACAAAATAATGCTTAATTCACTATTTTTATGCACAATTTAGTGTTAAGGCCTCAAATGGTCTAATAACTCAAATAACACTTAATTTATCATTATTAAAAACTTATAAACATTAACAAAACATAATTAGATAAATAAAATAGGATAAATATTTGTCTCATCATGCCATGAAACTAAAGAACATCCTAATAAGTGACATGTGCCACTAGTGCTTTTTCTATCTATCTTACATCCTCCATAATCTGAATCGGAATAACCTATTAGGCTAGGGGAGGATCTTGAGGGGTACCATAGTCCAAAATTCCTAGTTCCATTTAAATACTTAATGATTCTTTTAATGGCTACTAGATGTGATTCTTTAGGGGATGATTGAAATCTAGCACACACACAAACACTATGCATTATATCTGGTCTACTAGCAGTAAGATAAAGTAAAGAACCAATCATACCTCTGTATTTGGTTTGATCAACCATCTTACCTTTTTCATCATGATCAAGATAACATGATGTCGCCATAGGAGTAGCTACTTCCTTAGAACTTTCAAGTTCAAACTTCTTCAGAATTTCTAGGCAATACTTGGATTGGGAGATGAAGATTCCTTCCTTTAGTTGTTTGATTTGTAGTCCAAGAAAGAATGTTAGCTCCCCCATCATTGACATTTCAAATTCTCCCTGCATAAGCTTGGCAAACTCTTGACAAAGATCATTATTAGTAGATCCAAAAATTATATCATCAACATATATTTGTACAACAATAATATGCTTTTGAGATTCTTTAATGAATAGAGTAGGATCTACTTTACCTCTTCTATAATTTTGACTTACCAGAAAATTACTAAGTCTTTCATACCATGATCTTGGTGCTTGTTTGAGTCCATAGAGATCTTTCTTCATCTTATAAACATGATTGGGATGTTGATAGTCTTCGAATCCAAGAGGTTGGCAAACATAGACTTCTTCTTTTATGTATCCATTTAGGAAGGCACTCTTCACGTCCATTTGAAATAGCTTGAATTTCATTATTGAAGCATATGCAAGTAGTATCCTTATTGCTTCAAGTCTTGCAACAGGGGCATAAGTCTCATCGTAATCTATGCCTTCTTCTTGACTATATCCTTTGGCTACAAGTCTTGCTTTATTCTTTGTTATATTTCCATTCTCATCAAGCTTGTTTCTAAACACCCATTTTGCTCCAATAACTTGTAGGGAGTTTGTTCTTGACACGAGATCCCATACTTCATTTCTTTTAAATTGATTAAGCTCTTCTTGCATGGCATTAACCCAATATTCATCCTTTAAGGCTTCATCGATGCTTTTTGGTTCAACTAGAGAGACAAAAGCTACATTTAGACAAAAATTATTCAACTTGCTTCTTGTTGTTACTCTTTGATCAATGCTTCCTATAATGTTGTCCATTCATAATCCTCTTGGGGTTCTCCATTCTCTTGGAAGATCATCAATTATTTGATGTTCATTTGTGGAAAGATCTTCTAGGCTTTGAGTGAGATCTTCTATGTTGCTTCCACTGGATGATTTTTGAATTGGATCTTCTTCCTGAGATTTTTCCACTGCTGCTTTCTCCTCTTCTGTATCTATCAATTTCTTTCTTGACTCAAGAGGGTTTTCCTCAAGGTCCAATTGTTCATCAAATGTTAAATGTATGGATTCTTCTACATGCAATGTTCTCCTATTAAAAATTCTATATGCTTTACTAGACAAAGAATAACCCAAGAATATGCCTTCATCAACTTTTGAGTCAAATTTACCAAGATTATCCTTTCCATTATTTAAAACATAGCATTTACATCCAAAAACTTTCAAATGAGAAATATTTGGTTTTCTTCCTTTAAATAATTCATAGGGAGTAATTTTCAAAATAGGTCTTATTAAAATTCTATTTAAAACATTACATGCTGTAGACACAGCATCAGCCCAAAAATATTTAGGAAGATTTTGTTCATTTAACATTGTCCTAGCAAGTTCTTCCAAAGATCTATTTTTCCTTTCCACTACTCCATTTTGTTGAGGTGTCTTACGTGAAGAAAAATTATGTCAAATTCCTAACTCAATACAAAAGTTTTCAAAAGACTCATTTTGAAATTCCCCACCATGATCACTTCTTAAAAATTTGATTTTTAATTCTTTCTCATTTTGTATAGCCTTGGCAACTTTTCTAAAAGTTTCAAAAGCATTACTCTTGGATGATAAAAAGAATGTCCATGTATATCTAGAGTAGTCATCAACTATAACAAGAGCATAATAATTGCCACCAAGACTCCTAGTCCGTGAAGGACCAAATAAATCCATATGTAACATCTCTAAAGGTTTAGAAGTAGAAACAATGTTTTTACTTTTAAAAGAAATTTTAGTTTGTTTACCCTTTTGACATGCTACACAAATTTTATCTTTCACAAAATTTAGTTTTGGTAAACCAATTACTAGCTCTTTAGTAATGAGTCTACTTAGATGATGCATATGTATGTGTGCAGCCCTTCTATGCCATAACCAAGGATTTTCTTCCTTTGCTACTAGGCAAGGAATGTCTCTAGATGCAACATTAACAAGATCAATGACATAAATATTGTTTAATCTCGTACCTTTTAGAGCGACTTCATTTGAATCCTTTTGTAGTATATGGCAGTGGCTTGATTCAAATACCATCTTCAATCCTTTGTCACACAATTGACTGATGCTCAATAGATTGTGTTTTAACCCTTCTACTAGGAGGACATCATGGATCACAAAACTCTTAGTGATACTTATGTCTTCAGAGCCAAGAATCTTCCCTTTGTTGTTGTCTCCATAGGTCACAAATCCTTGATTCTTCATTTTGAGATTTTGAAATTTATTCTTATCTCCGGTCATGTGTCTTGAACATCCACTATCTAGGTACCATAGCAGTTTTCTTTCCTTGGTAGTAATCTGCAACACAAACATATAGATTTAGGTCCCCTTTATTATTTTGGGTCCTTAGGGGTTAGTATACACATTCTCGGTTATCCTAGCAATTAATTCTTGATCAAAAAAATATTAATCATAATGATAAAAGACATTAATTCTTTACTTGAATCCAAACAAATTTTCCAGATGGAACACCTACATGTTTTATTAAACATTTATTTACTGTATGACCATGTTTCATGCAATAAAAAAGTTTTGTTCTAGAAAATGTAGGTTTATAGGTTTTATTTTTAAATTTGTTCACAAAAGATTTTTGAAAATTTGTTTGTATAGATTCTTTTACAAAAATAGTCTTTTGTTTTTCTAGACTTTTTCTAGGGATAAAACCAAGTCCAGCTTTACTAGAACTTTCTTTTTGAGAATTTAAAATTGTATCAAGATGCACACTTGATTTAGAAAACTTTGAAATTACTTTTTCAAGACTAGAAATTTTGTTTCCAAGAATTTCACAATTTTCACAAATTTTTCTTTTTGAAATTGTTTCTAATTTTTCTAATTTAGATTTCAAGGATTTTTTTTCCTTTTCTGCATCTTGTAATTTATTTTCCAAAATTTGAAAATTATTTTTCAAAGTAGAATGTTTTTTAGATAAAATATCAAAGTTTTGAAAAAGTTCTTGAAATGCATTATGTAAATCATCATAATAATCTGAAGATTCAGAATTACTTACTCGTGATGATGTTTCGAGATCTTCATTTGCCATTAAGCAAAGATTTGCCTCCTCTTCTTCTTCGCTTTCACTAGAGCTACTTTCTGAGGTGGTTGATGCATTGTCTTCCCAGGCTATATAGGCCTTCTTTTTCTTCCTAAACATTTTCTTACCCTTCTTCTTTTCTTTTTCTTCTTTCTTTGAAAAAGGGCATTCGGATTTGATGTGGCCCACTCTATTGCATCCGAAACACTTGAAGTTTGAAGAAAGATTGCTTTTCTCCTTCTTTTGATTTTGATTTTTCTTGTTCTTCAAAAACCTGGAAAACTTTTTTACTAACAAAGAAAAATCATCATTAATATTCTGACCTTTGTTTTCATCATCAGATTGTTCTGTTTTGAATGCGAGAGTCTTCTTTTTGTAATTCTCCTCTCCATTCTTTAGTCTTTGAAGCTCAAGCTCATGTTCTCTGAGTTTTCGAAATAAGGTAGCCATATCCATCTTGGTAAGATCTCTTGATTCTATGATTGCTGTGACTTTTGGCTGCCAATTTCTATCTAGGGACTTTAATATTTTCGTGTTGAGCTCTTCTTTGGCAAAGCTTCTTTCCAAGGCTTCTAAGTGATTTACTATGTGCGTAAATCGTGTTTGAAAGTCTCCAATGCTTTCATTTGGTGCCATGGTCAAAAGTTCATATTCTTGTGTCAAGGAGTTTTTCCTTGCACGCTTGACTTCTTCTGTTCCTTCATGTGTGACTTCCAGTGTGTCCCACATTTCTTTGGCAGTTTTGCACCTGGAAATCCTGTAAAATTCATTTAACGTTAGTGCGGAAACAATAGCATTTCTTGTCCTTACATCGTATTGAGCTCTCTTGTTCTCATCCGGTGTCCACTGTAGAAATTGTTTTGGTGTAGGTCCTTCAGCTAGCATTATCGTTGGTACGAACGGACCGTTTTGTACTGCATCCCACACTCAATAGTCGAGGGTTTGAAGAAAAATCTCCATTCTTGCTTTCCAGAACGGATAGTTGTCTCCTTCAAAGAGTGGTCGTCGGTTGATTGGCGCTCCTTCCCTGTATATCTGATTCTACATAGACATCTCAAAGATCTTTTAGAAATACCTTATCAGCCTTGCTCTGATACCACTTGTTGTCAAGTGGCATCAAGAGGGAAGGTGAATTGATGTAATAAAAATTAAAACTTTAAACTTTTATTCTTTCAAATTTTATCCTCTTGATTTAATTAGTCTAGCAGAAAGTTTATAAAGCGCAACGGAAAAATTAAAAGATTAGGGAAAGAAAGAAGAACACCAGGAATTTATACTGGTTCGGGTTAAATCCTTAACCCTACGTCCAGTTCCCAATCACCTCAACCTGAGATGATCACACACTCTTATATCTTTAATTTATCAGAATTTTTACAACCACTAATCACCAGTGAAACATGCAAAAATACAGAAATTAAAGATCAAACCTCTCAATCTCTTGAAACCCACAAGAGATTTCCAACCCTTCCTTGAGTCCCATAAGGAATGAAATACCTTCCTTGAATCACATAAGGAAGACAAAAAAACCTCCTCTGAACAGCCTTAGCGGATGAATATAATCAAAATAAATATCACCTGTGAGTGAAGCTTTCAAATTGTAGCACCGGCTCTGCTCAAAGTCTCCTCAAGATTTTTCACAGAAAGATAATTGCTCAGAAAAATATTCCCACTTTCAAAACATGAAATTTCGTGGCTCAAGATACTCAGAAAAAGTGTAAAGCTCTTCAGAAAATGTGTCAAACAGTGTTTTATCAAAGGTATCTTGAAAAGCCCTGATATGCTTATTATATAACCAAAAATTCTCAAATAAAATATTTTATCTTATTTTAATTCGAAATCACACGTTTTACTCTATTCAGAGACTCACAACGTTTAGAAAATGAGAATCAAGATTCTCCTTTATTTTCGGAGAATTTTTCGCAACGAATATTTTTCAAAAATCTTCGAGCATAATCGATTACGTTATGGACATTGTTAGAACCTGGACGGTTTATTAGATAACATGCACACATATGCACACAATATGTTTTGGTGATAATAAATGAAAATAAGTTTTGAATAAATCAAAGGTTAATAGAAAAGCGTTTATAAAATAATTATCTTATAATTGGTAATAACGCTAAATGAAATGTCGCTTATAAAACATTCCATAAATATATAAAAATAGTATATCATATAACGGCTAGTTGGCTTAATATGGAAATTAAGTATTGAAATATTATTTGAAAGAATAAAATGAAATATGATATGAATATTTAAATAAGAAGTTATAAAATCAAATATATCATCTCGTAAATAAAAGGAAATATTCCGTCTGTTATAAAAAAAATATATTTCGTATTTGTACTGTATTTCCTTTTAATAGGTGTAATCAGATCAAGAGTTTCCAAAGAAGTATTATTGAGAGAAAAATCTTAGTAATCTGACACATGAAGATATTAGAAGATTATCATCAGAATATCTGAAGAATATTAAAGCTGAAGATTTTTCTACAACGGTCATATTTTTGAAAGCCTACAAAAGCAGAGGATGACAAAGGCAAAAGCACCAAGCACAAGACAACAATTATAACAACTACAATCATATACAAGCTGTTAGAAAGTTTAGAGAGAAAGTCATTGTTATATTCTTCCATAGTGAAGTTAGAGTCTCAGTCAGGAACATCTTATTGTATACCCTCTCTGTGAGAGTTTTTCCTAGTCTTTACTCAAATACTATTCTCTTTGTAGCCAGGAGTGGCAGTTAAGAATACTCGTAGTTCTTAGTCTCAGGGGGAGATTAGAACGGGATAGCTAGGAGTGGCTTAGTGTACTCGTTGTAGCCAGGAGTGGCATTGTGTACTCGTTGTAATCCAGGAGTGGCATTGTGTACTCGTTTTGAATAGCGGAACCCTTTAAGAGTTCTTAAAGGAGAACTGGACGTAGCCCAAGAGTTTAGGGTGAACCAGTATAACTCGAGTTCTCATAAGCTTACTTCTTCACCTACATAGTATCCACCCACAAAGAAATTAAAGGTGTGGTGACTCTATTCAACCCCCCCTTCTAGAGTCAACCTGCTTCTTCAGACATAATCGATTATGACAGTGCTCTGAAATCTTTCAAAAACAGGTAACTAATCGATTAGGTAATCGATTATCACAGTGACAAGTCTTTATTCAAAAATACCTAATCGATTACATAATCGATCATTCCAGAGAGAAAAACTTTAGTTTCAAAATAAATAATCGATTACTTAATCGATTATTCCAGAGAGAAAAACTTTCGTTTTCAAAATAAATAATCGATTACTTAATCGATTATTCCAGAGAGAAATTCTTTTCATTTTTCGAAATACATAATTGATTACTTAATCGATTATTCCAGTGGCAAAATTATTCTTCAAAAATTTCTAGAAACATAATCAATTATGTTTTATATATAATCGATTATTACAATGAGTTTTATAGTTTTTCAAAAATAGTTTTCTTGAGAAAACACTCTGAGCTGAGTGATGACTACCTTTTGATATCATTCACTCCTAACTATCAACTAAGTCTTCTGTGTCTTTGAGCTTGCTTCCAACTTGAGTTTTCTTGAGTTATCTTTGATGTCCTGATTCATGATATTCTTGATCATTATTAAAACACTTGAATTACTCGTATAAAGTTGTCCAATCTTCAAAGACTGATAACATTTAATACTAATAATTATATGTAATAGAAATAATAATAAATTGTCAAAAATAATTAACCAATAGCGATAAATTAATTTTTATTATTAATAATTTATAAAAAAATAATTATTTTAATTTCATAAATATAAAAAATAATAAAATTAAATCTACTGTAACTATTAATAATTTATGAAAATAATATTATTATTTTAATATCATAAATATACCATAATAACTTAATTATTATTTTAATAATTATTAATAATAATTATTATTCTTTTAATATTAAATTTTTTTCATAATTATTAATATATTTATGCAGGTGCTGCACCTTGGATGGTTGTTTCTTGTTGTAGAGGAAACCCTTGATGAGAAGAAAAGAAAAAGAAAAAGAAAAAGAAAAGACAAAGACAATGAAAAAAAAAGGAAAGAAGGGAAAAGAAACGAAGAAGAAAACATAGTATAAACCTATTTAAATAATAAATTTTCAAAAAAATATATAATAATAATACTTTAAAAATCTTATAAAATTTTAAATTAAATATATTTTAATCATAAATGTAATATTTTATTTTTAAAATAAATAAAATAATTTAATTATTTATTTTATTTCATTAATTGAAAAATAAAAAATTATATAACTATAAAAAAATAAAACGAAACTCGTAAAGAAAATAATGTTAAATTATTAAGTAAATATAATAATTAAAAAATAAAAATTATATACATAATACAAATTAAAATTTTGATATTAATAATAAATTAAATTTAATGTTTTGAAAGACAAACTTATATAAGTAAATAATTTTTTTTTAATTCTTAATTTATATAATTTTCAATGTTTAATAGAAATTTTAGTTAAAATAACATAGAAAAGTTCACAATATATATATTCAGCATATTCTTCATGTCCTAATTTTAATCGTAACAAAAATATTTAGTACTAATAATTATATGTAATAGTAATAAAAATAAATTGTCACAAATAATTCAGCATTAGCAATAAATTAATTGTTAATATTAATAATTTATAAAAAAATAATTATTTTAATTTCATAAATATAAAAAATATTAAAAATAAATCTATTGTCACTATTAATATTTTATGAAAAGAATATTACTATTTTAATATCATAAATATATAATTAGTGATTTTATCGTGGGTGATTTTATCATGGGTGATTCTATCGAGAGTGATTTTATCGTCGATGATTTTATAGAGGATAATTTTATCATGGGTGATTTTATCGTGGGTGATTTTATAGTGGGTTATTTTATAGTGGGCGATTTTATCATAGGTGATTTTAACGAGGTTGATTTTATCACAGGTGATTTTATCGTGGATGATTTTAGTCTGAGTGATTTTAACGTGGGTCATTTTATCCCAGGTGACTTTTTCATGGATTATTTTATCAAGGGTGATTTTAGCGTCGGTCAATTTATCAAGACTGGTTTTATCGTGGATGAATTTATCGAGGCTGATTTTATCAGGGGCGATTTTATTAGTAGTGATTTTATCATGGGTGACTTTCTTGGGATTCATTTATCATGGGTGATTTTAGCATGGGTGATTTTATCTAGGGTGATATTATCGAGGGTGATTTTATCAAGGGTGATTTTATCCTAGGAAATTTTATCGTGGGTGATTATATCATGGTGATTTTATCATAGGTGACTTTATCGAGCGTGATTTTATTGTGGGTGACTTTGTCGTGCATGATATTATCGAGTGTGATTTTATCTTTGGTGATTTTATCGTGGGTGATTTTATCATGGGTTATTCTATCGTGGGTGATTTTATCGTGGATGATTTTATAGAGGATAATTTTATCGTGGGTGATTTTATCAACGGTGATTTTATCGAGGGTGATTTTATCAAGGGTGATTTTATCATGGGTAATTTTGTCGTTGGTGGTTATATCGTGGGTGATTTTTGCATAGGTGACTTTATCGTGGCTGATTTTCTTAAGGGTGACTTTATCGAGCGTGATTTATCGTGGGTGATTTTGTCGTGCATGATATTATCGAGTGTGATTTTATCATTGGTTATTTTATCGTGGGTGATTTTACCGTGGGTGATTTTATTGAGGGTGATTTTATCCTGGGTGATTTTATCATGGGTTATTCTATCGAGGGTGATTTTATCGTGGATCATTTTATAGAGGATAATTTTATCGTGGGTGATTTTATCAATGGTGATTTTATCGAGAGTGATTTTATCAAGGGTGATTTTATCATGGGTAATTTTATCGTGGGTGATTATATCATGGATGATTTTATCATAGGTGACTTTATCGTAGCTGATTTTCTTGAGGGTGACTTTATCGAGCGTGATTTTATTGTGTGTGATTTTTTCGTGCATGATATTATCGAGTGTGATGTTATCATTTGTGATTTTATCGTGCGTGATTTTATCGAGGGTGATTTTATCCTGGGTGATTTTATCATGGGTGATTCTATCGAGGGTGATTTTATCGTGGATGATTTTATAGAGGATAATTATATCATGGGTGATTTTATAGTGGGTTATTTTATAGTGGGCGATTTTATCATAGGTGATTTTAACGACGTTGATTTTATCACGAGTGATTTTATCGTGGATGATTTTAGTGTGAATGATTTTAACGTGGGCCATGTTATCTAGGATGACTTTTTCATGGGTCATTTTATCTAGGGTGATTTTAACGTCGGTCAATTTAACAAGTCTTATTTTCTCGTGGGTGAATTTATCGAGGCTGATTTTATCAAGGGTAATTTTATTGGTGGTGATTGTATCATGGCTGATTTTATCATCGATGATTTTATCTAGGATGATTTTATCAAGGGTTATTTTATCAAGGGTGATTTTATCATGGGTAATTTTATCGTGGGTGATTATATTGTGGCTGATTTTATCATAGGTGACTTTATCGTGGCTGGTTTTCTTGAGGGTGACTTTATCGAGCATGATTTTACTGTGGGTGATTTTGTCGTGCATGATATTATCGAGTGTGATTTTATCATTGCTGATTTTATCGTGGGTGATTTTATCGTGGGTGATTTTATCGAGATTGTATCATGGCTGATTTTATGATGGATGATTTTATCTAGGGTGATTTTATCAAGGGTGATTTTATCATGGGTAATTTTATCGTGGGTGATTATATTGTGGCTGATTTTATCATAGGTGACTTTATCGTGGCTGATTTTCTTGTGGGTGACTTTATCGAGCATGATTTTATTGTGGGTGATTTTGTCGTGCATGATATTATCGAGTGTGATTTTATCATTGCTGATTTTATTGTGGGTGATTTTATCGTGGGTGATTTTATCATGGGTGATTCTATTGAGGGTGATTTTATCATGGGTGATTCTATTGAGGGTGATTTTATTGTGGATGATTTTATAGAGGATAATTTTATCATGGGTGATTTTATTGTGGGTGATTTTAGAGTGGGTTATTTTATAGTGGGCGATTTTATCATAGGTGATTTTAACGTGGGTGATTTTATCGTGGATGATTTTAGTGTTTGTGATTTTAACGTGGGTCATTTTATCCAGGGTGTCTTTTTCATGGGTCATTTTATCCATGGTGATTTTAACGTCAGTTAATCTATCAAGGATGATTTTATCGTGGGTGAATTTATCGAGGCTGATTTTATCGTGGGTGAATTTATCGAGGCTGATTTTATCATGGGTGATTTTATTGGTGGTGATGTTATCGTGGGTGATTTTCTTGGGGCCGATTTATGATGAGTGATTTTAGCATGGGTGATTTTATCTAAGCTGATTTTATCGAGGGTGATTTTATCAAGGCTGATTTTATCATGGGTAATTTTATCGTGGGTGATTATATCATGGTGATTTTATCATAAGTGACTTTATCGTGGCTGATTTTCTTGAGGGTGACTTTATCGAGGGTGATTTTATTAAGGGTGATTTTTCGTGCATGATAAGATCGAGTGTGATTTTATCATTGGGGATTTTATCGTGGGTGATTTTATCGTTGCTGATTTTATCGAGGGTGATTTTATCCTAGGTAATTTTATCATGGGTGATTCTATGGAGAGTGATTTTATCGAGGATGATTTTATAGAGGATAATTTTATCATGGTTGATTTTATAGTGGGTTATTTTATAGTGGGCGATTTTATCATAGGTGATTTTAACGAGGTTGATTTTATCACAGGTGATTTTATCGTGGATGATTTTAGTGTGAGTGATTTTAACGTGGGTCATTTTATCCAGGGTGACCTTTTCATGGATCATTTTATCCAAGGTGATTTTAGCGTCGGTCAATTTATCAAGACTGGTTTTATCATGGGTGAATTTATCGAGGCTGATTTTATCAGGGGTGATTTTATTAGTGGTGGTTTTATCTTGGGTGAATTTCTTGGGACTCATTTATCATGGGTGATTTTAGCATGGATGATTTTATCTAGGGTGATATTATCGAGAGTGATTTTATGAAGGGTGATTTTATCCTAGGAAATTTTATCGTGGGTGATTATATCATGGTGATTTTATCATAGGTGACTTTATCTAGCGTGATTTTATTGTGGGTGATTTTGTCGTGCATGATATTATCGAGTGTGATTTTATCTTTGGTGATTTTATTGTGGGTGATTTTTTCATGGGTTATTCTATCGAGGGTGATTTTATCGTGGATGATTTTATAAATGCTGATTTTATCGATGGTGATTTTATCAAGGGTGATTTTATCATGGGTAATTTTGTCGTTGGTGGTTATATCGTGGGTGATTTTTTCATAGGTGACTTTATCGTGGCTGATTTTCTTAAGGGTGACTTTATCGAGAGTGATTTTATTGTGGGTGATTTTGTTGTGCATGATATTATCGAGTGTGATTTTATCATTCGTTATTTTATCGTGGGTGATTTTATTGTGGGTGATTTTATCGAAGGTGATTTTATCCTGGGTGATTTTATCATGGGTTATTCTATCGAGGGTGATTTGATCATGGATGATTTTATAGAGGATAGTTTTATTGTGGGTGATTTTATCAATGGTGATTTTATCGGGAGTGATTTTATCAAGGGTGATTTTATCAAGGGGGATTTTATCATGGGTAATTTTATCGTGGGTGATTATATCATGGATGATTTTATCAAAGGTGACATTATCGTGGTTGATTTTCTTGAGGGTGACTTTATCGAGCGTGATTTTATTGTGGGTGATTTATTCGTGCATGATATTATCGAGTGTGATGTTATCATTGGTGATTTTATCGTGCGTGATTTTATCGAGGGTGATTTTATCCTGGGTGATTTTATCATGGGTTATTCTATCGAGGGTGATTTTATCGTGGATGATTTTATAGAGGATAATTTTATCATGGGTTATTTTATCGTGGGTGATTTTATAGTGGGTTATTTAATAGTGGGCGATTTTATCGTAGGTGATTTTAACGAGGTTGATTTTATCACGAATGATTTTATCGTGGATGATTTTAGTGTGAATGATTTTAACGTGGGTCATTTTATCCAGGGTGACCTTTTCATGGGTCATTTTATCCAAGGTGATTTTAACGTCGGTCAATTTAACAAGGCTGATTTTATCGTCGGTGAATTTATTGAGGCTGATTTTATCAGGGGTGATTTTATTGGTGGTGATTGTATCATGGCTGATTTTATCATGGCTGATTTTATCATGGGTGATTTTCTTGGGGCTGATTTATCATGGGTGATTTTAGCATGGGTGATTTTGTCTAGGGTGATTTTATCAAGGGTTATTTTATCAAGGGTGATTTTATCATGGGTAATTTTATCGTGGGTGATTATATTGTGGGTGATTTTATCATAGGTGACTTTATCGTGGCTGATTTTCTTAAGGGTGACTTTATCAAGTGTGATTTTATTGTGGGTGATTTTGTCGTGAATGATATTATCGAGTGTGATTTTATCATTGGCGATTTTATCGTGGGTGATTTTATCGTGGGTGATTTTATCGTGGGTGATATTATCGAGGGTGATTTTATCGTGGGTGATTTTATCATGACTGATTCTATCGAGGGTGATTTTATAATGGGTGATTCTATCGAGGGTGATTTTATCGTGGATGATTTTATAGAGGATAATTTTATCATGGGTGATTTTATTGTAGGTGATTTTATAGTTGGTTATTTTATAGTGGGTTATTTTATCATAGGTGATTTTAACGATGTTGATTTTATCGTGGATGATTTTAGTGTGACTGATTTTAACGTGGGTCATTTTATCCAGGGTGAGTTTTTCAATGGGTCATTTTATCCAGGGTGATTTTAACATCAGTCAATCTATCAAGGCTGATTTTATCGCGGGTGAATTTATCGAGGCTGATTTTATCATGGGTGATTTTCTTAGTGCTGATTTATCATGAGCGATTTTAGCATGGGTGATTTTCTTAGCGCTGATTTATCATGAGCGATTTTAGCATGGGTGATTTTATCGAGGTTTATTTTATCAAGGGTGATTTTATCATGGGTAATTTTATCGTGGGTGATTATATCATGGTGATTTTATCTTAGGTGACTTTATCGTGGCTGATTTTCTTTAGGGTGACTTTATCGAGGGTGATTTTATTGTGGGTGATTTTTCGTGCATGATATTATCGAGTGTGATTTTATCATTGGTAATATTATCGTGGGTGATTTTATCGAGGGTGATTTTATCCTAGATGATTTTATTGTAGGTGATTTTATCATGGGTGATTCTATCGAGGTGGATTTTATCGAGGATGATTTTATAGAGGATAATTTTATCGTGGGTGATTTTATCCATGGTGATTTTATTGAGGGTGATTTTATCAAGGCTGATTTTATCATGGGTAATTTTATCGTGGGTGATTATATCGTGGGTGATTTTATCATAGGTGACTTTATCGTGGCTGATTTTCATGAGGGTGACTTTATCAAGCCTGATTTTATTGTGGGTGATTTTGTCGTGCATGATATAACCGAGTGTGATTTTATCATTGGTGATTTTAGCGAGGGTGATTTTATCGAGGATGATTTTATCGAGGGTGATTTTATCCTGGGTGATTTTATCACGGGTGATTCTATCGAGGGTGATTTTATCGTGGATGATTTTATAGAGGATAATTTTATCATGAGTGATTTTATTGTGGGTGATTTTATCGAGGGTGACTTTTTCATGGGTCATTTTATCCAGGGTGATTTTAATATCAAGCAATTTAACAAGGCTGATTTTATCGTGGGTGAATTTATCGAGGCTGATTTTATCAGGGATGATTTTATCATGGGCGATTTTATCATGGGTGATTTTATCATGGGTGATTTTATCATGGGTGATTTTATCATGAGTGATTTTATCAAGCGTGATTTTATTAACGGTGATTTTATTGTTGGTGATTTTATCGAGGGTCATTTTATCCTAGGTGATTTTAACATGGGTGATTCTATCGAGGTTGATTTTATCGAGGATGATTTTATAGAGGATAATTTTATCGTGGGTGATTTTATCCATGATGATTTTATCGAGGGTGATTTTACCAAGGCTGATTTTATCATGGGTAATTTTATCGTGGGTGATTATATCGTGGGTGATTTTATCATAGGTGACTTTATCGTGGCTGATTTTCATGAGG
>BDMB01000075.1:88494-158309 GCA_016859785.1 Macrotyloma uniflorum | reverse complement strand
GGGTGATTTTATCATGGGTGATTTTATCATGAGTGATTTTATCAAGGTTGATTTTATGAACGGTAATTTTATCGTGGCTGACTTTACCGAGCCTGATTTTATTGTGAGTAATTATATGACGTTTATTTTATCATGGTGGTTTATCGAGGTGATTTTATCGTGGGTGACTTTATCCTGGGTGATTTTATCATTAGTAATTTTATCATGGACGATTTTATCATAAGTGACTTTATCGTGGCTGATTTTCTTGAGGGTGACTTTATCGAGCGTGATTTTATTGTGAGTGATTTTATCGTGCAAGATATTATCAAGGGTGATTTTATCATTGGTGATTTTGTCGTGCATGATATTATCGAGTGTGATTTTATCATTGGTGATTTTAGCGAGGGTGATTTTATCGAGGGTGATTTTATCAAGGGTGATTTTATCCTGGGTGATTTTATCATGGGTGATTCTATCGAGGGTGATTTTATCGTGGATGATTTTATAGAGGATAGTTTTATCATGGGTGATTTTATTGTGGGTGATTTTATTGTGGGTGATTTTATCGAGGGTGACTTTTCCATGGGTCATTTTATCCAGGGTAATTTTAACGTCCGGCAATTTAACAAAGCTGATTTTATCGTGGGTGAATTTATCGAGGCTGATTTTATCATGGGTGATTTTATCATGGGTGATTTTATCATGGGTGATTTTATCATGAGTGATTTTATCAAGGGTGATTTTATTAACGGTTATTTTATTGTTGGTGATTTTATCGAGGGTGATTTTAACATGGGTTATTCTATCGAGGTTGATTTTATCAAGGATGATTTTATAGCGGATAATGTTATCGTGGGTGATTTTATCCATGGTGATTTTATCGAGGGTGATTTTATCAAGGCTGATTTTATCATGGGTAATTTTATCGTGGGTGATTATATCGTGGGTGATTTTATCATAGGTGACTTTATCGTGGCTGATTTTCATGAGGGTGACTTTATCAAGCGTGATTTTATTGTGGGTGATTTTGTCGTGCATGATATTATCGAGTGTGATTTTATCATTAGTGATTGTATCGTGGGTGATTTTATCGAGGGTGATTTTATCAAGGGTGATTTTATCATGGGTAATTTTATCGTGGGTGATTCTATCTTGGGTGATATAATCATAGGTGACTTTATCGTGGCTGATTTTCTCTAGGGTGACTTTATCGAGCGTGATTTTATTGTGGGTGATTTAGTTGTGCATGATATTATCGAGTGTGATTTTATCATTAGTGATTGTATCGTGGGTGATTTTATCGAGGGTCATTTTATCCTGGGTGATTTATCATGGGTGATTCTATCGAGGGTGATTTTATCATGGATGATTTTATAGAGGATAATTTTATCATGGGTGATTTTATAGTGGGTTAATTTATAGTGGGCGATTTTATCATACGTGATTCTAACGAGGTTGATTTTATTACGGGTGATTTTATCGTGGATGATTTTAGTGTGAGTGATTTTGAAGTAGGTCATTTTATCCAGGGTGACTTTTTCATGGGTCATTTTATCCAGGGTGATTTTAACGTCGGTCAATTTATCAAGGATGATTTTATCGTGGGCGAATTTATCGAGGCTGATTTTATCACGGGTGATTTTATTGGTGGTGATTTTATTGGTGGTGATTTTATCATGAGTGATTTTATCATGGGTGATTTTATCATGGGTGATTTTATCATGGGTGATTTTCTAGGGGCTGATTTATCAAGGGTGATTTTAGCTTGGGTGATTTTATCTAGGGTGATCAAGGGTGATTTTATCATGGGTGATTTTATCAAGGGTTATTTTATCGAGGGTGATTTTAGCATGGGTGATTTTATCTAGGGTGATTTTATCGAGGGTGATTTTATCAAGGGTGATTTTATCATGGGTAATTTTATCGTGGGAGATTCTTTCTTGGGTGATATTATCATAGGTGACTTTATTGTGGCTAATTTTCTTGAGGGTGACTTTATCGAGCTTGATTTTATTGTGGGTGATTGTTGTGCATGATACTATCGAGTGTGATTTTATCATTGGTGATTTTAGCGAGGGTGATTTTATCGAGGGTGATTTTATCATGGGTGATTCTATCGAGGGTGATTTTATCGTGGATGATTTTATAGAGGATAATTTTATCATGGGTTATTTTATCGTGGGTGATTTTACTGTGCGTGATTTTATTGAGGGTGACTTTTTCATGGGTCATTTTGTCTAGGGTGATTTAACGTCGGGCAATTTAACAAGGCTGATTTTATCAGGGGTGATTTTATCATGGGTGATTTTATCATGAGTGATTTTATCAAGGTTGATTTTATGAACGGTAATTTTATCGTGGCTGACTTTACCGAGCCTGATTTTATTGTGAGTAATTATATGACGTTTATTTTATCAGGGTGGTTTATCGAGGTGATTTTATCGTGGGTGACTTTATCCTGGGTGATTTTATCATTAGTAATTTTATCATGGACGATTTTATCATAAGTGACTTTATCGTGGCTGATTTTCTTGAGGGTGACTTTATCGAGCGTGATTTTATTGTGAGTGATTTTATCGTGCAAGATCAAGGGTGATTTTATCATTGGTGATTTTATCGTGGTTGATTTTATCAAGAGTTATTTTATCTTGGGTGATTTTATCATGGGTGATTCTATCGAAGGTGATTTTATCGTGGAAAATTTTATAGAGGATAATTTTATCATGGTTGATTTTATCATGGGTGATTTTATTGTCGGTGATTTTATCAAGAATGATTTTATTGTGGGTGATTTAGACATGGGTGATTTTATCATGGGTGATTTTATAGTGGGTTATTTTATAGTGGGCGATTTTATCCTAGGTGATTTTAACGTGGTTGATTTTATCACGGATGATTTTATCGTGGATGATTTTTGTGTGAGTGATTTTTACGAGGGTAATTTTATCGAGGGTGACTTTTTCTTGGGTCATTTTATCTAGGGTGATTTTATTGTGGCTAATTTTCTTGAGGGAGACTTTATCGAGCGTGATTTTATTGTGGGTGATTTTTTCGTGCATGATATTTTTGAGTGTGATTTTATCATTGGTCATTTTATCGTGGGTGATTTTATCGTTGGTGATTTTAGCCTGCGTGATTTTATCATCGGTGATTTTATCGAGGGTGATTATACGTGGATGATTTTATAGAGGATAATTTTATCATGGGTGATTTTATCGTGTGTGATTTTATAGTGCGTTACTTTATAGTGGGCGATTTTATCATAGGTGATTTTATCGAGGTTGATTTTATCACGGGTGATTTTATCGTCGATTATTATAGTGTGAGTGATTTTAACGTGGGTGATTTCATCGAGGGTGACTTTTTCACTGTGATTTTATCCAGGGTGAATTTATAGAGGCTGCTTTTATCATAGGTCTTATTGGGGGTGATTTTATCATGGGTGATTTTATTGTGGGTGATTTTAGCGGGGGTAATTTCATCATGGGTGATTTTAGCATGGGTGATTTTATCGTGGGTGATTTTATCGAGAGTGATCTTATCGTGGGTGATTTTATCGTGGGTGATTTTATTGTTGGAGATTTTATCATGGGTGATTCTATCAATGGTGATTTTAGCGGGTACTATTGTATCGTGGGTTATTTTATTGTGGGTGATTTTATCGTGGGTGATTTCATCATGGGTGATTTTATCGAAGGTGATTTTATAGTGGGTGAATTTATCGAGGGTGATTTTATCGTGGGTGATTTTATTGGAGGTGATTTTATCATGGGTGATTTTATCGTAGGTGATTTTATCGAGGGTGCATTTATCGTAGTTGAATTTATCGAGGGTGATTTTATCGTGGGTGATTTTATCATGGGTGATTTTCACGTGGATTATTTTAGCGGGGATGATTTCATCGTGTGTGATTTTATCGTGGGTGATTTTATCATGGGGTGATTTTATCATGACTGATTTTATCGTTGGTGACATTTTCTTGGGTGATTTTATCGTTAGTGATTTTATCATTTGTGATTTTATCGTGGGTTATTTTATAGTGTGTAATTTTATCATGGGTGATTTTATCGATGGTGATTTTATCAAGGGTGATTTTATTGTCGCTGATTTTCTCGTGCCTGATTTTAGTGTGGGTGAGTTTATTGTGTGTGATTTTATCAAGGGTGAATTTATTGAGGGTAACTCTATGATGAGTGATATTATTGTGGGTGATTTTTTCGAGGGTGATTTTATCGCGGCTAATTTTATCGTGGGTGATTTTATCGTGGGTGATTTTATTACGGGTGATTTTATCTTGGGTGATGTTAACAAGGGTGATTTTATGGAGCATGATTTTATCATTGGTGATTTTATCATGGGTGATTTTATGATGTTTGACTTTATCAACGACGATTTTACCCTGGGTGATTATATCAAGGGTTATTTTATCGACGTTGATTTTATTATGGATGATTTTATCGAGGAGGAATTTATCATGTGATTTTATTATGGATGATTTTATCCAAGAGGAATTTATCATGGGTGATTTATCGTGGTTGATTTCATTGTCGGTGATTTTATACTGTGGGTGATTTTATCATGATGATTTTATCGTGGGTGATTTTGTAGTGGATTATTTTATAGTGGGTGATTTTATCGTGCGTACTTTTATCGAGGTTGACTTTATCACAAGTGATTTTATCGTGGATGATTTTAGTGAGTGATTTTAACGTGGGTGATTTTATTGAGGGTGATTTTATCATGGGTGATTTTATCGTGGTTGATTTCAGCGGGGGTTTATTTTATTGTTGGTGATTTTATCGTGGGTGATTTTATCTAGGGTGATTTTATTGAGGTTCACTTTATCGTTAGTGATATTATTTTGCGTGATTTTATCGTTTTAACAAGCGTGATTTTATCATGGATGATTTTATCATGGTTGATTTTATCGAAGGTGATTTTATCATGAGTAATTTAACGAGGGTAACTTTATAGTGGGTGATTTTATCTTGGGTGATATTATCGTGGGTGATTTTATCTAGGAGATTTTATCCTTGTTGATTTTATCGTGGGTGATTTTAGTATGGGTGAGTTATCGCGGGTGATTTTATCAAGGGTGATTTTATCGAGGGTGACTTTATCATGGGTAATTTTATCATGGGTGATTTTATCGTGGGTGGTTTTGTCGAGGGTGATTTTATTATTGGTGAATTTATCGTTGGTGGTTTTATCGAGGATTATTTTAGCGTGGGTTATTTTATCGTGAGTGATTTTATCGAGGGTGACTTTATTATAGGTGATTTTATCCAGGGTTATTTTATCGTGAGTGATTTTATCATGGGTGATTTTATCGTGGTTTATTTTATCGTGAGTGATTTTATCATGGGTTATTTTATCGAGGGGTAATTTATCATGGGTGATTTTATCCAGGGTGATTTTATTGTGGGTGATTTTATCATTGTTGATTTTATCGTGGGTGATTTTATCAAGATTGATTTTATCAACGGTGATTTTATCGTGGTTGATTTTATTGAGCGTGATTTTATAGAGGGTGATTTTATTGTGGTTGATTTTAATGTGGGTTATTTTATCTTGGGTGATTTTATCATGGGTGATTTTAATGTGGGTTATTTTATCGTGGCTGATTTTCTCAATTGTGATTTTATCAAGGGTGATTTTATCGAGGGTGATTGGGTTATTTTATCGTGGCTGATTTTTTCAAGGGAGGGTGATTTAATCGTGGGTGATATTAGTGTGGGTGAGTTTATTATGCGTGATTTTGTGAAGGGTGAATTTATCGAGGGTCACTTTATGATGGGTGCTTTTATCGTGGGTGATTTGAGTGTGGGTGAGTGTATTGAAGAGGTGTTTGTCAAGCACTCTCCAAAAAGATTCCCTCAACAATAAAGATGTAGCATATGGAACCTGAGTATCAATCCTGGGAAGTAGTGAGAATAGGTGATGAGAAATGAGTGATTCAAATGAGGGAAATGAATGAAATGCAACCTAAATGCAATATTAAACTACAAATAAACCTAAAATGGGGTTAAAATATTATATGCAATGCAATGGAATGAAAACAGAATGTAGAATACAAAAGAGTACAAAATTCAAAAAACTGACCCAAATGAATAGTACCACAAGGTCAGAAAAATGAGCTCTTGGTCAAAATGAAATGGCTGATGAATGGATCGGTCCAGAAAGATTCAGAATGCTTTATATGGTAAATGAATGATATGGTAAAAATGTTGATGCAGGAAATATGAACAGAAATGCAAAATGACCGAGAGTGATGCAAAATTGGCTAAGTTTAGCACACTAACCTGGGTGAAAAATTGAATGTGGTCAGAACAGTGAAGTAACTGCACAGAACGTTAGTAAACACAAAAAAACAGATATTTTACAAAGACAAGATGCACAAAAAATGTAAAAATCAAAGGTCTGACCGAGAGTCAATGTAAAATGGTGCTCAAACTCTATCTATCTCGGTCAGAGAAAAATAAAAAAAAGAATTAGCAAAAACCAGCTAGGCAGAAAGATTCAGAAGGTGGAAAACAGTCGAAAAACAAAGAAAACAGAAGTCAAAAATCACAAAAATGTGGGTCTGACCAAGGTGAACAGTATCACTAGGTTAGTGGCTCGCTGGTCTGATCGAGAAGCAAGTCGAAAAATGTATTTATTTTGTATGGATAGAATGGATCAAATGGATGAAAAATGGATGTGTGCATATTATTGACTGAGTGAAAATGCAAATGGTTAAGTGGAAATGCATGAAAATGTTGCTGATCGAGCCAGGAACACACCAGAATTTAGTGTTCTCGGTCAAAGGCTAAATGAATGAATTTTGCTCGGTCAAAAATCAAATGGTATGCATGAAATGTATGGTTGACCGATGGAAATGTGATTATTTTTGTATTTTGGCTTTTCTAAATGGGAGATGACCGAATGGATGCAATGATGGTGTGCGGTTCAGTTTCTGACTGTGGTGAATAGTGTAACAAGGTCAAAAACCAAAATAGTGGCTAATAATAGAGATGAGTGAATGAATGAATGTACCGATGAATGTTTATAATTTTTCTATTTTTCAGGGGGGTTTTTGTGGCTTTGAAAGTGAAATGTATGAATGAAAATGGACCTAAGACTACTCTAACCTAATACATGAAATGTAAAAGTGGCAAGGCATTTAAATTCTACACTAATAAAGCAATACATAAAGCAATAAAAGCTACCTAACGTGAAATACAAGTGAATCAATGTTGGTTTGGGAGCGCTACAACTCAAAGTTAGTGTAACCCATGGCTAGGCCCCAATTAACCTATCCCTCAAAAGACATTTGAGTAGTTCACACTAAACAATAAGTCCGGAAGAAACCTCCCTATTCCCCAACAAGAACTCACAAGCAAATTAACTTTCAAAGCAATTATCGTGGGTGATTTTATTGTGGGTGATTTTGTCGAGAGTGATTTTATCATTGGTTAATTTATCGTTGGTGATTTTATCGAGGGTTATTTTATCGTGGGTGATTTTATCATGGGTGATTTTAACGTGGGTTATTTTATCATGGGTGATTTTTTCAATGGTGATTTTATCATGGGTGATTTTATCGAGGGTGATTTTATCGTCAGTGATATTAGTGTGGGTGAGTTTATTATGGGTGATTTTGTGAACGGTGAATTTATCGAGGGTCACTTTATGATGGGTGCTTGTATTGTGGGTGATTTTAGTGTGGGTGAGTTTATCGTGGGTGATTTTGTTGAGGGTGATTTTATCATTGGTGATATTATCGTTGGTGATTTAATCGTGGTTAATTTATCGTAGGTGATTTTATCGTCCATCATTTAGATTGGGTGATTTATCGAGGGTGATTTTAACATGAGTGATTTTATTATTGGTAATTTTACTGTGCATGAGTTTATCGTGGGAGATATTGTCGAGGGTGATTTTATCGTGGGTTACTTTGTCTTTGGTGATTTTATCGAGGGTAATTTTATCATGTGTCATTTTATAATGGGTGATTTTAGTGTGGGTGAGTTTATCGTGGGAGATATTGTTGAGGGTGATTTTATCGTGGGTTACTTTATCGTGGGTCATTTTATCGAGGATAATTATATCATGGGTGATTTTATCGAGCATGATTTTATCGTGGGTGATTTTGTCATGGGTGATTTTATCAAGTGTGATTTTATCCTACGTGATTGTATCATGTGTGATTCTATCGAGGGTGATTTTATCATGGGTGATTTTACCGTGGGTGATTTTATTATCGGTGATTTTATCGATGATGATTTTATTGTCGGTGATTTTATCATGTTGATTTTATCACGAATGATTTTATCGTGGATGATTTTAGTGTTAGAGATTTTAATGTGGGTGATTTTATCCAAAGTGACTTTATCATGGGTGATTTTATCAAAGGTAATTTTATCTTGGGTGAATTTATCGTGGGTGATTTTAATGTGGGTGAGTTTATCGTGGGTGATTTTGTCGAGGGTGATTTTATCATTGGTGATATTATCATTGGTGATTTTATCGTGGTTAATTTATCGTGGTTAATTTATCGTGGGTGATTTTATAGTCCATCATTTAGATTGGGTGATTTATCGAGGGTGATTTTAACATGTGTGATTTTATTATCGGTAATTTTAGTGTGGGTGAGTTTATCGTGGAGATATTGTCGAGGGTGATTTTATCGTGGGTTACTTTGTCTTTAGTGATTTTATCGAGGGTGATTTTATCATGTGTCATTTTATAATGGGTGATTTTAGTGTGGGTGTGTTTATCGTGGGAGATATTGTCGAGGGTGATTTTATCGTGGGTTACTTTATCGTGGGTCATTTTATCGAGGATAATTATATCATGGGTGATTTTGTCGAGCATGATTTTATCGTGGGTGATTTTGTCATGGCTGATTTTATCAAGTGTGATTTTATCCTGGGTGATTGTATCATGTGTGATTCTATCGAAGGTGATCTTATCATGGGTGATTTTATCGTGGGTGATTTTATTATCGATGATTTTATCGACGATGATTTTATTGCCGGTGATTTTATCATGTTGATTTTATCACGGATGATTTTATCAAGGATGATTTTAGTGTTACTGATTTTAACATTGGTGATTTTATCCAGGGTGACTTTATCATGGGTGATTTTATCAAAGGTAATTTTATCCTGGGTGAAATTATCGTGGGTGATTTTATCGTGGGTGATTTACTTGGGGTGATTTTTTCATAGTGATTTTATCGTGGGTGATTTTAGCGGGGTGATTTCATCGTAGGTGATTTTAACATGGGTGATTTTATGTAGGGTGATTTTATTGAGGTTGATTGTATCGTTAGTGATATTCTGTTGAGTGATTTTAATGTGGGTGATTTTATCAAGGGTGATTTTATCATGGGTGATTTTATACTTGGTGATTTTATCGTTGGTGATTTTATCCAGGGTGGGTTTTTCATGACTGATTTTATCGGGGGCAACTTTATCATGGGTGATTTTATCGTTGATGATATTATCGTGGGTGATTTTAGTATGGGTGAGTTTATCGTGGGTGATTTTATCAAAGGTGATTTTATCATGGGTAATTTTAGTGTGGGTGAGTTTATTGTGGGTGATTTTATTGTGAGAGATTTCGTTGAGGTTGATTTTATCATTGGTGAATTTATCGTTGGTGATTTTATCGAGGGTTATTTTATCATGGGTTATTTCATCATGGCTGATTTTATCGTGGGCGATTTTATCATGGGTGATTTTATCAAGGGTGAATTAATGGTGGTTGATTTTATCGTGGGTGATTTTATCGTGGTTGATTTTAGTGAGGGTGATTTTATAGAGGGTGATTTTATCGTGGGTGATTTTGTCGTGGGTGATTTTATCAAGTGTGATTTTATCATGACTGATTTTATCGTGGGTAATTTTATTTTGGGTGAGTTTATCGTGGCTTATTTTATCAAGGGTGATTTTATCGAGGGTGACTTTGTCGTGGGTTATTTTATCTTGGGTGATTTTCGTGTGGGTGAGTTTATGGTGGGTGATTTTATTGTGGGTGATTTTTCGAGAGTGATTTTATCAATGGTTAATTTATCGTTTGTGATTTTATCGAGGGTTATTTTATCTTGGGTGATTTTATCATGAGTGATTTTAATGTGGGTTATTTTATCGTGGCTGACTTTCTCAATTGTGATTTTATCAAGGGTGATTTTATCGAGGGTGGTTGGATTATTTTATCGTGGCTGATTTTTTCAAGGGTTATTTTATCAAGGGTGATATTAGTGTGGGTGAGTTTATTATGCGTGATTTTGTGAACGGTGAATTTATCGAGGGTCACTTTATGATGGATGCTTGTATCGTGGGTGACTTTTTCATTTCTGATTTTATAATGGGTGATTTTAGTGTGAGCGAGTTTATCGTTGGAGATATTGTCGAATGTGATTTTATCGTAGGTGATTTTATTGTGGGTTACTTTATCGTGGATGATTTTATAGTGGGTGATTTTATCGTGGGTGATTTTGTCATGGGTGATTTTATCAAGTGTGATTTTATCAATGGTGATATTATCCTAGGTTATTGTATCTTGGGTAACTCTATTGAGGGTGATTTTATTATGGGTGATTTTATCGTGCGTGATTTCATTGTCGGTGATTTTATCACTGGTGATTTTATCTTGGATGATTTTAGTGGTAGTGATTTTAACGTGGGTGATTTTATCGAGGGTGAATTTATCATGGGTGATTTTATCAAAGGTAATTTTATCTTGGGTGAATTTATCGTGGGTGATTTAGTTCGGGGTGATTTTATTATGAGTGATTTTATCGTGGGTGATTTTAGCGGGGTGATTTCATCGTGGGTGATTTTAACATGGGTGATTTTATCTAGGGTGATTTTATTGAGGTTGATTGTATCATTAATGATATTATGTTGAGTGATTTTAATGTGGGTGATTTTATCAAGGGTGATTTTATCATGGGTGATTTTAGACTGGGTGATTTTATCGTTGGTGATTTTATCCAGGGTGGATTTTTCATGATTGATTTTATCGGCGGCGACTTTATCATGGGTGATTTTATTGTGGTTGATTTTATCGTGGTTAATTTTAGCATTGGCGATTTTAGTGTGGGTGATTTTATCAAGGTTGATTTTATCATGAATGATCTTATCGTGGGTGATTTTGTCGTGGGTACTTTTATCAATGGTTACTTTATCATGGCTGATTTTATTGTGTGTGATTTTATCGTGGGTGATTTTATCGAGGATGATTTTATCGTGGGTGATTTCATCCAAGTTGATTTTATCCTGGGTCATTTTATCGTATGTGATTTTATTGTGGGTGATTTTAGCAAGTGTGATCTTATCATGGCTGATTTTATCGTTGGTGATTTTATCGTGGGTAATTTTATTTTGGGTGAGTTTATCGTGGGTTATTTTATCAAGGGTGATTTTATCGAGGGTGATTTTATCGACGGTGACTTTGTCGTGGGTTATTTTATCATGGGTGATTTTCGTGTGGGTGAGTTTATCGTGGGTGATTTTATCGTTGGTGATTTTATCGTGGGTGATTTTGTCGAGAGTGATTTTATCATTGGTTAATTTATCGTTGGTGATTTTATCGAGGGTTATTTTATCGAGGGTTATTTTATCGAGGGTTATTTTATCATGAGTGATTTTAGTGTTGATGATTTTATCATTGGAGATTTTCTCAATGGTGATTTTATCGTGGGTTACTTTATCGTGGGTGATTTTAAGTGGGTGATTTTTTCAATTCTGATTTTATAGTGGGTGATTTTAGTGTGGGTGATTTTATCATTGGAGATATTGTCGAGGGTGATTTTATCGTGGGTGATTTTGGCATGCGTGATTTTATCAAGTGTGATTTTATCGACGGTGATTTTATCCTGGATGATTGTATCATGGGTGATTTTATCGAGGGTGATTTTATCATGGGTGATTTTATCGTGGGTGAATTTTTTGTCGGTGATTTTATCGAGGGTAATTTTATTATTGTTGAATTTATCATGTTGATTTTATTACGGGTGATTTTATCGTGGATGATTTTAGTGGTAATGATTTTAATGTGGGTGATTTTATCGAGGGTTACTTTATCATGGTTGATTTTATCAAAGGTAATTTTATCTTTGATGAATTTATCGTAGGTGATTTTAACGTGGGTGATTTAGTTGGGGGTGATTTTATCATGAGTGATTTTATCATGTGTGATTTTAGCGCGGTGATTTCATCGTGGGTGATTTTAACATGGGTGATTTTATCTAGGGTGATTTTATTGTGGTTGATTGTATCATTAGTGATATTCTGTTAAGTGATTTTAATGTGGGTGATTTTATCAAGGGTGATTTTATCATGGGTGATTTTATATTGGGTTATTTTATCATTGGTGATTTTATCCGGGGTGGGTTTTTCACGAGTGATTTTATCGAGGGTGACTTTATCATGGGTGATTTTATCATTGATGATTTTATCGTGGTGATTTTATTGCTGGTGAGTTTATCGTGGGTGATTTTATCAAGGATGATTTTATCGAGGGTGATTTTATCATGGGTAATTTTTGTGTGGGTGAGTTTATCGTAGGTGATTTTATTGTGAGTGATTTCGTCGAGATTGATTTTATCATTGGTGAATTTATCGTTGGTGATTTTATCGAGGGTTATTTTATAATGGGTTATTTTATCGTGGGTGATTTTATCGTGTGTGATTTTATCGTGGGAGATTTTATCATGGGTGATTTTATCGAGCGTGATTTTATGGTGGTTGATTTTATCGTGGGTGATTTTATCTTGGTTAATTTTATTGAGGATGATTTTAATGTGGTTGATTTTATCCAGGTTGATTTTATCCTGGGTGATTCTATTGAGGGTGATTTTATCGTGGGTGATTTTATTGAGGGTGATTTTATTGACGGTGATTTTGTCGTGGGTGATTTTATCAATGGTTATTTTATCATGGCTGATTTTATTGGGGGTTATTCTATCGTGGGTGATTTTCTCATGGGTGATTTTACTGAGGGTGATTTTATTGAGGGTGATTTTATAGTGGGTGATTTATTGAAAGTGATTTTATCGTGGGATGATTTTGTCGTGGGTTATTTTATCTATGGTTATTTTATCATGGTTGATTTTATTGTGGGTGTTTTATCGTGGGTGATTTTATCGTGGGTGATTTTATCGTGTGTGATTTTATCGTGGGTGATTTTATCAAGTGTGATCTTATCATGGCTGATTTTATCGTGGGTGATTTTATCCTGGGTAATTTTATTTTGGGTGAGTTTATCGTGGGTTATTTTATCAAGAGTGATTTTATCATGGGTAATTTTGGTGTGGGTGAGTTTCTTGTGGATGGTTTTATTGTGAGTGATTTTGTCGAGGTTGATTTTGTCGAGGTTGATTTTATCATTGGTGAATTTATCGTTGGTGATTTTATCGAGGGTTATTTTATCATGAGTTATTTTATCGTGGGTGATTTTTTCGTGGGTGATTTTATCGTTGGCGATTTTATCATGGGTGATTTTATCGAGGGTGATTTTATGGTGGTTGATTTTATCATGGGTGATTTTATTGTGGTTTAATTTATCATGGGTGATTTTATCGTTGGTGATTTTATTCACGGTGATTTTATCGTGGGTGAATTTATCGTGGGTAATTTTATCAAGGGTTACTTTATCATCGCTGATTTTACTGTGTGATTTTATTATGGGTGATTTTATCGTGGGTGATTTTATCGAGGATGATTTTATCGTGGGTGATTTCATCCAAGTTGATTTTATCCTGGGTCATTTTATCGAGGGTGATTTTATCGTATGTGATTTTATCGTGGGTGATTTTATCAAGTGTGATTTTATCATGGCTGATTTTATCGTTGGTGATTTTATCGTGGGTAATTTTATTTTGGGTGAGTTTATCGTGGGTTATTTTATCAAGGGTGATTTTATCGAGGGTGATTTTATCGACGGTGACTTTGTCGTGGGTTATTTTATCATGGGTGATTTTCTTGTGGGTGAGTTTATCGTGGGTGATTTTATCGTGGGTGATTTTATCATGGGTGATTTTGTCGAGAGTGATTTTATCATTGGTTAATTTATCGTTGGTGATTTTATCGAGGGTTATTTTATCGTGGGTGATTTTATCATGGGTGATTTTAATGTGAGTTATTTTATCGTGGCTGATTTTCTCAATGGTGATTTACTCAAGGGTGATTTTATCGTGGGTGATTTTATCGTGGGTGATTTTAATGTGAGTGATTTCGTCGAGGTTGATTTTATCATTGGTGAATTTATCATTGGTGATTTTATCGAGGCTTATTTTATAATGGGTTATTTTATCGTGGGTGATTTTATCGTGTGTGATTTTATCGTGGGAGATTTTATCATGGGTGATTTTATCGAGGGTGATTTTATGGTGGTTGATTTTATCGTGGGTGATTATATCTTGGTTAATTTTATTGAGGGTGATTTTAATGTGGTTGATTTTATCTAGGTTGATTTTATCCTGGGTGATTTTATTGAGGGTGATTTTATCGTGGGTGATTTTATTGAGGGTGATTTTATTGACGGTGATTTTGTCGTGGGTGATTTTATCAAGGGTTATTTTATCATGGCTGATTTTATTGGAGGTTATTCTATCGTGGGTGATTTTCTCATGGGTGATTTTACTGCGGGTGATTTTATTGAGGGTGATTTGATAGTGGGTGATTTATTGAAAGTGATTTTATCGTGGGATGATTTTGTCGTGGGTGATTTTATCTATGGTTATTTTATCATGGTTGATTTTATTGTGGGTGTATTATCGTGGGTGATTTTATCGAGGGTTATTTTATCGTGGGTGATTTCATTCAGGTTGATTTTATCCTGAGTGATTTTATCGAGGGTGATTTTATCGTGTGTGATTTTATCTTGGGTGATTTTATCAAGTTTGATTTTATCATGGCTGATTTTATCGTGGGTGATTTTATCGTGGGTAATTTTATTTTGGGGTAGTTTATCGTGGGTTATTTTATCAACAGTGATTTTATGATGGGTAATTTTGGTGTGGGTGAGTTTATCGTGGATGGTTTTATTGTGAGTGATTTTGTCGAGGTTGATTTTATCATTGGTGAATTTATCATTGGTGTATCGAGGGTTATTTTACCATGGGTTATTTTATCGTGGGTGATTTTATCGTGGTTGATTTTATCATTGGCGATTTTATCATGGGTGATTTTATCGAGGGTGATTTTATGGTGGTTGATTTTATCATGGGTGATTTTATCGTGGTTGATTTTAGTGAGTAGATTTTATTGTGGTTTATTTTATCATGGGTGATTTTATCGTGGGTGATTTTGTCGTGGGTACTTTTATCAATGGTTACTTTATCATGGCTGATTTTACTGTGTGTGATTTTATCGTGGGTGATTTTATCGAGGATGATTTTATCGTGGGTGATTTCATCCAAGTTGATTTTATCCTGGGTCATTTTATCGTATGTGATTTTATTGTGGGTGATTTTAGCAAGTGTGATCTTATCATGGCTGATTTTATCGTTGGTGATTTTATCGTGGGTAATTTTATTTTGGGTGAGTTTATCGTGGGTTATTTTATCAAGGGTGATTTTATCGAGGGTGATTTTATCGACGGTGACTTTGTCGTGGGTTATTTTATCATGGGTGATTTTCGTGTGGGTGAGTTTATCGTGGGTGATTTTGTCGAGAGTGATTTTATCATTGGTTAATTTATCGTTGGTGATTTTATCGAGGGTGATTTTATCGTGGGTGATTTTATCATGGGTGATTTTAATGTGAGTTATTTTATCGTGGCTGATTTTCTCAATGGTGATTTTCTCAAGGGTGATTTTATCGTGGGTGATTTTATCGTGGGTGATTTAATCGTGGGTGATATTAGTGTGGGTGAGTTTTTTATGGGTGATTTTGCGAACGGTGAATTTATCGAGGGTCACTTTATGATGGCTGCTTGTATCGTGGGTGATTTTAGTGTGGCTGAGTTTATCATTGGAGATATTGTCAAGGTGAATTTATCGTGGGTTACTTTATCGTGGGTGGTTCTATAGTGGGTGATTTTATCATGTGTGATTTTATCCGGGATGTTTATATCATGGATGATTTTATCGTGGCTGATTTTGTCATGGGTGATTTTATCAAGTGTGATTTTATTAATGGTGATTTTATCCTGGGTGATTGTATCATGGGTGATTATATCGAGGGTGATTTTATCATGGGTGATTTTGTCGTTGGTCATTTTATTGTCGGTTATTTTATCGACGGTGATTTTAATGTCGGTGATTTTATCATGTTGATTTTATCACGGGTGATTTTATCGTAGATGATTTTAGTGATAGTGATTTTAACGTGGGTGATTTTATCGCGGGTGACTTTATCATGTGTGATTTTATCAAAGGAAATTTTATCCTGGGTGAATTTATCGTGGGTGATTTTATCGTGGGTGATTTAGTTGGGGGTGATTTTATCATGGGTGATTTTAGCGGGGTGATTTCATCGTGGGTGATTTTAACATGGGTGATTTTATCGTTGATGATATTATCGTGGGTGATTTTAGTGTGGGTGAGTTTATCGTGGGTGATTTTATCAAGGGTGATTTTGTCATGGGTAATTTTAGTGTGGGTGAGTTTATTGTGGGTGATTTTATTGTGAGTGATTTCGTCGAGGTTGATTTTATCATTGGTGAATTTATCGTTGGTGATTTTATCGAGGGTTATTTTATCATGGGTTATTTTATCGTGGACGATTTTATCATGGGTGATTTAATCGAGGGTGAATTAATGGTGATTGATTTTATCGTGGGTGATTTTATCGTGGTTTATTTTATTGAGGGTGATTTTATAGAGGGTGATTTTATTCTTGTTGATTTTATTATGAGTGATTTTATCGTGGTTAATTTTAGCATGGGCGATTTTAGTGTGGGTGATTTTATCAAGGTTGATTTTATCATGAGTGATTTTATCGTGGGTGATTTTGTCGTGGGTGATTTTATCAAGGGTTATTTTGTCATGGATGATTTTATTGTGGGTGATTTTATCGTGGGTGATTTCATCCAGGTTGATTTTATCCTGGGTGATTTTATCGTGTGTGATTTTATCGTGGGTGATTTCATCAAGTGTGATTTTATCACGGCTGATTTTATCGTGGATTATTTTACTGTGGGTAATTTTATTTTGGGTGAGTTTATTGTGGGTTATTTTATCAAGTGTGATTTTATCAAGGGTGATTTTATCGAGGGTAATTTTATCGAGGGTGACTTTGTCGTGGGTCATTTTATCATGGGTGATTTTCGTGTGGGTGAGTTTATCGTGGGTGATTTTATCGTGGGTGATTTTGTCGAGAGTGATTTTATCATTGTTTAATTTATCGTTGGTGATTTTATCGAGGGTTATTTTATCGTGCGTGATTTTATCATAGGTGATTTTATGTGGGTTATTTTATCGTGGCTGATTTTCTCAATGGTGATTTTATCAAGGGTGATTTTATCGTGGGTGATACTAGTGTGGGTGAGTTTATTATAGGTGATTTTGTGAACGGTGAATTTACCGAGGGTCACTTTATAATGGGTGCTTCTATTGTGGGTGATTTTAGTGTTGGTGATTTTATCGTGGGTGATTTTAAGTGGGTGATTTTTCAATTCTGATTTTATAATGGGTGATTTTAGTGTGGGTGATTTTATCGTTGGAGATATTGTCGAGAGTGATTTTATCGTGGGTGATTTTGTCATGGGTGATTTTATCAAGTGTGATTTTATCAACGGTGATTTTATCTTGGGTGATTGTATCATGGGTGATTCTATCGAGGGTGATTTTATCATGGGTGATTTTATCGTGGGTGATTTTATTGTCGGTGAGTTTATCGAGGGTAATTTTATTATCGTTGATTTTATCATGTTGATTTTATCACGGGTGATTTTATCGTAGATGATTTTAGTGGTAGTGATTTTAATGTGGGTGATTTTATCGAGGGTTACTTTATCATGGTTGATTTTATCAAAGGTAATTTTATCTTTGATGAATTTATCGTGGGTGATTTAGTTGGGGGTGATTATATCATGAGTGATTTTATCATGTGTGATTTTAGCGCGGTGATTTCATCGTAGGTGATTTTATCATGCGTGATTTTATCTATGGTGATTTTATTGAGGTTGATTGTATCGTTAGTGATATTATGTTGAGTGATTTTAATGTGGGTGATTTTATAAAGGGTGATTTTATCATGGGTGATTTTATATTGGGTGATTTTATCCTTGGTGATTTTATCCAGGGTGGGATTTTCACGAGTGATTTTATCGAGGGTGACTTTATCATGGGTTCTTTTATCATTGATGATTTTATCGTGGGTGATTTTAGTGCGGGTGAGTTTATCGTGGGTGATTTTATTAAGGATGATTTTATCGAGGGTGATTTTATCATGGGTAATTTTAGTGTTGGTGAGTTTATCGTGGGTGATTTTATTGTGAGTGATTTCGTCGAGGTTGATTTTATCATTGGCAAATTTATCGTTGGTGATTTTATCGAGGGTTATTTTATAATGGCTTATTTTATCGTGGGTGATTTTATCGTGTGATTTTATCGTGGGAGATTTTATCATGGGTGATTTTATCGAGGGTGATTTTATGGTGGTTGATTTTATCGTGGGTGATTTTTTCTTGGTTAATTTTATTGAGGGTGATTTTAATGTGGTTGATTTTATCTAGGTTTATTTTATCCTGGGTGATTTTATTGAGGGTGACTTTATCGTGGGTGATTTTATTGAGGGTGATTTTATTGACGGTGATTTTTTCGTGGGTGATTTTATCAAGGGTTATTTTATCATGGCTGATTTTATTGGGGGTTATTCTATCGTGGGTGATTTTCTCATGGGTAATTTTACTTAGGGTGATTTTATTGAGGGTGATTTTATAGTGGGTGATTTATTGAAAGTGATTTTATCGTGGTATGATTTTGTCATGGGTGATTTTATCTATGGTTATTTTATCAAGGTTGATTTTATTGTGGGTGTTTTATCGTGGGTGATTTTATCGAGGGTGATTTTATCGTGGGTGATTTCATCCAGGTTGATTTTATCCTGGGTGATTTTATCGACGGTCATTTTATCGTGTGTGATTTTATTGTGGGTGATTTTATCAAGTGTGATTTTATCATGGCTGATTTTATCGTGGGTGATTTTATCGTGCGTAATTTTATTTTGGGTGAGTTTATCGTGGGTTATTTTATCAAGAGTGATTTTATCATGGGTAATTTTGGTGTGGGTGAGTTTATTGTGGATGGTTTTATTGTGAGTGATTTTGTCGAGGTTGATTTTATCATTGGTGAATTTATCGTTGGTGATTTTATCGAGGGTTATTTTATCATTGGTTATTTTATCGTGGGTGATTTTATCGTCGGTGATTTTATCGTTGGCGATTTTATCATGGGTGATTTTATCGAGGGTGATTTTATCAAGTGTAATTTTATCATGGGTAATTTTATCGTGGATGATTTTATGGTGGGTAATTTTATCATGGCTGATAAAGTTCTATTTTTAGATATTTCATGTGTTCCATAATGGTATTTAGGAAAGTGTAAATTAATAAGAACAGTGTTAAATTATGTACAAAAGTCATTAAGAAAGAATTTTGAAGCTTAAGATAAGTTTCTCTTAAAAACAGTATCAAAGTACTATGAAAAAGTCATGTATTCGGGGCATGATGTTCATCACTTATTTCGTCCATATCTTTTTCCAAAATGCCTCTAAAATCGTGATTTTTTATGCAGATTAAAATAAAAATGCAAATCTTTGCATAGGAACTGGAATCAAACAAATCGATGCAGAATCGGATTTTTCACAGCCAATATAAGACGAGTCAACTGCAGTTCATAAACTCAAAAAAATCAATCTCGAAGATTTGGACCTCCAGGACACTACAAAGCTCCTAAAATCACAAAATCTGGACCAATAGAAAATAGACTTCTTGGTCTTCAATGTGGATTTTGAATGAAACAATTTGCACCAGAATTGGATTTTTGGCAAGTTAAACAAGTGGGTTCGACAGCAGCTGAAGCTCACTAGCAAACACGAAAAACTTACCTGAGTAATTGAAGACCAGTAAGCTCGTTTGGAAACCAAAAATCATGAAATTAATCTTAATAAAAAGAAGACTCGTGCACCTTTTTAGCAAAACAAAAATCGTGCAAAACGGAGCAAGATAGGAATTTTACCATGTGCTCAAAGTAGGGCTACAGTAAGCTACAATGCTGAGAGGCTTCTCTCAAGTGCTGGGCCATCTCAAGTTAACCATAGGCCCGTGTAGTAAATACAATGACTTTGTATTATAAATAGCTAATTATATTTTGTAATAAGACAGATTTGGCATTCAGAGTTATAGTGAAAAGCGCTTTCAATCTTCGCAAAGTTCTCATTCTCGGTAGTTAATTCAGTTGTAGAGTTCGTCATGTCTTGGTACGTTTTCTGCAATAAAGTCATATATCTTTGGTTTCTTTTACTCTAATGCCTCTTCTCTTCATGATTGTTCTGATCTCTACTGTTTTTACAATTTAATTATTTTTTTTCTTAAGAATCACAGTTAGCTAGAGCACTGCATTTTGAGATTGTCAATTCCAGTTCATTTTACAATTTTCACAGTTCATAGTTTCGCAAATAATCTGCAAATTCTATTGTTTGATATTACTGTAGTTTAGTTCTTGGATTATTTTGTGAATCTTTAACCGGTTAGGGGAAGGTTTCTTGGTGTTTTCTTAGGAATTTGGAGCACTTAAATGTCTTTTAAGTGAGTGGTTGATTGGAACCATTCGCGCTGCAAAATTCAAAGAAGATCCAATACTTCTAAATCAGTTGAAGTTCATAGAATTTCCCTTTAATGTTTTCTGTAGTTGTTTGATTCAATTTGAGAGATACTATAGCTGTTTTCGTTTGATTTACTGTAGTTTGATTTACTATTGGTTTTAATTCAGCAACGATTAGTTTCATTCCATTCAATAATCAAATAAACTCAATTTCTTTTACTGTGTGTTCGTGGTTATTGTTCAAGGGTGATTTTATCCTGGGTAATTTTATCGTGGGTGATTTTATCATAGGTGACTTTATCGTTGCTGATTTTCTTGAGGGTGACTTTATCAAGCGTGATTTTATTGTGGGTGATTTTGTCATGCATGATATTATCGAGTGTGATTTGATCATTGGTGATTTTATCGTGGGTGATTTTATCGACAGTGATTTTATCCTTAGTGATCTTATCATGGGTGATTCTATTGAGGGTGATTTTATCGTGGATGATTTTATAGAGGATAATTTTATCATGGGTGATTTTATAGTGGGCGATTTTATCATAGGTGATTTTAACGAGGTTGATTTTATCACGGGTGATTTTATCGTGGATGAGTTTAGTGTGAGTGATTTTAACGTGGGTGATTTTATCGAGGGTGACTTTTTCATGGGCCATTTTATCCAGGGTGATTTTAACGTCGGGCAATTTATCAAGGCTGATTTTATCGTGGGTGAATTTATCGAGGCTGATTTTATCAGCGGTGATTTTATTGGTGGTGATTTTATCATGGGTGATTTTATCATGGGTGACTTTCTTGGGGCTGATTTATCATGGGTGATTGATGAAGCCATATTTATAGATAACTTATGTATTTTATAATGATATTTAAGCAAGAGTAAATTAATAAAGACAGCTGAATTCTGTGCAGAATATATTAAGAAGGGTTCAAGAAGTTTAGAAAAAATTCCTCTTTAAAACAACTTTGAAACACTATGAAATCGTTTTTCCCGAGCTTGATGATCAGTTCGTATTTCATTCATATCTTTCGCCACAGTGCCTCTAAAATCATGATTTTTTTTGCAGATTAAAATAGAAACACAAATCTTTGCATAGGAACTGGAATCAAACAAATCGAGGCAAAATCGGATTTTTCACAGCCAAAATAAGACGAGTTAACTGCAGCTCGTAAACCCAGATGAGTCAACCTCGAAGATTCAGACCTCCAGGGCGCTACAAAGTTCCTAAAATCACGAAATCTAAACCAAATGAAAATAGACTTCTTGGGCTTCAATGTGGCTTTTGAATGACACAATTCGGACCACAAATGGATTTTTGGTAAGCCAAACAAGTGGGCTCGACAGTAGCTGCAGTCAACTTGAACGCGCGAAAAACATCCCTTAGTAATTGAAGTCCATTGGACTCATCCAGGCCTCTAAAATCGTGAAATCAGTCTTGATCCAAAGAAGACTCGAGTACCTTTCCAGCAAAACTTGAATCACACGAAACGGAGTTGTATCGGAATTTTCACACGTGTTGAAAGTGAAGTTATAGCAAGCTACAATTCTAGGAAGACCCTCTCAAGTGCTGGGCCATCTCAAGTGAAACCATGGGCCCGTGCAGTGGATACAATGATTCTAAATTATAAATAGTTAATTGTACTCTGTAAAAAGGGAGATTTGGCATTCAAAGTAATGGTGATAAGTGTTTTCGAAGTTTCAGAAGTTCTAGTGGTAGTCAATTCAGTTACAATGCTTGTTCAGTCCTGGTACGTTTTCTTGTAATGGAAGTGTCTTTGATTTCTCGCACTCTAATGCCTCTTCTCTTCGTGTAGTTGTTCTTGATTTCCATTTGCATTTACAGTTTACTCAATTCTTCGTTTAGCATTATAGTAGTTATGGCATCACGTTAATTCTAGTTTGCTTTTTGATTTTTCATCGTTTTCGCTGCGTAAATAAAGCTATGAGTTCTACCGCTTAGTCTCGGGTTGTTTTGTGAACTTTCAACCGGTTAGGGAAGATTTCTTGGTATCTTTTCGGAACCTTGGAGCACTTAAATGTCTTTTAAGTGATTGGTTAATTGGGATCAATCATGCTACAAAGTTCAGAGAAGATCCAACACTTCTAAATCAGCTGAAGTCCATAAAATCTTCCTTCGATGATTCTGTAGTTGTTTCCTCTTACTTTTCTGCAATTTGATTTACTATTGTAGATTCCTTCAATAAACAAATAAACTCAAATTCTGTTACTTTAGTTTCGCAATTATTGTTCAGTATGCATTTTCTGGGTTTTTGTTCTTAGTTTGGTTATTTTCTGGGTTTGTGTTCTTCTTTTGGCTACTATTCTGTGTTCGTGTTCATCTTTTAGCTATTTTTCTGGGTTTGTGTTCTTGTTTGGGTCATTTTGCTTAAGTTCGAAAATAGTTGCAGGTTTGTCTCTGTGTTTACATTCTAGTAAAGGAACACTTTGATATTAGAGTAGGAGTCAATCACTTCTCAATACAATCCCCCTTTCTTGCATAAAAAACAAATAAAAAGAAAGACATCTATGCATCACATTGTTTCTGCATTCTAGGATAAGTTTCACTATGGATATCAGAACCTTACTTAGCATCATTTCATCCAATCTTTCGCCATTCCAGGTGCATTACTGTACTAGATAACCATCAAACATCACGCGCATCTCATCACAACTATCTAAAATCATAGAACACCATCATTACAGCTCATCTACTACGGAGATTTCCATTCATTCATCATCATTCTCACTACATAATATCATAAGAATACACATCATTCATTCACTCCATTCCCCATTAATTCGATTCAATCATTGCCTAGCTTCACTTCACTACTCCTCGGATTAATCTCTTGGTTTCCTATACTACACTTTTAAAAGGGGAATCAATATTTGAATAAGGGATAAAAGCGACTGAAAAATATCTTTTATTAGTGATTTTAGCATGGGTGATTTTATCTAGGGTGATTTTATCGAGGGTGATTTTAGCAAGGGTGATTTTATCATGGGCAATTTTATCGTGGGTGATTATATCATGGGTGACTTTATCATAGGTGACTTTATCGTGGCTGATTTTCTTGAGGGTGACTTTATCGAGCGTTATTTTATTGTGGGTGATTTTGTCGTGCATGATATTATCGAGTGTGATTTTATCATTGGTGATTTTATCGTGGGTGATTTTATCGAGGGTGATTTTATCGAGGGTGATTTTATCCTGGGTGATTTTATCATGGGTAATTCTATCGAGGGTGATTTTATCGTGGATGATTTTATAGAGGATAATTTTATCATGGGCGATTTTATCGTGGGTGATTTCATAGTGGATTATTTTATAGTGGGCGATTTTATCATAGGTGATTTTAACGAGGTTGATTTTATCACGGGTGATTTTATCGTGGATGATTTTAGTGTGAGTGATTTTAAAGTGGGTAATTTTATCCAACGTGACTTTTTCATGGGTCATTTTATCCAGGGCGATTTTAACGTCGGTCAATTTATCAAGGCTGATTTTATTGAGGGTGAATTTATCAAGGCTGATTTTAGCAAGGGTGATTTTATTGGTGGAGATTTTATCATGGGTGATTTTATCATGGGTGATTTTCTTGGGGTTGATTTATCATGAGTGATTTTAGCATGGGTGATTTTATCTAGGTTGATTTTATCTAGGTTGATTTTAATAAGGGTGATTTTATCATGGGTAATTTTATCGTGGGTGATTAATCATGGGTGATTTCATCATAGGTGACTTTATCGTGGCTGATCTTCTTGAGGGTGATTTTCTCGAGCGTGATTTTATTGTGGGTGATTTTGTCGTGCATGATATTATCGAGTGTGATTTTATCATTGGTGATTTTATCATGGGTGATTTTATCGAGGGTGATTTTATCTTGGGTGATTTTATCATGGGTGATCCTATTAAGGGTGATTTTATCGTGGATGATTTTATAGAGGATAATTTTATCTTGGGTGATTTTATTGTGGGTGATTTTATAATGGGTTATTTTATAGTCGGCGATTTTATCATAGGTGATATTAACGAGGTTGATTTTATGACGGGTGATTTTATCGTGAATGATTTTAGTGAGTGATTTTAACGTGGGTCATTTTATCCAGGGTGACTTTTTCATGGGTCATTTTATCCAGGGTGATTTTAACGTCGGTCAATTTATCAAGGCTGATGTAATCGTGGGTGAATTTATCGAGGTTGATTTTATCAGGGGTGATTTTATTAGTGGTGATTTTATCATGGGTGATTTTCTTGGGGCTGATTTATCATGGGTGATTTTAGCATGGGTGATTTTATGTAGGGTGATTTTATCGAGGGTGATTTTATATTTAGTGATATAATGTTGAGTGATTTTATCGTGGGTGATTTTAGTGTGGGTGAGTTTATCGTGGGTGATTTTATTAAGGGTGATTTTATCGAGGGTGACTTTATTATGGGTTATTTTGTCATGGGTGATTTTAGTGTGGGTGATTTTATCGAGGGTGATTATATCGTAGGTGATTTTATCGTGGGTGATTTTATTGGGGGTGATTTTATTAGGGGTTATTTTATCGTGGGACATTTTATTGTGGGTGATTTTATCATGGGTGATTTTATCAAGGTTGATTTTATTAACGGTGATTTTATCGTGGGTGACTTTATCGAGCCTGATTTTATTCTGAGTGATTTGATGACGTTGATTTTATCATGGATGATTTATCAAGGGTGATATTATCGTGGGTGACTTTATCCTGGGTGATTTTATCTTTGGTAAGCTTATCATGGGTGATTTTATCATAGGTGACTTTATCGTGGTTGATTTTCTTCAGGGTGACTTTATCGAGCGTGATTTTATTGTGAGTGATTTTATCGTGAAGATATTATCAAGGGTGATTTTATCATTGGTGATTTTATCGTGGGTGATTTTATCGTGGGTGATTTTATCGTGGGTGATTTTATTGTCGGTGATTTTATCGAGAATGATTTTATTTGGGTGATTTTATCGTGGGTGATTTTATTGTCCGTGATTTTATCGAGAATGATTTTATTTGGGTGATATAGACATGAGTGATTTTATCGTGGGTGATTTTATAATGGGTTATTTTATAGTGGGCGATTTTATCTTAGGTGATTTTAACAAGGTTGATTTTATCACGGATGATTTTATCGTGGATGATTTTAGTGTGAGTAATTTTAACGTGGGTGATTTTATCGAGAGTGACTTTTTCATGGGTCATTTTATCTAGGGTGATTTTATTGTGGCTAATTTTCTTGAGGGTGACTTTATCGAGCGTGATTTTATTGTGGGTGATTTTTTCGTGCATGATATTTTCGAGTGTGATTTTATCATTGGTGATCTTATCGTGAGTGATTTTATCATGGGTGATTTTATCGATAGTGATTTAATCTTGGGTGATTTTATCATGGGTGATTCTATCGAGGGTGATTTTATTGTGGATGATTTTATAGAGGATAATTTTATCATGGGTAATTTTATCGTGTGTGATTTTATAGTGCGTTATTTTATAGTGGGCGATTTTATCGTAGGTGATTTCATCGAGGTTGATTTTATCACGGGTGATTTTATTGTGGATTATTTTAGTGTGAGTGATTTTAACGTGGGTGATTTTATCGAGGGTGACTTTTTCACGGTGATTTTATCCAGGGTGAATTTATAGAGGCTGCTTTTATCATAGGTCTTATTGGGGGTGATTTTATCATGGGTGATTTTATTGTGGGTGATTTTAGCGGGGGTAATTTCATCATGGTTGAGTTTAGCATGGGTGATTTTATCTAGGGTGATTTTATCGAGGTTGATTATGTCGTTAGTTATATTATGTTGAGTGATTTTATCATGGGAGATTTTATCATGGGAGATTTTATCGAGGGTGATTTTATCATGGGTGATTTTATCGTGGGTGATTTTATCGTGGGTGATTTTATCAAGGGTGATTTTATCATGGATGATTTTATCGTGGATGATTTTAGTGTGAGTCATTTTATCATGTGTGATTTTATCGAGGGTGACTTTAGCGTGGTTAATTTTATCGAGGGTGATTTTATCGTGGGTGATTTTATCGTGGGTGATTTTATCATGGGTGACTTTATCGTGGCTGATTTTCTCAAGCTTGACTTTACTGTGGGTGATTTTATGAGGTTGATTTTATCATGGGTGATTTATCGAGGGTGATTTTATAGTGGGTAACTTTATCGTGGGTGATTTTATCGAGGGTGATCTTATCGTGGGTGATTTTATCGTGGGTGATTTTATTGTTGGAGATTTTATCATGGGTGATTCTATCAATGGTGATTTGAGCGGGTACGATTTTATCCTGGCTTATTTTATCAAGGGTGATTTTATCCAAGTTGATTTTATCGTGGGTGATTTCATCATGGGTGATTTTATCATGGGTGATTTTATCATGGGTGATTTTATCGTGGGTGATTTTATTGTAGGTGATTTTATAAAGGATGATTTTATCGTTAGTGATTTTATCATACGTGATTTTATTGTGGGTTATTTTATAGTGGGTAATTTTATCATGGGTGATTTTATCGAGGGTGATTTTATCGTGGCTAATCTTCTCGTGGCTGATTTTAGTGTGGGTGAGTTTATTGTGTGTGATTTTATCAAGGGTGAATTTATTGAGGGTAAATCTATGATGAGTGATTTTATTGTGGGAGATTTTATCGTGAGTGATTTTTTCGAGGGTGATTTTATCGCGGTTAATTTTATCGTGGGTGATTTTATCGTGGGTGATTTTATCTAGGGTGATTTTAACAAGGGTGATTTTATCATGGGTGATTTTATGGAGCATGATTTTATCATTGGTGATTTTATCATGGGTGATTTTATCAAGCTTGACTTTATCAACGGCGATTTTATCCTGGGTGATTTTATCAATGGTGATTCTATCGAGGGTGATTTTATTATGGATGATTTTATCCAAGAGGAATTTATCATGGGTGATTTATCGTGGTTGATTTTATTGTCGGTGATTTTATCGAGGGTCATTTTATTGTGGGTGATTTTATCATGATGATTTTATCGTGGGTGATTTTGTAGTGGATTATTATATAGTGAGCAATTTTATCGTGCGTACTTTTATCGAGGTTCACTTTATCACAAGTGATTTAATTGTGGATGATTTTAGTGTGAGTGATTTTAAAGTGGGTGATTTTATTGAGGGTGACTTTATCATGGGTGATTTTATCAAGGGTAATTTTATGAAGGGGGAATTTATCGAGGTTGATTTTATCGTGGGTGATTTTGTTGGGGTGATTTTATCATGGGTGATTTTATCGTGGGTGATTTCAGCGGGGGTTGATTTCATTGTTGGTGATTTTATCGTGGGTGATTTTATCTAGTGTGATTTTATTGAGGTTGACTTTATCGTTAGTGATATTATGTTGCGTGATTTTATCGTTTTATCAAGTGTGATTTTATCATGGGTGATTTTATAATGGGTGATTTTATCATGGTTGATTTTATCGAGGGTGATTTTATCATGAGTAATTAAATGAGGGTAACTTTACAGTGGGTGATTTTATCTTGGGTGATATTATCGTGGGGATTTTATCAAGGGAGATTTTATCAAGAGTGATTTTATCGTGGGTGATTTTGTCCTTGCTGATTTTATCGTGAGTAATTTTAGTCTCAGTGAGTTTATTGTGGGTGATTTTATCAAGTGTGATTTTATCGAGGGTGAGTTTATCATGAGTGATTTTATCATGGGTGATTTTAGTGTGGGTGAGTTTATGGTGGGTGATTTTATCGTGGGTGATTTTGTCGAGGGTGATTTTATCATTGGTGATTTTATTGAGGATTATTTTATTGTGGGTTATTTTATCGTGAGTGATTTTATCGTGGGTTATTTTATCGAGGGTGACTTTATCATGGATGATTTTATCCAGGGTGATTTTATCGTGGATGATTTTATCATGGGTGATTTTACCTTGTGTGATTTTATCGTGGTTTATTTTATCGTGAGTGATTTTATCATGGGTTATTTTATCGAGGGGTATTTTATCATGGGTGATTTTATCCAGGGTGATTTTATCGTGGGTGATTTTATCATGGGTGATTTTATCAAGAGTGATTTTATCAAGAGTGATTTTATCAAGAGTGATTTTATCAAGATTGATTTTATCAGGGGTGATTTTATTGTGCGTGATTTTAGTGTGGGTGAGTTTATTATGCGTGATTTTGTGAAGGGTGAATTTATCGAGGGTCACTTTATGATGGGTGCTTGTATCGTGTGTGATTTTAGTGTGGGTGAGTTTATTGAAGAGGTGTTTGTCAAGCACTCTCCAAAAAGATTCCCTCAACAATAAAGATGTAGCATAAGGAACCTGAGTATCAATCCTGAGAAGTAGTGAGAATAGGTGATGAGAAATGAGTGATTCAAATGAGGGAAATGAATGAAATGCAATCTAAATACAATATTAAACTACAAATAAACCTAAAATGGGGTTAAAATATTATATGCAATGCAATGGAATAAAAACAGAATGCAGAATACAAAATAGTACAGAATTCTCAAAACTGACCAAAATGAATAGTACCACAAGGTCTGAAAAATGAGCTCTCGGTCAAAATGAAATGGGTGATGAATGTATCGGTCAAGAATGATTCAGAATGCTTTATATGGTAAATGAATGATATGGTAAAAATGTTGATGCAGGAAATATGAACAGAAATGCAAAATGACCGAGAGTGATGCAAAATTGGCTAAGTTTAGCACACTAACCTGGGTGAAAAATTGAATGTGGTCAGAACAGTGAAGTAACTGCACAGAACGTTAGTAAACACAAAAACACAGATATTTTACACAGAAGGATGCACAAAAAATGTAAAAATCAAAGGTCTGACCGAGACTCAATGCAAAATGGTGCACAAACTCTACCTATCTCGTTCAGAGAGAAATCTAAAAAGAATTAGCAAAAACCAGCTGAGCAGAAAGATTCAGAAGGTGGAAATCAGTCGAAAAACAAAGAAAACAGAAGTCAAAAATCACAAAAATATGGGTTTGACCGAGCTGAACAGTATCACTCAGTCAGTGGCTCGTTGGTCTGATCGAGAAGCAAGGCACTCTTCGGTCAGAGAAAAATGTATTTATAATTTTCAAAGTTTGTATGGATAGAATGGATCAAATGGATGTGTGCAGATTATTGACCGAGTGAAAATGCAAATGGTTCAGTGGAAATGCATGAAAATGTTGCTGACCGAGCCAGGAACACACTAGAATTTCATGTTCTCGGTTAGAGGCTAAATGAATGAATTTTGCTCGATCAAAAATCAAATGGTATGCATGAAATGTATGGTTGACCGATGGAAATGTGATTATTTTTGTATTTTGGCTTTTCTAAATGGGAGATGACCGAATGGATGCAATGATGAGTGAATGAATGAATGCATCAATGAATGTTTATAATTTTTCTATTTTTCAGGGGGGTTTTTGTGGCTTTGAAAGTGAAATGTATGAATGAAAATGGACCTAAGACTACTCTAACCTAATGCATGAAATGTAAAAGTGGCAAGGCATTTAAATTCTACACTAATAAAGCAATACAGAAAGCAATAAAAGCTACCTAACGTGAAATACAAGTGAATCAATGTTGGTTTGGGAGCGCTACAACTCAAAGTTAGTGTAACCCATGGCTAGGCCCCAATTAACCTATCCCTCAAAAGACATTTGAGTAGTTTACACTAAACAATGAGTCCGAAAGAAACCTCCCTATTCCCCAACAAGAACTCACAAGCAAATCAAGTTTCAAAGCTATTAAAGATAATTTACTGTTTTTATGCACATTTTTGTGTTAAGGCCTCTAAAGGTCCAATAATACAAATAATGCTTAATTTATCTTTATTAACAACTTATAAACATTAAGATAACATTATTAGACATTTAAATTAGGATAAAATTCAGTCTCATCAAATACCTAACACTTAAACCTTTGCACTCCTGGGCAAAGCTAAAGTTGTGTAGTTCCATGCTTTATAAATCAATAAATCAATGGTGAGCTCATAAAAATTATTATCCAAGCCTCATGTGTTCAAGTAACAGCAGCAAACACTTGACTCTTTAATTTAGAAGTACTCATGAATAAATCAACAAGAATCATCCAACTTAACTTAGAGTTTCCTCTCACAGGTCAAGTGTTTCACTCATCACTCATGTGTTTAAATAGGGTGTTGTTTCACTCAAACATAATCATGCAAAATCATTTACATATGCTTGAATAAATTCGAAGTTCAATCATCATAATTAACATGCATCCAAAGAATCACAAGGGCTTTAATTAGGCTTGTAGTGGGGCCAATGGCTTGTAATTTTTGGGCATGGATAAACAAAGGGAAACAAGGCTATAAATCATGGTACTTTGATAAAAGAATATGGCATAAAAATTCTGCATAGTGTGGCGGCAATCATACATAAATAACTTTTCTTTTGCCTTTTGGCTTCATAACTTTAGCTTTCTTTTCTTTTCTTTCTTTTTCAACACATTTTGCTTGATAACTTAGCCTCTTTTTGTCACGGCTTTTCTCATTTCTTTTTCAACTCTTTTGCATAATTAACATAACGAGGATCACCCCACACTTGAGCTTTGCTCCATCCTTAACTTAGAACCTTTTTCTTCAACCAAAGTCCATAGGTTAACATAGTTTTTCCAGTCAATGGCTTATAATGTAAGGGTTATACACAAGAAAAGGATAATTAGGCTCAAAATGGGTGACTAGGGATAATAACATTTAAGGTAGGCTTTATTTGGTTAGTGGCTGCAACAAACATGGCCTTGGTCACTTTCAACCGATGCACATAATCAGATAATTTACTAGAAGAATAAACTCAAGTTCTGCAACAATTAAGCATAAAAAATGCATCACACACATCAATGAAAATAGGCTCAATACCTCACGGCTATAACTCATAAAATTGGAATAAAACCTGTTTAACTTAACATGAGGCAATATAACTCAATCATCAATGTGCTTTGCTGCTTCAACTCAAATAAACACAAGAAAATAGACAATATATAAGTGTTTGGTAAGACTCATTTTTGTCCTATTTTATTTATCTAATTATGTTATCTTAATGTTTATAATGTGTTAACAATGATAATTTAAGCATCATTTGAGTTATAGGACCTTTTAAGGCCTTAACACAGAAAAGTGCATAAATACATTAAATTAAGCATTGTTTTGTTGTATTTGGAAACTGACATTGTTCACTATTTTATTTATTGTAATTTCTACAGAGATTCAAAATTCTTGATTCCGGTTGCAAATTAAACTAGACACATGCATCTTTCTTCCAGATTTTAAAGCGTGTGATTTGGAGTTCAAATGAAGTCTACACATAGATTTGAAGTTAGCGCATGTGCACTCCACGCGTGTCTTGAGTCTCAAGCACCAAAATGATGCTTCAGAATTCAAATGATCTCTGATTTAGACGAAATTGGATCCTCTATTTAGCTAACTTAATGGGATTTAATTGAGCCCTGAAATCACTTAATTTGGATGTGATCTGAATTTTCCATAAGCTAATCAAGTGGGGTTCACCGGGCCGGATTAGTCCAGGATCAACCCAATGAACGTGTCCAAGTAAATTAATTGTAGAAAATTCTCCATTTCTCCAAATCAATCAAGAATGGTGGCGTTTCAAAGGCAAGATGCAAAGCTTCAACTAGGATTTTGAATCGTCAAAATTGTATCAGAAAAGACGAAGATATGTGTGTTTCAAGTTGACTGAAGCACTTAAGCTATGAAGCTAGCGCGCCTTTTCTACTTCCATTTGAATGTAATTTGGTTGTCTACAACCAAGACTATTGTAATAAGCTATGTAGGAGTATATATAGTTAAAACTCAGATCTAAAACGTGAGTTTGTGAGTTGTGAAGTGATGATTCAGATCTAATGCGTTGAGCTTTCGTTTTCTCTCTTCTTCTTCACACGGCCATGGATCTTCCATTTTCTTTGCTTGCGCGCACCTTGTGTTCTTCATGTGTGTATGTTTCTGCTTCTTTCTTTGCATGAATTCTGCTGTGTTGGATCTGTTATGAATTCTTTCTCACCTCCTTTAATGTTTTTCTTTAGATCTTAGATGAATTAGAGTAGTTTTACCGAATGATATTCATGGAAATTGCCACCAATGACTCACAATGCTTAGATTTGGACCTTGACTTGCTATAGCTTGTGGAAACCTTCTAAGAAATTGTGGAAGCTTGCAAACCTGTTTGGTGAAATTCTAAATGAAAGAGATTAGGGTTTCACAATGTTGAGATAATCCAAAAGCTAAGATTGGCTTGAGTTATGTGTGCACGTTCCAAGAGTTGATTTCTTGCTTTCTTTACATGCTTTCCTTTAAATGTTTTGATTTACATGCTTTAAATGTTAGAATAGTTTACTATTTTCCTTAGATATAGATCTGTATTTCTTTGTTAGATTAGGATTTAAATGCCTTGCCACTTTTATGATTTCATGCATTAGTGTAGTGTAGTTTTAGGTGATTTGCATCCATTTCCAAGCACTTTAATTGCCATAAACCCCCCCTAAAAAATTAGAAAAACCAAAAACATTCATTGGTGCATTCATTCATTTATCCATATCTTTCATTTGCCACTGATTTGAAGTTGGTCTGGAGTTAGCAAAAAACTTAGCCAGTTTTGAGCCAAAACGCACCAAAACCATAGCCATTCGGTCATCTCCCATTTAGAAAACCCAAAACCCAAAAATAATTGAATTTCCCTCGGCCAACCACCCATTTTTTGCATACCATTTCATTCTTGACCGAGCAAAATTCACTGAGTTTATGACTTGACCGAGAACCCCAATTTCTGGCTAGTTTTGGCTAGTTTTTAGCTCGGTTAGGAAAAGATTTTGAATTTTGACTTAGCCATTGTCACGTTTGCTCGACCAAGAATTTTACAGCATCCATCTTTCATCCATTTGAACACATCTGTCCACCCAGAATTTTAAAAATCAAAAATATTTTCACTGTTGACCGAGAGTGGTGCATTTGGTGCACCAAAAGTTAGCCAGATTTTTTACTCTCGGCCAACATCACTTTTTGTACATATTTTGTCGATCACGCCTTTGTAAAATATCCATATTTTGTTGTTTACTAACATTCTGTGTAGCTGTTTCACCGTTTTGACCACTTTCAAATTTTGACCAAGGTAAGTGCACCAAACTTAGCCATTTTTGTGTGACTCTCGGCCAACTCATATTTCTGTCCATATTTTCTACACCAATATTTTTAACACTGCATTCATACATAACTTAAATCATATTGGATCATTGTTGGTGCATACATTCATCCATTTCATTGCACTTGACCGAGAGCATCTTGATTTAGCCTTGTGTTGATTTTTGTTTTGGTCATTCTTGTGAAATCTGTACTTTTTTGCATATTTGATTCTGTTTTGCATTCTGTTTTCCATTCATTTGCATTGCACTTAGTACTTTAACCCCATTTACGATCATTTGTAGTTTTATTTTGTTTTTAGGTTGCGTTACATACATTCATTCCCCATTGAATCACTCATTTCTCATTCATCTATACTCACTACTTCCCTAGATTGATATCTTGGTTCCCACTGTACTACATTACTTTGTTTTAGGGGAATCATTCTTTTGTAAGAGCGCACTGCGACAAAAGCGTTTTATTCAAATTGGCGCCGCTGCCGGGGAAGTAGGAGTTGTGTGTGATTCATTCATTGCATATAGCTTAGGTATTGCATTTGCATTTGCATAGTTGCTCTTGTGTTATTTGCTGTAGCTTGCCACAGGATCTTTGACAGGAACTTGCTTGAAGGGCTAAAGCAGAGGACACAGGAACATCAAAAAGCTGGAAAATACAAAAAGAAACATGGATTGTGAATATGTATATACTGATGTAAATAGAATTTTGTTGGACTATGAACATTGTGATGATTTGAGACTCAGACAGTATTCGCCCAGAGTGGCCAGTGTGCAAATTTTTCTTTTGACCGTGATGTAAATATTCCACTAGATTTGTCTTTTGCAGGTACCAATGAAAAACCACAAAAAAAATGAGAAAATGGAAAAGCAAAACAAAGAGTTGGAGGAAGAAGAGTGGTGGCTTGAAGACTATGATGATGATATTGAATTTAAACAGCTGCCTACTCATGTAGAATATGATTGTACAGGTAATTTAAGTGCTAAGGTATATGAGGAGAACCGAAAGGTTCCATGATTCATCGTTTGATTGAGTTGTACAGGATTAAGTTATGGAGAATTCTTCTCGGTTTTTGGAAGCTCCTAAGGTAATATCTTTCTAATCTTATTATTAACTCACATTGAGGACAATGTGTCCTTCAAGTGTGGGGTATTTAGGCTTTGCCTTATTAATAATTATTGACTTGAATTGAGTTATGATATGACTTTTGTGGTTCTGAGCTAAGTTATTGGTGTAGTACCTTGAGTTATTAATCATTATTTGTGAAAACCGTGAGCTGCAACCTTGAGTTATTCCTTGCTTTGTGATTATCTGAGTTGATGCATGTAGACATTTTGATGACTGAATTAGAGGATGTCATGTTAAATTAAAACAGGATTGATTCCAGCTGTATTGAGTTATAAATCGTGAGCTTTTGAGCCCTTTATTCCTTGATGTGTGATTTATTCTTGATGTTTAAACTATTACAGAACTTGACTTTATTCTCTGAGTAAATTATCTGATTATATGCATCCTCTAAAAGTGATCAAGGCCATGTTTGTTGCAGGCACTGATCAAATAAAGCCTACCCTTAAAATTATTGACCCTAGTCACCCCCTTGAGCCTAATTTATCCTTTCTTTGTTTATTACCTATACATTACAAGCCTTAAGCCGAAAAACAATGTTTACCTTTGGACTTTGGTTAATTGAAGAGGTTCTAAATTATAGATTGAGCAAAGCTCAAGTGTGGGGTGATGATTAATTAAGAAAAGAGACTTGAGAAAGAAAGAAAAGATGCAAAAGAAGTGAAAAAGAAAAGAGAAAGCCGAGACAAAAGAGGCTAAGTTATCAAAGCAAAAGTGTTGAAGAGAAAAAGAAAGTAAAGTTATGAGCCAAAGAGGCAAAAGAAGAGTTAATTATGAGTCATTGCCGCCACACTTTGATGATGTTTATGACTAATTATTTGACCAAAAGTTCCATGTTTATTAGCCTTGCTTATCCTTGTTTATCCATGCCTTAAAGTTACAAGCCATAGCCCCATTACAAGCTAATTATAAAGTCCTTGTGATTCCTTGGATGCATGGTAATTATGATGATTGAAATTAGAATTTATTCAAGCCTATGATAATGGTTTTGCATTGAGAATATTTGAGTGAAACAGCACCCTATTTAAACACCATGAGTGATGAGTGAAACACTTGACCAAGTGAGGAAAACTCTAAATTAAAGCTGGATTGATTCTTGTTTATTTATGCATGAGTATTTCTAATGAAAGGAGTCAAGTGTTTGCTGTTTTGACTTAGGTGCATGAGGCTTGGATAATGACTTCCATTTATGATGCTCACTTTGATTTATTGATTTATAAAGCATGGAACTACACTACTTAAGCTTTGCCCAGGAGTGCAAAGGTTTAAGTGTGGGGTATATTTTGATAAGACTTTAATTTAACACATTTTATTTAATTAATAATTATATTTAAGTATCTTTAAGTAAGTAGAATAAGCTAAATTAAATGAAAAATATATTCAGTAAAGAATTACAAAGCATAGGGAAAATTCGTTTTAAGATAGCATAAAATCACAACATGACGTTCACTTATTGTTTCGCCCATATCTTTTTCCACAATGCTCCTAAAATTGTGATTTTTGATGCAGATTAAATAGACACATGGAGATTTTCATAGAAACTGGAATCACACAATTTGGTGCAGAAATGGATTTTTCACAATCAACCCAAGTCGAGTCAATTGCAGTTCACGAATCCAGAAAAATCAACTTCGAAGAATTGGGTCTCCAGAACGCTACTAAGCTCCTAAAATCACAAAATCTGTCCCAAAAGAAAGTAGATTCGATGGGCTTTAATTTGGATCTTGAATGACATAATTTGGACCAGAAATGGATTTTTAGTAAGCCAAACAAGCAGGCTCAATAGTAGCTGCAGTCAAGCAGAATGCGCGAAAAATATCCCTCAGTAATTGAAGCCCACTGGAGTCGCCCAGGCCCCTAAAATCATGAAACATGTCTCATTTGAAAGTAGACTCGCATATCTTCATTTGGAAACTCGAATCGATCGAAGTGGTGAAGAAACGAGCAAGATACATATACTCTAAGTTAACCCATGTGCAGCGGAAGCATGAAAAACGTGAGTTGAAGAAAACACGGGCCAGCTTGTACGAAGGCTCACCCATTAAGCAGAGAATTCGTAGATTATAAATAGATATAGCTTCTTTGTAATCAGTGTAGAGAATTTTCAGAAAGCAAAGATTAAGCATAGTTCGTACGGTGTTAGTTTGCAATTTCGGTTTTCAGTTGAAATGGATCTAGATTCGTTAGTGTCGTTTTGTATTCGCATAGCTTGTAGTTCTTACGTTTTTAGTTTAATCCAAGTAAGTTTCGCATAGCTTCTTTTGTTTTCCTCTCTCATTCTACGTTCATTACTTCACTGATCATATTCACTTTTGTATTCTTGCACTTTCTTGGTTAATTTCGCACTTACACAGCACAAATTAAACCACTGTTCGTAGCTCTGTTTAGTCGTTTTTCTCTATAGCAGTAAGTTCTTTGATTTCTTGATTTCCATATGTGTTCGATCTTGAATATGTGGAAGTTTCGAAGGGGTTAAATCACCAAGGAATAGTCTCTTGGTATTTTGCAAAATTAAAGAGCAGCTGAATGTCTTTCAGTGGTGTAAAAGCCAGCTCTGGAATTTAGCAAGATCCAGCACCATTCGTGTGATCTTTCTTCTTGGAAATCTCTGCTACAAAAATATTCTTTGTTATGTGTTCTATAGATCCTGCATGTAGATCTGTGTTAGTTGATAGATAATTGTCTTTCGGTAGCTTAGGTAATCATGTTTTAGCAGTTGTTTGAATTTCGAGTAAGCTTTGTTTTAGGCACTGTTCTAGTTTGATTTCAATTTTGTTTGATACTTGATTTAATACTGCATTGTTTTCATCTTGAAGTTCAGCCTGTAAGCTTTGTGTTGCTTTATCCATTTATAGATCAGCAGTAGTTTCGATATCTTCTTGTAATTGCACTCTTGAATATCAGTTTAGATCCTATATTTCTTGCATTAGTTTTGCTACAATTAAAAACAAAAAAAAAATAGAGCCATTTCAATTTGCATTCATCTTTTACATCATAGCCAGATTGTCTTCGGCATTTAGAGTATCATCAGATCATAATTCAATTCTCATTCAATAAAAATATGCATTTCAATCATCTCTTCAGTTTGCACATATCACTTCTGTCAAGGCATTGCTTTCATTAGCATTTAGAATTAGCATTACAGTAGGGTATAATCTAATCTTAAACAAACAACCCCCTTTCTCCATATTAAATTTCATATCATTCCTTACATCCATATTAATAAAAACCTACTGCCACATTCGCGCCACTGATTTTTCATCCCTATTGCATCACTCGTTGCACATAAAATCATAAAATCTCAACCAAAAACAGTAGCATCAAATCATATTATCTTCATCCACTCAATTTGCATTTTTCATCCATAAACACAGAATCAACAACACCTCCTAACTTTCTCCATGGATTGACACTCAAGGTCTCCTCTCTACTACATTAAGAAGGGGAATTGAAATTGTTTGAGAAAACCACAAGCGACAAAAAGGTTTAATCCAAATGGCGTCGTTGCCAGGGAGCAATTGGTGAAGTTGATTCGCTACATAACTCATTCATTGCATCTAGGATCCATCTCATATAGGACATAGCATACTGCACTGTATTCTAAAACCAGAAAAAAATAGAAAAAGAAAAAAAAAATCAGAAAAAAAAATCTCTTGCTTGTTTGATTCATTACACATCTCATTCATTGCATCTAGGATTCATATAGGACATTTAACATTCCAAAATCCAGATTGAAAAAAAAAAAAAGAGAAAAACAAAAAAGCTAAAAACAGAAACAGAAAAAAATCTCTAGCTTGTCTTGTGCTAACCTTTCATTGCAACTGAGTTTGAATCATCCAAGGCACAAGCAACACTTGCATGACTAGATCATCAGGGGAAATACTTCTTCCTTTTGATCTAGAGATTTCTAAAACCACAAGGAAAGGGTCTGGACAGAGAATTTCCAGAGAAGTCTAGCCACCAATCAGAGAAGAATAAGAAGAGTTCACTACTGCAGATCAGGACCTTGATCCAGCACCTTCTATACATCAAAACATGAGGTCTCATGGTATGGAAAAAACTTTAAAAGAGCTTGCTGCTCCTGCAGAACACTATCAACCTCTGTGCATTCAAGTTCCTCAATCAAAGGAGGGTGCAGGGAGCTGTGAACTGAAATCTGGATTAATACACCTGCTGCAAAAATTCCATGGATTAGCTGGAGAAGATCCACACAAACACTTGATGGAATTCCACATAGTCGGCTCTACAATGTCTCCAGCTAGAGTCCATGAGGATTATATCAAAATGAAGGCCTTTCCATTCTCTCTATGTGATGCAGCAAAGGACTGGTTATATTCTCAGCTCACACCAATCAACACATGGCCCGAAATGAAGAAGAGGTTCCTAGAAAATTTTTTCCAGCTTCAAGAACTACCTCTATAAGGAAGGAAATCAGTGGAATAAGGCAATTGTTGGGAGAATCATTATTTGAGTACTGGGAGAGATTCAACAGGCTATGTGCAACCTGTCCAAACCATCAAATAGTTGAGCAACTCCTCATTCAGTATTTTTATGAAGGTTTGCACTCAATGGAGAGGAGCATGGTAGATGCTGCAAGTGTTGGAGCATTGATGGATAAAACTCCAGTTGCAACAAGGTATTTAATCTCCAATATGGCTGAAAATTCCCAGCAGTTTCACAACAAGCAAAATTCAAGAGCTGTGCATGAGATCTCCAGGGAAACTACAGCTGTCCAAGACAATTCTAGAGTGGAAAACAAGCTGACTGAACTTACCTCTCTAGTAAGGCAGCTAACACTTGCATAGCAGTAGAATTGTGAGAGTTTGACCCCCAAACCTTGTGGAATATGTGCTGCAACAGACCACTACACAGATTTATGTCCACACCTTCAAGAGGTTGACTCAATGGAGAATGTAGTAGCTGCATTTCCTGGATAGGTTCCATTCTCAAATCAAAGATCACACCAACAGTTTCCTAGCCAAAGGAACTATGATCTGTATGCGTCCACTTACAATCCTGGCTGGAGAGACCATCCTAATCTAAGGTATGGACCATCAACAGCAGCTGTTCCACCTCCAAATCAGCAAGGCCATTATAGAAATTTTGCGCCAAATCAGTCCATGAATCAAGCTAATTTCCAGCAGTAGAGATATCCTAATCAAAGGCAATATAATCAGCAGGATCACTCCGCTAATCAGAAGCAATACTAGCAGGACCAGCCATTCAATCAAAGACCATATCAGCAGAATTATTCAAATTACTCTATGCAGCTAGTGTAGCAGCCATTGGTGCATTCTCCTCAAGCCTAGGACATGAATGACATAATGAAAAACATGCAGTAAATGATACAGCAGGCAATAGCTCCCAACACAACAATCATAAATGACCTGAGAACTCAACTGGGGCAAGTTTCCAATGATGTGAATAGACTGAAACAGCAGGGATCAAGCACACTTCCTTCTCAACCAATGACCAATCCAAGGGGGAATGTGAACGCTATTACATTGAGAAGTGGAAGAGAATTACCATCAAGAACAGATTATGTTCCAGCCCCAGGAATTAAATCAAAACCAGCAGATAAAGAAGAAGAAAAACAGGTTGAGGAGTCCAGCACTCCCACTCCATTTCCAGTGAAAATTAAACCTCTAAAGAAGAAGGAACTTGATCAAGAGCTGCTGGACATATTCAAGAAGGTGGAAATAAACATTCCCTTGCTAGATGCAGTAAAACAGGTCCCAAAATATGCTAAATTTCTCAAGGAACTCTGCACCTACAAGAAGAAATTAAGGGGAGTGAATACTGAAACTATTTCTACTGTATCACAACTGTCCATGCCTCCAAAATGCAATGATCCTGGCTCATTCTCTATTCCATGCACCATAGGAGAGATAACACTCAGCAATGCATTAATTGATCTCGGTTCCTCCATCAATGTGATGCCAACAATGTTCTATAAAATGCTACAAGTGGGGGAGTTGAAGCCTACAAATGTGGTGATACAGCTAGCCAACAAAACCACTGTCCAGCCTCTTGGAATCATTGAAGATGTGCTAGTTAAGGTCAACCAGCTGCTCTTCCCTGCAGATTTCTATATCATTGACATGGAGGATGAACACACCAGCAGCCAAGCAACACTCATACTTGGGAGACCTTTCTTGATGACTGCCAAAGCCAAGATAGATGTGTATGCTGGAATCCTGACCATGGAATTTGGAGAAGAGAAGATAATATTCAACCTGTTCACAGCTATGAGGCATCCTGCTGAAGATCATTCTGTGTTGGAAACTCAAACTGTATTTTGTATAGATTTTGTAAATGAAACTGATTTTAATTTGCAAAACACAGTAGAAGTAGCTCATACATTGCATAATAATAGCCAAGACTGTGTGGCTTAAGGCCAGCAAGGCCAGTTTGCTAAGTCTGGAAATAACAGCACTACACACACTTCACTTTTTCTGTTTTCTGTAGATTTAGAAAAACAACAAAAAGAGGATAAGAAACAGATTGAAAAACAGCAAAAAGAAGAGGAAGGAACCACTATACAAGGACAGAAACAACAACTGCAAGAAGAGAGTGAATTGAAGCCTCTCCCTTCTCATTTGAAGTATTTATTCCTAGAAGAAAATTCACAAAAACCAGTCATCATCTCAAGCAAATTATCCAGCAGTGAGGAAGGTAAATTAATCAATGTTTTGAGAGAAAATAGAAAAGCCATTGGCTAGAGTATGGAGGACATTCCAAGAATTAGCCCCACGATTTGTATGCATAGAATCTTAATGGAGGATAATGTGAAGCCTGTAAGGTAGCCCCAAAGGAGAGTTAATCCTACAATAGCCGAGGAAGTGAAGAAAGAAGTCTCCAAGCTACTTAAGGCTGACATAATTTATCCAATATCAGACAGTGAGTGGGTGTCCCCTGTACAGGTTGTTCCAAAGAAGTCAGACACCATTGTTATAGAAACAAAAGACAAAGAAAAATTACAAGCAAGAGTCACCAACAAGTGGAGAGTATGTATAGACTATAGGAAACTCAATGCAGCCACAAGGAAGGATCATTTTCCTCTGCCCTTCATTGACCAAATGCTGGAAAGGCTAGCAGGTAAGTCTCATTACTGTTTTCTAGATGGGTTTAGTGGTTATATGCAGATTCACATTGCAGCTGACGATCAGCACAAGACAATATTTACATGTCCATTTGGCACCTTTGCCTACTCAAGGATGCCCTTTGGTTTGTGTGATGCCCTTGCCACTTTTCAAAGGTGCATGGTTAGTATATTTAATGAATTAATTGAGGAATGTATGGATGTTTATATGGATGATTTCACTGTTTTTGGATCCAGTTTTGATTTATGCCTTGCTAACCTATCTAAAGTATTGCATAGATGTGTAAAGTTTAATTTAGTTCTTAATTATGAGAAATGTCATTTCATGGTCCAAGAGGGAATTGTTTTAGGCCATCTGATTTCATCCAAAGGCATTGAAGTAGACAAGACCAAGATTGAAGTTATCTCTACATTAAAGTATCCGCAAACAGTGAAGGAGGTAAGGTCATTTCTAGGACATGCTAGTTTTTATAGGAGATTCATCAAGGATTTTAGTAAGATTGCTTATCCTCTTTCTAAATTATTGCAAAAAGATGAAAAATTCATATTTAGTGATGATTGCAAGACTGCTTTTGATAAACTAAGAGTGAATTTAACTACTGCACCCATTATGCAGCCACCTAATTGGTCATTTCCTTTTGAATTAATGTGTGATGCATCGAATTTCGCATTAAAGGCTGTACTGTCACAAAAGATTAATAAATTACCTTGTGTCATTGCATATGCATCCAGAACTCTTGACTCTGCATAGGTTAATTATACCACAACAGAAAAAGAACTTCTAGCCATTGTCTTTGCATTAGATAAGTTTAGATCATACTTGTTAGGGACCAAGATCATTATCTATACAAATCATGCAGCCATAAGATATTTATTAAAGAAACAGGATGCAAAACCAAGACTGATCAGATGGATTTTGTTGCTCCAGGAATTTGAAATTGAAATAAGAGATAGATCTGGTTTGAATAACCAAGTGGCTGATCATTTAAGCAGAATTATTTATGATGATCTAGCTGCATCACAAATAAATGAAACTTTCTGATAGAACCCTAAATTAACATTTCTAATTTAATTAATAGCCTTATTTAAGTTCGTAAATGAATAAATAAACTAAATTCCCCATAAATTATGTGATGTAACATATTACAAGGTTAGAAGTAAATAACATGTTAAAAACAGTATATTTTCAGTTTGATGATCACTTCGTTCTTTGACGATATCTTTCAACTCAGTGCACCTAAAATCACAATTCTTAATGCAGGTTGAAATAGACATCTGAGGCTTTTGATAGAAACCGGAATCACGAGATTTGGTAAAGAAATGGATTTTTCCTTAGCAGTCAAAGTCAAGTCAACTGCAAAGTGCGAAGACAGAAGAGTCGACCTTAAAGAAATTGGGCTCTAGGATGCTGAGAAGCTCCAAAAATCACCAAATTTGTCCCAAATGAAAGAGGATCCATAAGGCTTCAATTCACACTTTGAATGACACAAATCAGATGTAAAATGGATTTTTGGCAAATCATTCAAGTGAACTCAACAGAAGCTGCGATCAGCTGAAGAACGCAAAAAACAACTTCCAATAATCGAGGCCCAGTGGACTCGCTTGGGCCTCTAAAATCGCGAATTCAGTCTCATTGGAAAATAAACTTGAATATCTGCAATTGAAGACTTGAATCAAGTAAAATGATGAAGAAATGAGGAAGCTACGCGCATTCTAAGTTGAGCCTATGCATCTGAACAAGGAAAGCACACGAGCTGAATAAGATCGGGCCAACCTCGCAAGGGCCCGCCCAATAAGCGAAAGCCATGCATCCTATAAGTAGATAGAACTCCTTTGTAATAGTAGTAGATAAACTCATTAGCAAATAGAAGCATAGAAGTTCGTTTTTCTTTACATTCGCGCGCGTTGGTTCAGCTGCAATGAAGAAGGATGCGTTCTCTTTGTTGCATAGTGATAGCAATAGTTTCATTTCTGGATCCTAGTTCGATAACAAGTAAGCGTAATGATTTCGTTGCTGTTTTACATTCTTAGTTCTTGTACATTTTCTTAATTCCTTTCATTCGTTTATAATAATTTCCGCACCATTTACCTATTTGTTCGTCCAAGATTTACATTCTTTAGTTTCTTGATTTCCAAATCTGAAAATCTGAAAGTTTCCAAAGATTAGTTCCAGCAAAGGATTGTCTCTTGACATTTCGTGAAAATTGAGAGCAATTGGATGTCTTCCAATGGTGAAATCACCAGCTCTGGATTCTAGTGAAGTTCAGCACAATTCTGCATGGATTTTTTCTCAAGAAATCTTCGCAAAAGTCATTGTATCGCATGCATATTAATTCTGCGTTTAATTCATTTTGTTCTTGTTTAGCTATTGTTTTAATCTGATCTTTGTTAGAACCTCATTTAATTCTAATCACAGCATGTTACATTTTGAGTTGAATTGTATTTCGTAATCTGTAGTTTTCCTTTTATAGTACATTTGCGTGTTAGTCAATGATTCTTTTATCAATTTAGCATCAACATTTACAATCATTAGTTGCACCAGCAGTTAGGTTCAAGCATTACCTTAATTCGATCCATGTATTGTTTTAGCTAAAATCAGCGTCCATGCATTATACGTTTAAAAACCCCCCTACATAGTGAGACACCACAAGCATTCTATTCATAAGCATTTCATTCCAAACTTTGACTACGTTGCTGAACCCTGTCATCAAAACTTACACCTCGCACTTCACATAAAATCATGCATCTAATACTAATCTCAGCAACAACAAAAATTACATTTTAACCTCCCCATAATCTGCATCTCCATTTAGGAAACATAGAATCAACAACACCTCTGAAATTGCTCCACGGATTGACACCTTTGGTCCTCTACTATACTATAGTTAAGGGGATTTAAGAAAAAATTGTTTGATAAAAACACAAGTGACAGTGGTTGATATCACTTTCCTTGATGAACATTTATATTCACTGAATTTTGTTCCATGGTTTGCTAATATTGCTAATTATGTAGCTGCTACAGTTTTGCCTTTGAATGCAGACAGGAACTATTTAAATAAACTTAAATCCGAGGCAAAGAACTATGTGTGGGAAGCACCTTATCTATGAAAATTCTGCAGTGATCAAGTTATTAGAAGATGTGTCACTCATGAGGAAGGCAGGCAGATTTTGGAGCTGTGCCATAACTCCCTAGTTGGAGGTCATTTAGGGAGTAAGAGAACTGCAATGAGAGTACTAGAGAGTGGTTTTTATTGGCCTTCCATATTTAAGGATGCACATAATTATGTACTGACCTGTGAGCAATGTCAAAGGGCTGGAAATGCCATAAATAGAAGAAATGAAATACCACAGCAGCCTATAATTATTTGTGAAGTGTTTGATGTATGGGGGATAGATTTCATGGGTCCCTTCCCTGTTTCAAATAATTTTTCTTATATATTACTTGTTGATTATGTATCCAGGTGGGTTGAAGCAAAGGCAACCACCACCAATGACTCTAAAGTTGTTTGTAAGTTTATTAAATCTAACATATTCTGCAGGTTTGGTGTACCTAAAGCTATTATAAGTGACCAAGGAACTCACTTCTGCAACAAGGCATTGGCTGATCTATTTTTAAAATATGGAGTCACTCACAAAGTCTCCAATGCTTACCATCCCTAAACCAATGGTCAAGTTGAAGTATTTAATAGGGAAGTAAAGCACTTGCTGCAGAAGCTGGTTCAGCCAAACAGGAAGGATTGGAGTAAATATTTGGATGATGCATTATGGGCTCAAAGAACAGCCTACAGGACACCATTGGGGATGTCCCCTTTTAGAGTAATTTATGGTAAATCATGTCACCTACCCGTGGAACTCCAACACAAATCTTATTGGGCTGTGAAGGAGTGCAATTTAAATATAGCAGTAGCTGGACAGAAAAGGAAATTGGACCTGCAGGAGCTTGAAGAAATAAGACAGCAAGCCTATGAAAATTCTAAATTATATAAAGAGAAGGTAAGAAAATTCCATGATGACAATATTTGCAGAAAAAAGTTCCAGCTAGGACAACAGGTACTACTATTTGATTCAAGACTCAAATTGATTTCGGGTAAATTAAAATCAAAATGGAGTGGGCCTTATGAAGTAATTAATGTGTTTCCTCATGGTGCCATAGAAATTAAAGATCTTAAAACTGGAAATTTACATAAAGTGAATGGCCATCAACTTAAGTTATTCCATCAGCAAAGTCCAGGTGAACATGATAATATAGTTAATTTAACTGATCCAATTTTGCAGCAGTAAAAAAAATTTTGTTGCAGGTTCTAATTAGACACCGTAGCCTCCACTTAAGGTATGTCTTTCCTCCTCTGTTCCATGCTTACATTGAGGACAATGTCTCCTTCTAAGTGTGGGGTATTTAGGGAGATTTTCGACTTTTAAATTAAGTATTTCTTACTGTTTTCACACAAATATAAATTGCAATTCTGGGCTGTAAAATTATTAAGGCAATTGTAAATTCAAGATAGATTTTATCCTATTTTTATTGAGTTGTATAAAATTAATTTTTAAAATCATTCATGATTCTGTTTATTTAAATTAGTACACAGCAAATTCTAAGTTTAGATCTGTTTTCAAAACTTAAAGCATGAGAGCATTTGAAACTGTTATGAGAAAATTTGAGCCATTGTGAGATTTGAGCCTAATTTCTTTGATGTGTGTATTATTCCATTCACATAACTGTTCTAGAACTTGATCTTGTTCTTTGAGTAAATTACTTTGAATCTGTGCATCTGTTGGACATGATTAAGGCCAAATTTGTTTAAAGCCACTGACCAAATACAACCACCCTTATAATTATCCCACTAGTTACCCCATTGAGCCATAATTTCCCTTTTCTTGTTTAACCCGCACCATAAAAGCCAAAAAGCTAAAAAACCATGAATTCACCTTGAATCATTGACAAGGGATGAAACTATAAATTTATGAACTTGAGCAAAGCTCAAGTGTGGGTTGTTCTCATATTTAAAACAGCTTGAAAAAGAGAAAAAAGGAAACCAGCAAATCAAAAGAAAAGATGGCTGGAGAAAATAAAAAAAAATACAGTCTAAAAAGTATGCAGGCAAAGAAGAATAAAAAGCTGAATTATTACTCCACTTGACAGTTAATTATGCAATAGATTCCTTTGTCATGATTCCATTCATAAGCTTTGTATCCTTTGAATTATCCACACCCAAATATTACAAGCCATAGCCATGTTACAAGCAAAGAACAAAGTCCTTTTGATTCAACATGATGCATGATATTTGAAGAAATTGAAATCAGAGCACCCTCAAGCTTATGGTAATAGTTGTGTAAAATGAGAACACTGAGAGAAAACAGTGCCTACAAAAAGGAGTGATGAGTTAAACACTTCCCATGTGAGGATTTCTCAAAATAAGTTAAAAATGATTTGTGCCTAAGTTATGAGAGCTGTATCTGAATTATGTCATGCTCTGCACTGAGAAAATATGCATTATATATGGTTGATATTTTTCAAAAGCTCAAAATCAAAAGCTCTGCACTGTCTTATAATTTCTCTTTGCCCAGGAGTGCAAATGTTCAAAAGTGTGGGGTATTTTGATAAGACTTTAATTTAACACATTTTATTTAATTAATAATTATATTTAAGTATCTTTAAGTAAGTAGAATAAGCTAAATTAAATGAAAAAAATATTTTATAAAGAATTAGAAAGCATAGGGAAAATTCTTTTGAAGACAACATAAAATCACAGCCTGACGTTCACTTATTGTTTCGCCCATATCTTTTTCCACAATGCTCCTAAAATCGTGATTTTTGATGCAGATTAAAATAGACACATGGAGATTTTCATAGACACTGGAATCACACAATTTGGTGCAGAAATGGATTTTTCACAATCAACCCAAGTCGAGTCAATTGCAGTTCACGAATCCATAAAAGTCAACTTCGAAGAATTGGGTCTCCAGAACACTACAAAGCTCCTAAAATCACAAAATCTGTCCCATAAGCAAGTATATTTGATGGGCTTTAATTTGGATTTTGAATGACATAATTTAGACCAGAAATGGATTTTTAGTAAGCCAAACAAGCAGGCCCGACAGTAGCTGCAGTCAAGCAGAACGCGCGAAAAATATCCCTTAGTAATTGAAGCCCACTGGACTCGCCTAGGCCCCTAAAATCATGAAACATGTCTCATTTGAAAGTAGACTTGCATATCTTCATTTGGAAACTCGAATCGATCGAAGTGGTGAAGAAACGACCAAGATACATATACTCTAAGTTAACCCATGTGCAGCGGAAGCATGAAAAACGTGAGTTGAAAAAAACACGGGCCAGCTCGTACGAAGGCCCACCCATTAAGTAGAGAATTTGTAGATTATAAATAGATATAGCTTCTTTGTAATCAGTGTAGAGAATTTTCAGAAAGCAAAGATTAAGCATAGTTCGTACGGTGTTAGTTTGCAGTTTTGGTTTTCAGTTGAAATGGATCCAGATTCGTTAGTCTCGTTTTGTATTCGCATAGCTTGTAGTTCTTACGTTTTCAGTTTAATCCAAGTAAGTTTCGCATAGCTTCTTTCGTTTTCCTCTCTTGTTCTACGTTCATTACTTCACTGATCATATTCACTTCTGTATTCTTGCACTTTCTTGGTTAATTTCACACTTACAAAGCACAAATTAAATCATTGTTCGTAGCTCCGTTTAGTCGTTTTTCTCTGTAGCAATAAGTTCTTTGATTTCTTGATTTTCATATGTGTTCGATCTTGAATATGTGGAAGTTTCGAAGGGGTTAAATCACCAAGGAATAGTCTCTTGGTATTTTGCAAAATTAAAGAGTAGCTGAATGTCTTTCAGTGGTGTAAAAGCCAGCTCTGGAATTTAGCAAGATCCAGCACCATTCATGTGATCTTTCTTCTTGGAAATCTCTGCTACAAAAATATTCTTTGTTATGTGTTCTATATATCCTGCATGTAGATCTGTGTTAGTTGATAGATAATTGTCTTTCGGTAGCTTAGGTAATCATGTTTTAGCAGTTGTTTGAATTTCGAGTAAGCTTTGTTTTAGGCACTGTTCTAGTATGATTTCAATTTTGTTTGATACTTGATTTAATACTGCACTGTTTTCATCTTGAAGTTCATCCTGTAAGCTTTGTGTTGCTTTATCCATTTATAGATCAGCAGTAGTTTCGATATCTTCTTGTAATTGCACTCTTGAATATCAGTTTAGCTCCTATATTTCTTGCATTAGTTTTGCTACAATTAAAAATAAAAAAAAATAGAGCCATTTCAGTTTGCATTCATCTTTTACATCACAGCCAGATTGTCTTCGGCATTTAGAGTATCATCAGATCATAATTCAATTCTCATTCAATAAAAATCTGCATTTCAATCATCTCTTCAGTTTGCACATATCACTTCTGTCAAGGCATTGCTTTCATTAGTATTTAGAATTAGCATTACAGTAGGGTATAATCTGATCTTAACACAAACAACCCCCTTTCTCCATATTAAATTTCATATCATTCCTTACATCCATATTAATAAGAACCTACTGCCACATTCGCACCATTGATTTTTCATCCCTGTTGCATCACTCGTTGCACATAAAATCATAAAATCTCAACCAAAAACAGTAGCATCAAATCATATTATCTTCATCCCCTCAATTTGCATTTTTCATCCATAAGCACATAATCAACAACACCTCCTAACTTGCTCCATGGATTGACACTCAAGGTCTCCTCTCTACTACATTAAGAAGGGGAATTGAAATTGTTTGAGAAAACCACAAGCGACAAAAAGGTTTAATCAGTGTTGCAGCTCACGTTTTTCTCAAAATATGATAAATAAATCAACGTACTACACCAATAGCTTAGCTCAAAATCACAAAAGCCAAAACATCAATTCAATTCAATAATTAATTTAAAAACCTCTCTAAATACCCCACACTTGAAGAACACATTGTCCTCAATGTGAGTCAGAATAAAGTTAGAAAGATAATACCTTAGAAGCTTCAAAACCGCAAGGATAATTCACCATAACTTATTCCTGTACAACCAGATCAAAAGGTTGCATTTCATTCATTTCCCTCATTTGAATCACTCATTTCTCTTCACCTATTCTCACTACTTCCCAGGATTGATACCCAGGTTCCTTATGCTACATCTTTATTGTTGAGGGAATCTTTTTGGAGATTGATCGACAACCTGTCTCTTCAAAATGGCGCCGTTGCCGAGGAAGTAGGAGATTTGTGTGATTCATTCATTGCATATAGCTTAGGTTTGCATTTTGCATTGCATAGTTGCTCTTGTGTTGTACTGTTACAACTTTCTACAGGTTCCTTGGTGTATGACCAGATCTACTAGGGAGGACCTAGCTCCCTTTCATCCAAAGATCTCTAGGACATTCAACAAGAACCTACCCAAAAGGCAGAGGCAGAGAACATAGGGACAACAAAACATTGAAAATCAAAATACAGGTCAAAGCCTGACTGATTCAGAGATTGATATGGGCTCTCAATAGGAGAAAACTTTGAAGGAGTTGGCAGCGCCCGCTAAGCACTACCAACCCCTTTGTATACAGGTGCCACCACCCAGGGAAGGCATGGTGGGATATGAGCTGAAGTTGGGTCTGATCCACCTACTGCCCAAGTTTCATGGCTTGGTGGGAGAGGACCCTCACAAGCACCTGATGGAGTTCCATGTGGTCTGTTCTACCATGAGGCCAGCTGATGTGCCTGAAGACCATGTGAAGATGAAGGCCTTCCCATTCTCACTATGTGATGCTGCAAAAGACTGGCTATACAGCCATGCTGTTCCTATTCATTCTTGGCCTGAGATGAAGAGGAAGTTCTTGGAGAAATTCTTCCCTGCATCCAGAACTGTTGCAATCAGAAAGGAGATCAGTGGTATCAGGCAGTAGTAGGGAGAATCTTTGTTTGAATATTGGGAACGTTTTAACAGGTTGTGTGCAACTTGTCCTAACCATCAGATCCACGAACAATTGTTGATCCAGTATTTCTATGAGGGTTTGATGGCCATGGACAGGAGCATGATTGATGCAACCAATGGAGGAGCTTTGATGGATAAAACACTGCAGTAGCCAGATATCTGATTTCCAACATGGCTGAGAATTCCCAACAGTTCCATTCTAGACAGAGTACTAGAGGGTTACATGAGATTAGCCGGAGTTATGAGGCTACTCATGATACCATGCGTCTGGAGAACAAGCTGACAGAGTTGACATCATTGGTGAGGCCGCTAGCTCTTACATAGCAGCCCACTCAGTCATCACAACAGCAACAGTACATGCCTCCTGTGTAGTCTAGCTGTGGCATTTGTGCAGCTATTGATCATCATACAGATATATGCCCACAGTTGCAGGAAGCCAATGTTGTTGAGTCCGCTGATGCTATGTATGCAGGAGAGCAGTCCTCTTACTTGAGACCGGTGCATCCACCTATGCATCCTAGCCAGCCGAGGTATGATCCTTACTCTTCTACCTATAATCCAGGCTGGAGGGACAATCCGAACCTGGGATATGGCGCACCTAGTCAAGGCCAAAGTAGTTCTTACATGCCATCTCAACAGCAAAGATACTAGGTCCAGCAGCAACAACAGCATTACACACGGTCAGACCAACCCTATCCTAGGTCAGACCAGTACCAGCAAACACAGAACCAGCCCAGGTATAACAGTTACGAGAACCAGCAGCAGTATGTGCAGCCATTGCAGCAGCCACTGGTGCACCAGGAGAGTAGCCCAGATGTGAGCAAATTGCTGGAAAGCATTGTGGCTGGTATGAAGGATATGCAGACTCAGATTGGACAACTGTCCACTGAGATGAATAACATGAAACAACAAGGCTCTAGTGCACTCCCATCTCAGCCTAAAGTGAATCCGAGGGGAGACTTGAATGCCATAACACTGAGAAGTGGCAAGCAGGTGAAAGTTGATGTTGTACCAGTTCAGGCCCCTGCCACTGTCCAAGATAAATCACTAGAGGAAGATGTCCCACCGCAGCCTTTTCGTGCTAAACCTGTGATTCCTCCTCCCTTCCCATCCAGAGTTCGTGCTCCAAAGCAAAAGGAGGTGGATCCAGACTTGTTGGAAATCTTTAAGAAGGTGGAGATAAACCTGCCCTTGTTGGAAGCTGTCAGACAGGTCCCTAAGTATGCCAAATTTCTAAAGGAGCTCTGCACTTACAAGAGGAAGCTTAAAGGAGCAAACATTGAGGCCGTGTCTACACTCTCACAATTGCCACTGCCCCAGAAGTGTGGTGACCCTAGTTCATTCTCTATCCCTTGCACTATTGGACATCTGACTTTTGGTAATGCTTTGATTGATCTAGGTGCAAGTATAAATGTCATGCCCACTACTTTGTATAAGATGCTTCAGTTAGGGGAACTCAAAGAAACCAATGTGGAGATTCAGCTTGCAAATAAAACTACAGTAAAGCCACTTGGTCTTCTTGAGGATGTGCTTGTGAAGGTAAATCAGTTGATATTCCCTGCTGACTTCTACATTATTGACATGGATGATGAGAAAAAGACCAGTCAGTCCACCATTATTCTGGGCAGACCATTCTTGATGACAGCTAAGACCATTATAAATGTACATGTTGGTGTGTTAACCATGGAGTTTGGAGGAGAGAAAGTGACCTTTAGCATTTTTGTTGCATTGAAATATCCTATTGAAGGTCAATCTGTGATATATGACCATTCTCTCTTTGCGCTTGATACTTTTGATGATAAAGATTGTACAAATGTTGATACTTTAGATGTAGACAAAACAGTAGAAGTAGATGACTCTCATGACTTCTTACCACTTGATGATTCTTATCATGGGTGATTTTATCATGGGTGATTTTAGTATGGGTGAGTTTATCATCGGTGAGTTTATCGTGGGTGATTTTGTCGACGGTGATTTTATCATTGGTGAATTTATCGCTGGTGATTTTATTGAGGATTATTTTATCGTAGGTTATTTTATCGTGAGTGATTTTATTGTGGGTTATTTTATCAAGGGTGACTTTATCATGAGTGATTTTACCGTGGGTGATTTTATCATGGGTGATTTTATCGTGGGTGATTTTATCGTGGTTTATTTTATCGTGAGTGATTTTATCATGGGTTACTTTATCGAGGGGTATTTTATCATGGGTGATTTTATCCAGGGTGATTTTACCGTGGGTGATTTTATCATGGGTGATTTTATCAAGAGTGATTTTATCAAGAGTGATTTTATCAACGGTGATTTTATCATGGTTGATTTTATTGAGCGTGATTTTATAGAGGATGATTTTATAGTGGTTGACTTTATCATGGGTGATTTTATCGTGGGTGATTGTATCGTAGGTGATTTTATAAAGGATTATTTTATCGTGGGTGATTTTATCGTAGGTGATTTCATTGTGGGTTATTTTTATAGTGGGTGATTTTATCAAGGTTGATTTTATCGGGGGTGATTTTATCGTGGGTGATTTTAGTGTGGGTGAGTTTATTGAAGATGTGTTTGTCAAGCACTCTCCAAAAAGATTCCCTCAACAATAAAGATGTACCATAAGGAACCTGAGTATCAATCTTGGGAAGTAGTGAGAATAGGTGATGAGAAATGAGTGATTCAAATGAGGGAAATGAATGAAATGCAACCTAAATGCAATATTAAACTACAAATAAACCTTAAATGGGGTTAAAATATTATATGCAATGCAATGGAATGAAAACAGAATGCAAAATACAAAACAGTACATAATTCACAAAACTGACCCAAATGAATAGTACCACAAGGTCCGAAAAATGAGCTCTCGGTCAAAATGAAATGGGTGATGAATGTATCGGTCAAGAATGATTCAAAATGCTTTATATGGTAAATGAATGATATGGTAAAAATGTCGATGCAGGAAATATGAACAGAAATGCAAAATGACCGAGAGTGATGCAAAATTGGCTAAGTTTAGCACACTAACCTGGGTGAAAAGTTGAATGTGGTTAGAACAATGAAGTAACTGCACAGAACATTAGTAAACACAAAAACACATATATTTTACAAAGACAAGATGCACAAAAAATGTAAAAATCAAAGGTCTGACCGAGAGTCAATGCAAAATGGTGCACAAACTCTACCTATCTCGGTTAGAGAAAAATCTAAAAAGAATTAGCCAAAAACAGATGAGCAGAAAGATTCAGAAGGTGGAAAACAGTCGAACATCAAAGAAAACAGAAGTCAAAAATCACAAAAATATGGGTCTGACCGAGTTAAACAGTATCACTCGGTCAATGTCTCGCTGGTCTGATCGAGAAGCATTTTCGGTCAGAGAAAAATGTATTTATAATTTTCAATTTTTGTATGGACAGAATGGATCAAATGGAGGAAAAATGGATGTGTGCAGATTATTGACCGAGTGAAAATGCAAATAGTTCAGTGGAAATTCATGAAAATGTTGCTAACCGAGCTAGGAACATACCATAATTTAGTGTTCTCGATCAGAGGCTAAATGAATGAATTTTGCTCGGTCAAAAATCAAATGGTATGCATGAAATGTATGGTTGACCGATGGAAATGTGATTATTTTTGTATTTTGGCTTTTCTAAATGGGAGATGACCGAATGGATGCAATGATGGTGCGCGGTTCAGTTTCTAACCGTGGTGAACAGTGCAACAAGGTCAGAAACCAAAACAGTGGCAAATGATAAAGATGAATGAATGAATGAATGAACCAATGAATGTTTATAATTTTTCTATTTTTCAAGGGGGTTTTTGTGGCTTTGAAAGTGAAATGTATGAATGAAAATGGACCTAAGAGTACTCTAACCTAATGCATGAAATGTAAAAGTGGCAAGGCATTTAAATTCTACACTAATAAAGCAATACAGAAAGGAATAAAAGCTACCTAATGTGAAATACAAGTGAATCAATGTTGGTTTGGGAGTGCTACAACTCAAAGTTAGTGTAACCCATGGCTAGGCCCTAATTAACCTATCCCTCAAAAGACATTTGAGTAGTTAACACTAAACAATGAGTCTGAAAGAAACCTCCCTATTCCCCAACTAAAAGTCACAAGCAAATTAAGTTTCAAAGAAATTATCGTGGGTTATTTTATCGTGGGTGATTTTGTCGAGAGTGATTTTATCATTGGTTAATTTATCGTTGGTGATTTTATCGAGCGTTATTTTATCGTGGGTGATTTTATCATGGGTGATTTTAATGTGGGTTATTTTATCATTGGTGATTTTCTCAATGGTGATTTTATCAAGAGTGATTTTTTTGGGGGTGATTTTATCGTCGGTGATATTAGTGTGGGTGATTTTGTGAACGGTGAATTTATGGAGGGTCACTTTATGATGGGTGCTTGTATCGTGGGTGATTTTAGTGTGGGTGAGTTTATCGTGGGTGATTTTGTCGAGGGTGATTTTATCATTGGTGATATTATCGTTGGTGATTTTAACGTGGTTAATTTATCGTGGTAAATTTATCGTAGGTGATTTTATCGTCCATCATTTATATTGGGTGATTTATCGAGGGTGATTTTGTCGTGGGTTACTTTATCTTTGGTGATCTTATCGAGGGTGATTTTATCATGTGTGATTTTATAATGGGTGATTTTAGTGTGGGTGAGTTTATCATGGGAGATATTGTTGAGGGTGAATTTATTGCGGGTTACTTTATCGTGGGTGATTTTATAGTGGGTGATTTTATCGTGTGTGATTTTATCGAGGATGATTATATCATGGATGATTTTGTCGAGCATGATTTTATCATGGGTGATTTTGTCATGGGTGATTTATCAAGTGTGATTTTATCAACAGTGATTTTATCCTGGGTGATTATATCATGGGTGATTCTATTGAGGGTGATTTTATCATGGGTGATTTTGTCGTGGGTGATTTTATTGTCGGTGATTTTATCGAGGGTTACTTTATCGTGGGTGATTTTATTTATGGGGATTTTATCATGGGTGATTTTCTTGGGGCTGATTTATCATGGGTGATTTTAGCATGGTGATTGTATCTAGGTTGATTTTATCGAGCGTGATTTTATCAAAGGTGATTTTATCATGGGTAATTTTATCATGGGGTTTATATCATGGGTGATTATATCATGGGTGATTTTATCATAGGTGACTTTATCGTTGCTGATTTTCTTGAGTGTGACTTTATCGAACGTGATTTTGTCGGGCATGATATTATCGAGTGTGATTTGGTCATTGGTGATTTTATCGTGGGTGATTTTATCAAGGGTGATTTTATCCTGGGTGATTTTATCCTAGGTGATTTTATCATGGGTGATTCTATCGAGGGTGATTTTATCTTGGATGATTTTATAGAGAATAATTTTATCATGGGTGATTTTATCGTGGGTGATTTTATAGTGGGTTATTTTATAGTGGGCATTTTTATCATAAGTAATTTTAACGGGGTTGATTTTATCACGGGTGATTTTATCGTGGATGATTTTAGTGTGAGTGATTTTAACGTGGGTGATTTTATCGAGGGTGACTTTTTCATGGGTCATTTTATCTAGGGTGATTTTAACGTCGGGCAATTTATCAAGGCTGATTTTATCGTGGGTGAATTTATCGAGGCTGATTTTATCAGGGGTGATTTTATTGGTGGTGATTTTATCATGGGTAATTTTCTTGGGGCTGATTTATCATGGATGATTTTGGCATGGGTGATTTTATCTAGGTGATTTTATCGAGGGTGATTTTATCAAGGGTGATTTTATCATGGGGAATTTTATCGTGGGTGATTATATCATGGGTGATTTTATCATAGGTGACTTTATCGTGGCTAATTTTCTTGAGAGAGACTTTATCGAGCGTGATTTTATCGTGGGTGATTTTGTCGTGCATGATATTATCGAGTGTGATTTTATCATTGATGATATTATCGTGGGTGATTTTATCGAGGGTGATTTTACAATTAGTGATATAATGTTGAGTGATTTTATCGTGGGTGATTTTAGTGTGCGTGAGTTTATCGTGGGTGATTTTATTAAGGGTGATTTTATTGAGGGTGACTTTATTATAGGTTATTTTGTCATGGGTGAGTTTAGTGTGGGTTATTTTATCGAGGGTGATAATGTCGTAGGTGATTTATCGTGGGTGATTTTATTGGGGGTGATTTTCTTAGGGCTATTTTATCGTGGGAGATTTTATTGTGAGTGATTTTATCATGGGTGATTTTATCAAGGTTGATTTTATTAACGGTGATTTTATCGTTGGTGACTTTATCGAGCCTGATTTTATTGTGAGTGATTTTATGACGTTGATTTTATTATGGGTGATTTATCGAGGGTGATTTTATCGTGGGTGACTTTATCCTAGGTGATTTTATCTTTGGTAATTTTATCATGGGCGATTTTATCATAGGTGACTTTATCGTGGCTGATTTTCTTCAGGGTGACTTTATCGAGCGTGATTTATTGTGAGTGATTTTATCGTGCAAGATATTATCAAGGGTGATTTTATCATTGGTGATTTTTTCGTGGGTGATTTTATTGTGGATGATTTTATCAAGGGTGATTTTATCAAGGGTGATTTTATCATGGGTGATTCTATCAAGGGTGATTTTATCGTGGGTGATTTTATAGTGGGCGATTTTATCATAGGTGATTTTAACAAGGTTGATTCTATCACGGATGATTTTATCGTGGATGATTTTAGTGTGAGTGATTTTAACGTGGGTGATTTTATCGAGGGTGACTTTTTCATGGGTCATTTTATCTAGGGTGATTTTATTGTTGCTGATTTTTGTAAGGGTGACTTTATCGAGCGTGATTTTATTGTGGGTGATTTTTTCGTGCATGATATTTTCGAGTGTAATTTTAACGTGGGTGATTTTATCGTGGGTGATTTTATCGATAGTGATTTAATCCTGGGTGATTTTATCATGGGTGATTTTATCGTGTGTGATTTTATAGTGCGTTATTTTATAGTGGGCGATTTTATCATAGGTGATTTTATCGAGGTTGATTTTATCGAGGTTGGTTTTATCGAGGGTGACTTTTTCACGGTGATTTTATCCAGGGTGAATTTATCATCGATGATTTTATCGTGGATGATTTTATCAAGGGTGATTTTATCATGAATGATTTTATCGTGGATGATTTTAGTGTGAGTCATTTTATCATGTGTGATTTTATCGAGGGTGACTTTAGCGTGGTTAATTTTATCGAGGGTGATTTTATCGTGGGATATTATATAATGGTTGACTTTATCGTGGCTGATTTTCTCGAGTTTGACTTTATTGTGGGTGATTTTATGAGGTTGATTTTATCATGGGTGATTTATCGAGGGTGACTTTATAGTGGCTGACTTTATCGAGAGTGATCTTATCGTGGGTGATTTTATTGTGGGTGATTTTATTGTGGGTGATTTTATCATGGGTGATTTTATTGTGGGTGATTTTATTGTTGGAGATTTTATCATGGGTGATTCTATCAATGGTGATTTTAGCGGGTACGATTTTATCGTGGGTTATTTTATTGGGGATGATTTTATCAAGGGTGATTTTATCCAAGCTGATTTTATCGTGGGTGATTTTATCATGGGTGATTTTATTGAGTGTGATTTTTTCGTGGGTGAATTTATCGAGGGTGATGTTATCATGGGTGATTTTATTGGGGGTGATTTTATCATGGGTGATTTTATCGTGGGTGATTTTATCATGGTTGATTTTAGCGTGGGTGATTTTATCGAGGGTAATTTTATCGTTGGTGAATTTATCGAGGGTGATTTTATCATGGGTGATTTTATCATGGGGTGATTTTATCGTTGGTGATATTTTCTTGGGTGATTTTTTCGTGGGTGATTTTACTGTAGGTGATTTTATAAAGGATGATTTTATCGTTAGTGATTTTATCATACGTGATTTTATCGTGGGTTATTTTATAGTGGGTAATTTTATCATGGGTGATTTTATCAATGGTGATTTTATCGAGGGTGATTTTATCGTGGTTGATTTTCTCGTGGCTGATTTTAGTGTGGGTGAGTTTATTGTGTGTGATTTTATAAAGGGTGAATTTATTGAGGGTAACTCTATGATGAGTGATTTTATTGTGGGTGATTTTATCGTGAGTGATTTTTTCGAGGATGATTTTAACAAGGGTGATTTTATCATGGGTGATTTTATGGAGCATGATTTTATCATTGGTGATTTTATCATGGGTGATTTTATCGTGGGTGATTTCAGCGGGAGTTGATTTCATTGTTGGTGATTTTATCGTGGGTGATTTTATCGTGGGTGATTTTATTGAGGTTGACTTTATCGTTAGTGATATTATGTTGCGTGATTTTATCATTTTATCAAGCGTGATTTTATCATGGGTGATTTTATAGTGGGTGATTTTATCATGATTGATTTTATCGAGGGTGATTTTATCATGAGTAATTTAACGAGGGTAACTTTACAGTGGGTGATTTTATCTTAGGTGATATTATCGTGGGTGATTTTATCAAGGGAGATTTTCTCAAGGGTTATTTTATCGTGGGTAATTTTATCCTTGCTGATTTTATCGTGAGTAATTTTAGTTTGGGTGAGTTTATCGTGGGTGATTTTCTCAAGAGTGATTTTTGGAGGATGACTTTATCATGGGTGATTTTATCATGGGTGATTTTAGTGTGGGTGAGTTTATCGTGGGTGATTTTATCGTGTGTGATTTAGTCAAGGTGATTTTATCATTGGTGAATTTATCGTTGGTGATTTTGTTGAGGATTATTTTATCATGGGTTATTTTATCGTGAGTGATTTTATTGTGGGTTATTTTATCGAGGGTGACTTTATCATGGGTGATTTTATCGTGGGTGATTTTATCGTGGGTGATTTTATCATGGGTGATTTTATCGTGGGTGATTTTATCATGGTTTATTTTATCGCGAGTGATTTTATCATGGGTTATTTTATCGTGAGGTATTTTATCATGGGTGATTTTATCCAAGGTGATTTTATCGTAGGTGATTTTATCATGGGTGATTTTATCAAGAGTGATTATATCAACGGTGATTTTATCACGGTTGATTTTATTAACCGTGATTTTATAGAGGGTGATTTTATAGTGGTTGATTTTATCATGGGTGAGTTTATCGTGGGTGATTGTATCGTAGGTGATTTTATAAAGGATGATTTTATCGTAGATGATTTTATCGTAGGTGATTTCATTGTGAGTTATTTTTATAGTGAGTGATTTTATCAAGGGTGATTTTATCGTGGGTGATTTTAGTGTGGGTGAGTTTATTGAAGATGTGTTTGTCAAGCACTCTCCAAAAAGATTCCCTCAACAATAAAGATGTACCATAAGGAACCTGAGCATCAATCTTGGGAAGTAGTGAGAATAGGTGATGAGAAATGAGTGATTCAAATGAGGGAAATGAATGAAATGCAACCTAAATGCAATATTAAACTACAAATAAACCTAAAATGGGGTTAAAATATTATATGCAATTCAATGGAATGAAAACAGAATGCAGAATACAAAACAGTACAGAATTCACGAAACTAACCCAAATGAATAGTACCACAAGGTCCGAAAAATGAGCTCTCGGTCAAAATGAAATGGGTGATGAATGTATCGGTCAAGAATGATTCAGAATGCTTTATATGGTAAATGAATGATATGGTAAAAATGTTGATGTAGGAAATATGAACAGAAATGCAAAATGACCGAGAATGATGCAAAATTGGCTAAGTTTAGCACACTAACCTAGGTGAAAAATTGAATGTGGTTAGAACAATGAAGTAACTGCACAAAACGTTAGTAAACAAAAAAACACAGATATTTTACAAAGACAAGATGCACAAAAAATGTAAAAATCAAAGGTCTGACCGAGAGTCAATGCAAAATGGTGCACAAACTCTACCTATCTCGGTTAGAGAAAAATCTAAAAAGAATTAGCAAAAGCCAACTGAGTAGAAAGATTCAGAAGGTGGAAAACAGTCGAAAAACAAAGAAAACAGAAGTCAAAAATCACAAAAATATGGGTCTGACCGAGCTGAACAGTATCATTCGGTCAGTGGCTCGCTGGTCTGATCAAGAAGCAAGGCACTCTTCGATCAGAGAAAAATGTATTTATAATTTTCAAATTTGTATGGACAGAATGGATCAAATGGATGAAAAATGGATGTGTGCAGATTATTGACCGAGTGAAAATGCAAATGGTTCAGTGGAAATGCATGAAAATGTTGCTGACCGAGCCAGGAACATACTAGAATTTAGTGTTCTCGGTCAGAGGCTAAATGAATGAATTTTGCTCGGTCAAAAATCAAATTGTATGCATTAAATGTATGGTTGACCGATGGAAATGTGATTATTTTTGTATTTTGGCTTTTCTAAATGGGAGATGACTGAATGGATGCAATGATGGTGCGCGGTTCAGTTTCTGACCGTGGTGAACAGTGCAACAAGGTCAGAAACCAAAACAGTGGCAAATGACAGAGATGAATGAATGAATGAATGAACCAATGAATGTTTATAATTTTTCTATTTTTCAGGGGGGGTTTTGTGGCTTTGAAAGTGAAATGTATGAATGAAAATGGACCTAAGAGTACTCTAACCTAATGCATGAAATGTAAAAGTGGCAAGGCATTTAAATTCTACACTAATAAAGCAATACAGAAAGCAATAAAAGCTACCTAACGTGAAATACAAGTGAATCAATGTTGGTTTGGGAGTGCTACAACTCAAAGTTAGTGTAACCCATGACTAGGCCCCAATTAACCTATCCCTCAAAAGACATTTGAGTAGTTCACACTAAACAATAAGTCCGGAAGAAACCTCCCTATTCCCCAACAAGAACTCACAAGCAAATCAAGTTTCAAAGCAATTAAAGAAAGCAACCAAACGCAAATCCTAAAGAAGCATGATAACATGCCTAAAGCCAATCTTAGATCCTAGGGTTTCTTGATATTGTTAGACCTAAAACAGATTAGGAATCACCATAAATGTTTGCAAGTTTCCACCTCCAACCGGTAGGTTTCCACAAGTTTAGGAAAATCAAGAATCTAAGACTAAGAGTTGTTAAGCCCGCAACACCACACTCTTTGATCTTTGTTCGGTGTAAAATCTATATCTAAATCAAAGTATTAATGAAAAGCAATAATGTGGTGCAGAAGAACACAAATCAGATCCAACACAAGAGAAACAATGGAATAAAAGCAATGGAAAACATACACAAAGTGATGAACACAAGGCGCGCAAGGAAGAAGATGAAACCCATGAACGAGAGAGAATGAGAGAATTCGAAAAGCTTCTTGCATTAAGATCTGAATTACAAACTTCAGCAACGCTGAATTACATTGTACGAAATCAAGATACCTTAAAGAAGAATCACAAGAGTCACGCCAGCTCGTGGGTTTGGAACTGCAGTGCACTTGAAACGCGTGCATTTCAGTCGTTTCTTGTACGATTTTGATGATTCAAGCTCGCTTTGAAAGCTCTATGTCTTAACTTCAAAACGCCACCGTTCTCATTCAATTTGGAGATCTGGAGCGCTTTCAATAATTAAATCAATCAGACATGTTCGTTGGGCTGGTCTGGCCTAGTGAACCCCACTTCAATAATTTATGGAAAATTCAATTTAAGTCCAAATCAAGTGATTCCAAACCTTGATTGAATCCCAATAAGTCAACTAACCAATAAATGAAATCTCATCCAATTTGGAGTCCAATTGAGTTCTAGAGCTTAATTTAAGTGCTGATGACTCGTGGGACGCGTGAGCTGCACTTGTGCCAACTTCAAACGTGTGTGGAGACTTCAATTGTGGCTGAAAGCTGCACGAGTTTATTTTCATTTGCAACCAGAATCATGAATTTTGGATCTCTTTAGAAATTACAATAAATAAAACAGTGGACCTATGTCAGTTTCCATTTACAATAAAACAATGATAATTTATTGTTTTTATGCACTTTTCTGTGTTAAGGCCTCTAAAGGTCCAATAATACAAATAATGCTTAATTTATCTTTGTTGACAACTTATAAACATTAAGATAACATTATTAGACATTTAAATTAGGATAAAATTCAGTCTCATCATTTATCGTGAGTGAATTTATCGTGGGTGATTTTGTCGAGGTTGATTTTATCATCGGTGATATTATCGTTGGTGATTTTATCGTGGTTAATTTATCGTGGGTGATTTTATCATCGGTGATTTTATCATTGGTGATTTTAACAAGGCTGGTTTTATTATGGGTGCTTTTATCGTCGGTCATTTTAGATTGGGTGATTTTACCGAGAGAGATTTTATCATGTGTGATTTTATAATGAGTGATTTTAGTCTGGGTGAGTTTATCATGGGAGATATTGTCGAGGGTGATTTTATAATGGGTGATTTTATCGTGGGTTACTTTATCGTGGCTGATTTTATAGTAGGTGATTTTATCATGGGTGATTTTATTGAGCATGATTATATCATGGGTGATTTTATCGAGCATGATTTTGTCATGGGTGATTTTATCAAGTGTGATTTTATCAACGGTGATTTTATCCTGGGTGATTGTATCATGGGTGATTCTATCGACGGTGATTTTATCATGGGTGATTTTATCGTGGGTGATTTTATTGTGGTTGATTTTATCATGGGTGATTTTATTGTCAGTGATTTTACCGAGGGTGATTTTATTGTAAGTGATTTTATCATGTTGATTTTATCACAGGTGATTTTATCGTGGATGATTTTAGTAATAGTGATTTTAATGTGGGTGATTTTACCTAGGGTGACTTTATCATGGGTTATTTTATCAAAGGTAATTTAATCTTGGGTGAATTTATCGTGGGTGATTTAGTTGGGGGTGATTTTATTGAGGTTGATTGTATCGTTAGTGATATTATGTTGAGTGATTTTAATGTGGGTGATTTTATCAAGGGTGATTTTATCATGGGTGATTTTATACTTGGTGATTTTATCGTTGGTGATTTTATCCAGGGTGGGTTTTTCATGAGTGATTTTATCGAGGGCAACTTTATCATGGGTGATTTTATTGTTGATGATTTTATCGTGGGTGATTTTAGTGTGGGTGAGTTTATCGTGGGTGATTTTATCAAGGGTGTGTCGCAATCGGGGTCACGACAGGACCGACGAACGTAAAAAGAAATTCACCCTTTTTAGGGGAACAAAGGAGTTGCCACCATCGTTTATTAAGGAAAACTATGGAAAAAGTAAAATGATCTACGAAACAAAAAAATGGGTTTGGGAGTCGATTACGTGTAGGGAAGGTATCAGCACCCTACAACGTCCGTCTTAAGACGGTTACCTTTCAATTAAATATGCAAGATAAATATAACCTTATAATATTTGTTTCCCTTATGAACAAATAAAATATTATAGTGTGAAAATAATTCTTAAATTATTATTGTTTAAAAAGAAAAATATTAAATTAAAGTTTATTTGGGCCCGATAAGATATTAACCTTGCTCCTTTGTCTTTTCATTTAGAATGGAAAATCAGGGTTACGTAGTTCTTCCTTAAACATTATTTTTTATTTTATGATTAGTAACCTTAAAGAGAAATGAGTTTTAAAAAAATAAATTAAATATTTTATTCTCTTTATCAATCTTATAATAAATCAAGATAGTGTAAACTATATATTAATATTATAGATTGTTATATAAATTGGCTTAAAATGATTGAAATATATTTATTTTATCTGAATAAATTTTAGTTAAAGGTTAAATATAAGATGACGTGTATAGCCATACATATATTTAAATGGTTATTTTATATAGGTGATATAAAAATACTTAAATATAATAAGCATTAGATGTAAGACAATGCACATGATTGTACAAACATCTAAACAACTTTTTAATATGAAAAGGAAGAGTAAATATCACAATCATATTAAAAGTTGGTATCAAAATTTTTTTATATATATATAAAAAGATTTTTTTATAGAATTATTAGTAAATATTTATAAAATTATAATTTGAGTAAACTTTGATAAAAATAACAAAATAATGACGCGTGTGGTCACATATTTATGTAAAGAATGTAGCGTAAATCATATAACTTAATAATTATAAATTTATATAAAAATATTAATAAAAGATGAGATATAGGATATAAGATGATGCACGCGATCATACTTGATCCTTAACATTGATATAAAAAAAATCTATTTAATTTAAATTAGCATATTACGATTATTATTCGAGCTCAGTATATTAAAATTATCATTTTTATATAATTGAATACTAAATATACAATGACGTGTGCAGTCATATATATATAATTAGAATTCAACATAATTTCCTTTTTTTTTTATTGTAGTAACATGATGAATATTAGAATTATCTAATGAATTGCAAGTTAGGCAAAATGTTAAATTAAATTTTAGATTTTAATTATTTTTTTTATATATAAATGGTCAAGATCTTTTATTATTATATGATGAATAGACTAATTTGAATAAAAAAATAAAATAAAAATAAGTAAATAATAACAATAAGTAAAAAAAAATGATAAAATGATAAAATGAAAGAAAAGAAAGAAAATATAAAATAAAATAAATGAATATATAAATAAATAAATTACAATAACATGAGATAGGTAAATAAAAAAGAAACGATAATAAAAAAAATAAGAAAATGGGTTTGGCCGTATGCATCCAGCACCACTGCTGCCATTCCCCTTTTCCATTTCCAGCACTTCTGTTCTATTTAAGACATCAACTTCTTAAAGTGGAATATCTTGTCAAAGGAAATAGGCTGCAAGAGGTCCATTTTTTTTGTAAAAACAATGAGGCACTAAGGCTTGGCATCAACAATGTTCTGTTCAGCACTCTAGTAGTAAGACAAGCCCTTGCGAATGCAATCTTCTGGTTATTTAATCCCCACACAAGCTAAGGAACCACTAAAAACTTATCTTGCCGAATTGCGGTGTCAGAATTAAAAAAGGGAGTGCGGATATATACAAGGTTGCTCCATTCAATCTCACGAAAGCTAGGGAAGGATGGAAACAACAATGCTCTTAGGATCAAAACAGTAACAAACAAAACCATACATTTGTGAGTGATTGAGTTCAGTGTGCCAGTCAAGAACTTTGACAACACTTCCATATATGCTAATGATTCACTCTTCCATGCTAAGCATCCAAATTTTTTTTGTTTTAATATAAAAACTCGGATGCAGGATCAAAAATCAAAAAGGAAAAAGAGGGAGAGGGAAAGGAATGACTAAAGTTCCGGAAACCATAAATATAAAATATCACCGACGCAACAACCGAAACATTTTCCTTTATGAGCATCAATGCAAGACAAACACCTTTGGTAAAAAGGTAATAATAAAAGCATGAAAATAATAAATAAAAAAGACAATGCAAAGACCAAGAAATAATACCTCCAAATTTGGCTTTCTATCTTCCAAATATCCTGCTTCTTCTTCTTCCTCTCTTCCCTATTTTTTCTTTCTTTTTTTTTTCTCCTCTTCCTCTCCTCTTTTTCTTTTCGCTTTTTTTTTTCTCCCCTCTCTTTACAGCCACCACCCCTTCTTATTACTGCCCCCCTTTGCTTTTAGGTTACCCTTAGGTTAAAAAATTAGGTTACTTTTCCTTGGGCCATGGGTTCATTGGGTTTGGGTCTTTTTTTTTCTTCTATACTTCATTTTTTATTTGGATCCCCTCTTTTTTTCTTTTCTTTTTATTTATTTATTTATTTCATTTTAAGAAAATAGATAAATACATAATAAAAATAAAATAAATAAATAAAAATAATTATTTCTATCTTATTTTTAGTGATCTCTAACTTTATAACTCTCTTTTTTTATTGAAAACATTATCTTTTATTTTATTTTTTTATGATAATTAAATAATCATAATTAATAAATAAATAAATAATAAAAGAAAAAGTATATATATATATGTATATATATATTTGTATTATTTATTTTTTTATATTCCGGACGAAATTGGGTCTCAACAACTGCCCCTCTTTACTTAGCTTTTATAAGATAATATGTAATATAATGTTTACATATTATCATTTTAAAAGATAAGTAAAGATATAGACACTAATTTCGTCTAGGTCCCTCAACAAGATAGAAAAAGAAAACCAGAGACCATCCATATAAATGAAGAGGGTCACAATCTAAAGATAAAAGAAATAGACCATTCATATTAATGAAGCCGGTCTTGGTCCAACAGAAACAACATATTCGATAACCATTCATATGAATGAAGCGGGTTTTGATCTAACAAAACACCTGATTTGATGACCATTCATATGAATGAAGCGGGTCTCGATCTAACAGAAAAACAATTGATCTGATGACCATTCATATGAATGAAGCGGTCTCAATCTAACAAAACAAAAACAACTAATTTGGTGACCATTCATATGAATGAAGCAATTCTCGATCTAACAGAAAAATAGTTGATTTAATGACCATTCCTATGAATGAAGCGGGTCTCGATCTAACAAAACACCTAATTCGATTACCATTCATATGAATGAAGCGGGTCTCAATCTAACAAAACAAAAACAACTAATTCGATGACCATTCATATGAATGAAGCGGGTCTCAATCTAACAGAAAAACAACAGCATAAATGTTAAGTAACAAATAGATCCCAATGTAGATGCTATGCAGGTACAGGATTTGGATATGAATGAATATGCAAGTACTAAGGCGATATTATACTCTAATGATAAACATGAATTGATCTAAGATATTACTGTGCATGAATGCATGTGATAAAAATGCCTCAATTTTTGTTTTTGATTTCATCATCATTCTTTTTTTATTTTTCTTATTATTATTTCTCTTTTCATAAAAGCAAACTTCAAAATCAATTGTTTCCCCAACAAATATCAAATTCATATAATCCTCTCTTTCTTGTCATCAATGACACATCTCTGGTATTTTCCATTATTATTCTTTTTTAGAGGTTGAAAAAATGAATGTGGTAACTTTTGTGGTTGAATGTATAGAATAAGGTATAACCTTTTGAAGCATGACTAATTCATGTGCATGTTGGAATCAAGCATCGTATCATGTGGATGGATGAACACGAACAAAACAATGCGACTTATTACTCTACTTCCTTAGCAAAGGTTTAAAACCAATGTATGAGGTAAAAATAGGAAGGGAGTAAATAGGTATAATAAGAGCTAACAAAACAGAGTTAGGCTATACAAAGAAGCCCATTTTTTCTCTTTTTTTTGTTTTTTGTTGTTTTGTTTTTTTTTTTGTTTTTTTTTTGTTTTTTTAAGAATTGGCTTAACTACACATGTGCAGACGAGGTTTGGGGAACAAGACAAAAATATAAATTGCCCCAATCTGAGTCTCATTTAGTTATTTATCAATTGGACATTTTTCAAGTACTTATGATGGCAAGTACTAATTTTTTTTTTTTTATATACCAATATGTTAAAATCTAACTATTTTGCTGCAGGATTAGTGTTTATAAGAACAAAAATAATCGATCATTGATCAATATGGACTTTTAATAAGTACTTTAAGGGTTATTTGAAATAAGGATCACAAGTTAAATGCTTCATTAGATATTCTGTCTCGAAATTCATTTTCATGAATATTTTTCAAGCCTGACTTTTCAATGACACCTCCAATCATTATTTTTGTAATTTTCTTCTAGAATTTTTCTTCTTTCTTCTTTTCCCCTTTTTTACTTTTTTACTCAATTTATTTGCTCATTCCTTTTTTCTCTATACAAACCATTGGATGCACTTGACTTGGCCCTAAGAGTAAGGGTGATCCTTGTTTAAGGGTGATTTGAAAGACAAGAAAAAAATTTATTTTATTTGGGCTCAAATTGGGTAACAAAGGATTTTTATTATTATTTTTGGATAAAGAAACATGGTCATATCTCATGTCAAATCCTGATTTTTTCTTATTTTCATAAAAGTTAATTCTACAGCAAAAAGATAGATTTAACATATTTTCTTTATTTTCATCTTTGCTCTTTTGTTCTAATTTTGCCTAGACCGCCCTTGCAGGTTTTCAATCTAGCACACCCCTCTCTTTTTTAGTACTTGCGTTGAAAAGGTCTAAAAAAAATCAAATAATGTCTGACATTAAAAACGTCCTGGTATGAGACTTTAATGTATTGACTTGCACAACTGGGACCACAAAAGACTCACAAACACTATAAGGCCAATTCTTCTTATTTTGGAATACAAAGGTTGAAGAATTTTCAAGTACATGAATTAGATCAATTATTCAAAAGAAAACTTTATTCTTTATTGATCCATTAAACCACGAAAAATCATCACATCATTTCTTACTATCCTCTCTCTTTTTTTTTTGGTTTTTTTTTATCATGAATTTGACCATTTGTTAAGGAAAACAACAAATCCGACATATTTTTTAATCGCAGCACCCTTTAGGACTCATGCTAAGTGAAATCTTGCAGAATTATGAGATGAATCACTTCTCTTCATTATACTGTAAGCTGACCCATGGTGTTTTTTAGTGGACAAGCATTTAAATCCAAGAGATAAACAAAATGACATTGAGCAAACTCATAAAATAGAGTTGATGAATTCGTGTATGTACAATGGTATAACAAGAAATTTGGCTCAGAAAGACTGTGACAAGAGAAAAAGTTTCAGTAAATCCTAGAATTAAACAACATCAACATCTTGCCACATTACTCCCAATCATTGTAATATTCATCTCAAGCATAATACTTCTTGACTGCATCAGAATTGACTGGGAG
>BDMB01000075.1:447-87900 GCA_016859785.1 Macrotyloma uniflorum | reverse complement strand
ATTTTTTGTATGATCTTTTTTATATTCTTGTTTGCAGCCTCTACTGCCCCATTCATCTTCAGACGATAAGGGGATGAATTGTGGTGTTGGATCTTGAAGTCATCACATAACTCTTTCATCATCTTATTATTCAAGTTGGTGGCATTATCTGTAATAATCTTACTTGGCAACCCATATCTACATATCAACTCTCTTTTCATGAAGTTTATAACCACCTTTCTAGTCACATTGGCATAGGAAGCCGCCTCAACCCACTTGGTGAAATAATCAATTGCAACCAAAATGAAACGATGTCCATTCGAGGCTTTCGGCTCGATGGCCGCAATAACATATATTCCCCACATTGAGAAAGGCCATGCCGCTATTAGGACATTCAAAGATGTTGGAGGTGTATTGATATTATTAGCATATGTTTGGCATTTATGACACTTCCGTACATGGGTACAACAATCACTCTCCATAGTTAACCAAAAATAACCAGCCCTCAAAATCTTTCTAGCCATAGCATGCCCATTCATATGAGTCCCGAAAGATCCTTCATGAACCTCCTTAAGTATCTGATCTGCTTCTTTTGCATCAACACATCTGAAGAGTATCATATCGTGATTTCTTTTATATAGGATGTCTCCAGTTAGCAAGAAACTCGAGGCTAATCTCTTCAATGCTCTTTTATCATTCTCAGAAGCCGCCTCAGGATACTTTCTATCTTTGAGATAACACTTGATATTGAAATACCAAGGCTTGCCATCTAACTCTTCCTCAATGAAACAACAGTATGCAGGTTGTTCATGACTTCTCATCTTTATCAATGGTAACTCTCTTTCCTGATTCAACTCAAACATTGATGATAGGGTTGCTAAGGCATCTACTAGTTGATTTTCTTCTCGTGAGATATGATGGAAGTCAATGGCTTCAAAGTATTTTGTTAGCCCCTTGATATATGCCTGATAAGGGATTAATTTATGATCTCTGGTTTCCCATTCTCCTTTCAATTGATGGATTACCAATGCTGAATCCCCATATACCTCTAAAATTTGTGCTTTGAATTCAATAGCTACTCGAATGCCCATGGCACATGCCTCATATTCCGCAATGTTATTGGTACAACTGAAACACAACCTTGCTGTCATTGGGTGTATTGATTTTCTGGAGATATGAGCACTGCCCCTATTCCATGTCCTAAAGCATTAGAGGCTCCATCAAACCACAACTTCCACCTATTGTCGTCTTGATCCTTTATACCATCCGCCAAAAGCACCAAAATGTTTTTATCAGGGAATTCCGGTTGCATGGGTTGATGATCGTCTATGGGTTGATGAGCCAGATAGTCTGCCAAAACACTGCCTTTTATGGCTTTTTGGGTGACGTATATGATGCCATATTCTGATAATAACATCTGCCATCGATCTATCCTCCCTGTTAAAGCAAGTTTCTCGAATATATACTTAATGGGATCCATTTTGGATATCAACCAAGTTGTATGACTCAACATATACTGCCTTAACCGATGAGCAGCCCACGCCAATGCACAACAAGTTCTCTCAAGTGAGGAATATCGTTGCTCACAAATGGTAAACTTCTTACTTAAAAATAAATGGCATGCTCCTTTTTTGTGGTTTCATCAATTTGGCCTAGCACACAACCCATTGATTCATTCAACACTGTCAAATATAAGATGAGAGGTTTTCCGAACACCGGTGGAAGCAATATTGGAGGATCCTACAAGTATTGCTTAATTTTATCAAAAGCTCTTTGACAATCTTGATTCCATTCTATAGTTTGATTCTTTCGCAATAACTTGAATATAGGTTCACATGTAGCGGTTAATTGAGAGATGAATCTAGCAATGTAGTTCAATCTACCAAAAAAACCTCGAACTTCCTTTTCTGAGCATGGGGCTGGCATTTCCAAGATCGCTTGCACTTTATCTGGATCCACCTCTATCCCTCTTTGACTAACCACAAACCCTAGTAACTTCCCAAATTTCACATCAAAAGAGCATTTGGCTGGGTTTAACTTGAGTTGAAACTTCCTTAACCTTTCGAACAACTTTCGTAGATTAAAAATATGCTCATCCTTTGTTATGAATTTGACGATCATATCATCTACATAGACCTCAATCTCTTTATGTATCATGTCATGAAATAAGGTCACCATCGCTCTTTGGTAAGTCGCTCTGGCATTCTTTAACCCGAATGGCATTACCTTATAACAAAATGTTCCCCACAACGTGATAAAAGTTGTTTTCTCCATGTCTTCCGGTGCCATCTTTATTTGATTATAACCAGAGAAACCATCCATAAAGGAGAAAAGAGAAAACTTGGTTGTGTTGTCAACCAGGACATCGATATGCGGTAATGGGAAGTTGTCTTTAGGGCTAGCACGATTTAAATCCCGATAATCTACACACATTCGGACTTTGCCACCTTTCTTTAGAACGGGAACCACATTTGCCACCCATTGAGGGTATCTAGCTACTGCTAGAAAGTCAGCATCAAACTGCTTTTTTACTTCTTTAATCTTCAAGGTCATTTCGGGTTTCATTCTTCTCAACTTGTGCTTGATCGGAGGACATTCAAGTTTCAATGGCAGCCTATGTTGCACTATATCAGGATCTAACACAAGCATATCTTGATAGGACCAAGCAAAAACATCTTTAAACTCTCGCATCAGGTTAATTAATTTCTCTCTCGTTTCTTTTGCCAGGCGGGTGCCAACCTTTACTTCCTTCCTCTCACTCTCACTTCCTAAATTAATTATTTCAATTTCTTCTTGATGTGGCTTTATCTCCCTATTTTCTTGTTCCATTAATCTTATCAGTTCTGGAGAAGGTTCACAACTCTCCTCAAAATCATCCTCCGCGTTATCAATTGGACACGAGAAATCGTGGCAAACAATATTGACATTGTTATTTTCATAGGATTCACTATTAGATCTGCATTATTCAAGGTTAGGAAAGAAATGAATGGCCAACATAGGCATAGAAGCAAAGAAAGGACAAGAGAAATGATGAAATGTATTTAGCGATGCTAACATCAAGATAAGAGTTGTGCCCAAACAAAACATCCTAAAGCCTTGGGCAGAACAATAAGATTTCTAGATAAAGAGAAGAAAAACAAGAACAAATTACATTGTCTCAAAACTAAACACCATGGGTAGTTCACGGGATTCCCAGTTGGCGAGTTCCATATTCGGAGGGCATGGATGCACTAGACTCGAGCTCTCGAAGTTAGAATCATCATCAACTGTAGCCACCTACTCCAGATTCACCCAGCCTGCACTCCGAAAGCTTCGCTTGATATCAAAGATGGGAACTCTGCTCGTCCTTGGCTCACGTCCCTCCAAACGAGCCTGACTTTTTTCTCTTTTCTCCTCTATTATTCTCTTTTTGTCTGCTCGATTGGGCTTATATCCCAAGCCATATCGACCTTTATTATCTTCCATCCTCAGCAAAAACACTAAACCTTTTCCATTTCTTCCCAAACCAGCTCCATGACAATATCCTTCTTTCAACATGATCTTATCCATCATTAAGGATGCACCTGACAAATGAGGCTCTATAGGAGTTGACTCGACATAAGCTATATCTACAATCTCTAAAACCTGAAATGAAATCTCTAGCGCTTCCTCCGCGACATCAATGTATCGGGTGGATGATGGCCCACTCACCAACAAATCTTCCTCTCCAAAGACTATAATCAACTTGTATCCCATCACAAATTTTAACTTTTGATGCAAAGTGGAGGGTACTACCCCAGCGGAATGTATCCAAGGGCGGCCCAGTAGACAACTATAAGCAGGTATAATGTCCATGACTTGGAACATTACTTGGAAGATACAGGGTCCAATTTGGACTGGGAGCTCAATCTCTCCCATGTCCTCTCTCCGACTTCCATCAAAAGCTCTCACCACTATGGCACTTGGCCTCATGTAAGATACATCATAGGGCAATTTTTCCAAAGTGGTTTTTGGCATGACATTCAAAGATGAACCATTATCTATAAGTACTCTTACTATAATATGATCCATGCACTTGACTGAAATATGAAGAGCTTTGTTATGCCCTCTCCCCTCCACTGGAACCTCATCATCGGTAAAAGTAAGGTAATTATTAATAGTGATGTTGCTAATAATTCCTTCAAACTTATTTAGGGATATGTTTTGTTCCACATGTGCTTCATTTAAAATCTTCATTAACAACTCCCTATGAGTGGCTGAATGCATTAGCAACTCTAACAGGCTGATTTTGGCTAGCATGCGATTCAACTGATCTACCACTTTATATTCACTTTGTTGAATGAATTTGAGGAACTCACATGCTTCCTCATCAAATACTTCTTTCTTATCTCGTCCTCCTTCTTTTTTAGGTTCTTCTTCAGTCTGAACTGTTTTTCCTGACTTCTCATCCTTATAAGGAAAAGGGGATGGCGTGTGCATCACAATAGGCTGTCGTCCTTGGGGCATGAGCGTAGATGCATTGTTAGTGAAGTGAATTACCAATGGCTTAGGTAAAAATGAGTCTTGCTCCCCATTTGAGTTCATTAATACTTCTCCCTCCTTTCTTGGGAAGTTGACTTGCGCTAAATGCATATCCATTAACTTTTGCAACATCTGCTTAAATTCTGAGCAATCCTCAATAGAATGTTGGGCTTGGGGATGAAGAGAGCACATATCCCTCTCCTCATACTCACATGGTATCATCTTGTACTTGCATAACTCGCTGAGAATGAAGCGCATAGGTGTCTGAATTTCACCTACTTCCTTCACTAATTGATTCTTCTCTTCCTCCCCTATGGCATTTGCAGAGGCACCTTCATGTGTTGTCAATGAATTATTCTCAATATTAGGCTTATCCTGCTTGAAACTTAACCATCTTGAATCAATCAATGATTGCACCTTATGCTTAAGAGCTAGGCATCTTTCTGTGGAATGTCCAATAGCCCCTCCATGATGATCACACTTTGCATTTGCATCATAACTTTTGGGGTATGGGGGTACTATAGGCTTCATGGGACAAATAGCAACCAATGCATTGCGGAGAAGATTTGGCAGCAACTCTGTATAAGTGATAGGAATTGGAGTGAAATTCACAAATTTCTTATTAGTGTTGCTATTTTTTCCTTGATGGGTGTTTGGGCTAGGGTTCTGATTGAAACTATGGTTAGTGTTTGGGTTAGGACTGGGTCTCCAAGCTTGTTTAGGTTGAGGTATTGTATTCTGATACTGTGTTTGGTGCAAAGCTTGTGGCGAGTGAGGCATCCTAGGCTGATAAGGTTGAGGGTAATAAGCAGGTGCAACATTCGAGACATATGGGAATCGGGTTGTGGAATGTGGGTAACCTTGTCCATAGTGAACTGGTGCATAGCCCGCCCATGCAGGTGTGGGGGATATCACATGAGTCTCTCCTTCTTTCTTTTTACCAGCATTAAATGCCACCTTTTTTGTATTTGATGAACATGGAGGATTATGTGAAATTTTTCCACTTTTCAAACCAATCTCCACTCTTTCTCCAATAATGACAATATCTGCAAAGTTCGATGAGACACTTCCTATCATGTACTCATAAAAAGGAGACTGTAGAGTGTCAATAAACATAGCTGTCATCTCTCTATCATGGAGGGGTGGTTCAACTTGAGCAGCTACTTCTCTCCAACGTTGAGCATACTCTTTGAATGTCTCGGCTTACCTCTTAGTCATGCTTTGTAGTTGCAACCTATCAGGGGCCATATCCACATTATATTTGTATTGTTTAAGAAAAGCGTCCACCAAAATCCTTCCAGGATTGAATGCGGGCAGGTTCTAGATGCATGTACCAATTTAAGGCTGCACCAGCCAAACTGTCTTGGAAGAAATGGATTAACAGTTTATCATCATAGGCGTGAGCCGCCATCTTTCGACAATACATAGTCAGATGACTTTTTGGACAAGTGATTCCTCTATATTTTTCAAATTCCGGCACCTTGAATTTAGGAGGAACTAGAACGTCAGGGACCAAGCACAACCCTGCAACATCACCAAAACCATAACTTCCTCCCCCTTTAATAACCCGTAGTCTTTCTTCTAAAATCTCCAATTTGTTCTTAGCTTCAACCATTTCAATCATCACCCCTGGAGTAGCAACATGGGCTAAGGGTTTTGACTGAGATTCCTCTCCCATAGTAAAATGTAAGGCTTTTGGTTGGGCAAGAACATGAGGATTCGAGAAAGCAGCAGCTCCGAACACATTACCTCCCATCGCATAGGTTGGATTCATATGGTTTGGCATAACATGGGGATATATTGGTACTTGAGTGGGTTCAAGAGAACTTGTTTGAGGTATAACTCGATCTTCCTCAGGCTGATCACCCACTGGTGGAGTGTAACCAGGAGGGAGACCGTATGGAGGGAATGGTTGCGATTGAACCTCATTTGTGCCCTGAGGTTGTAGGCTATGGGGAGGATATGTTGTGCCAGTCATCACATTCCCTTGGGCATTGATCCTCTGAACTTTCATGGGACCACTAGCAAAACCTAGGGGGTAGAGGGGAGTCCCATCTCCCTCTACTGTGGCTGAGATTTCTTCATTACTCTTCAAACTCTTCAGTGCCTATAATATCTGGCTCATTTGATCCTTCAACTGATTAATATCAGCCTTCATAGCTCCCTGAGCTTCTTCCCACTCTTCTATTGCTTTTCGGTTAGCACGAGTCCTATAACGATGATGCGGTGGTTTTGCCGTTATTTTACGCACACTATTTTATTTTTATTAACGAGATTAGAAGAAACAAATAGAAGAGAATGCATGTGTTTATAAAAAAAAATTCAATTATAAAGAAATCATAAAGCTAAATGAGTATCACTTCCCAACTTGATCGGGTTGAAGATGAGAATTAATATGAGGTCAAAGTCGTGTAACATAATTCCATTCTTCCAATAAGTTCATACAATGTGAGGGGTTTCAAATCCAATACATTTCTTATCCACTAGTTCAAGAAATATAAAAGAAGTACAAATTAATCGTCAAAGATTCCTAGATTTGATGATCAAGTTCTTCATCTCTCCCACCAGCCATTTGCAATGATTGATGACAATCTTGATCTCCTCGGGTGGTTTAAAGACTGGCATCATTGATTCTGCATCAGACAGCATTCTAGGGACCTCATCTATTGCCCCATTAGATAGAGAAGCTAGTTGGGAGAAGCATCTCATCCAATGTTCTGCAATATTTTCTTGTTCCTTGATATAACCCTCTAGTTATGCTATCATGTTCTGATGCCTTTCCTCAGCATCTATCAACTGCCAGTGCTCCTTGTTTATCTTCTCCTCGCATGCTGTAACCACCTCCTTCAATTTTTGTTCTAGCCCATTATTTTTAATTTGCATGTCACGCAATCTCCTCAAAGCTTCTTGTTTATCTCTTTTGGCCTCATCAAAGAGATGTTTCCACTGGTGTTCCACTAACAATGCTGCATCTCGCTCTTGTATCCTCATTGTTAGCTCTGTATTGGCAACAGCAAGGTCTTACTTGATTCTGAAAGTATAATCTCTCTCTGACCTTTGGCTTTTGAGGATTTCTTCGTAAGCCTTCTCCTTTTCCAATTTTGCTTTTCTAAGATCGACATAGTCATTATTTTCCCTACGGAGGTCTTCAAATAGTTTTTCATTTCTTACTTTCATCTTCTCTAGCTCGGCTTTTAGTTGGCTTACTTCTTCAGCTTCTATATTCTAGAGTAGCTCGCATCTTTTGAATGGGAGGAAATCAGCTTAAATGGTAGCTTGATCTCCTCAACTCTCTGTGCAATCCATTGTTGATAACTAAGCCTTCCTTCGATATCCCTTGGTCTTAAGTTCTTATCCATATGCACCACATTTTCCCAAGTGCTTCGAACTTGTTGAAGCACCTCGGTAAAATGGCCATCCTCATAAAAGAAAACTAAAGAAGCAAGCGACTCTGGGGTGGGTGATCGTCTTATGGGATAACCAAATTGCCTCTGAGATAGAACGGGATTGTAACTTATGCAAGCTCTGGTGCCTATGAGAGGCACATTAGGATAACTTCCAACATGAAAGATAAGGCTTGTTTTAACTTGCCATGATGGATGCCATCTAATCTTCTCTTCACTCAAACTAGCAAAGTGTTAAGCCCATTCACTTCCCCCCATCACATCAAGTTTATATCGTAGCAACTCCTCTACAGGGCACTTTAAATCGACCGGTCTCTTGAAGACACGAGTGATGAACCACACAAATAGCACTGGCAAACAACAAAGAATCCTTTTGCCCTTTCTCTCGTGACAAAAATGCATAGTAGCATAAACGTCGGCCAATAGAGCTGTGACTGGGTTTTCCAATCTATTTCTGCTAGCGACAAATACATCAATTGCAACACTATCTATAAAATCTTTGTTATTAGGAAATAACACGATTCCATAAATAGTGAGAGCCAAAACATCCATGAATGTTTCCCAGTCTCCTTTATCGGCTAAATGATGCAAATACTGCTCCAAGTATCCTCTTGTGAAGCCTTTGACTTGATTTTTATTCACTTGACGCTCCTCCAATTCCTTTGGATGTATCTTTGTTATATTAGCAATCGTCAAGATGGAAGCATGTTGTTTTATATGTCGATAAGGAGTCTTTTCTTCTATTGGCAAATCCAAAATTTGTTCAAATTCCTCTACTGTTGGGGCCAATTGGAAATCTTGAAATGTAAAACATCTCAATGATGGGTCATAGTATTGAGCCAAGGCAGTGATTGCAGATTCTTGTACCTCCACTTCTATCAGATTTAACAAGTTCTCATATTTCTTTCTAAAAGCATCCCCTCGTATAGTCTTCAGTTTTCGCCCCAATTCTCTCAAACTGGTCATATTTGCACAACTAGCCTTCAACTGCAACTTCTTTCTCAACACAACCTTTTCAGATTCTCTTTTCTCCTCAGACCCCATATTAATTTCCATCTTCCGGTGAGATACTAAAAAAGCTTTACAACCTCTTACCTAAAAGAACCAAGAGGATAATGAAACTAGTGAGAAACTAATGCATGCGATGCATGAGGAAACAACAAATGCCCCTTAATCTTATGACATTGCTACATGTATGGTATGGAAAGAAAGAAAATCTGCTATGCATGAGATGTAATTGATGCAAATACAATGTCGTTCATGATAAGTACCACAATGCACGAATATACCTCTTGAGATGCTCCATATTTACATGAAATGCAATGCGAACATGATGCACATTTTTATATGATATGTTATGATGCATATTAATAATAAAAACAGATAATTGGTGAGCGGTAATAGGATATCATATTCTCTCCCTTTGTGCCCTAATCAAGGTTTATAAGTGTAACACCTAGGGATCTAAGGTAATTTATATATGCATACTCACAAAGAGTGGCTCCTAATCTTAAAGGTATAAGGCCACTGGAGTTATAGATCGCTTTATGGTATTTCCCACAACAGTTGGAAGTCTACTAGATGTGGGGATACCAATAAAGAGAACAAACTCCAGCTAGGGTTCTCACAATAGCCAAATAGGAAGTACATCCCAAATGACACTGCTACACAACCCCTCTATTTCTATGTTCACTCAGACTTGGGTGTAGAGCCTTACTCAATGCACAAGATATGCCATAGTGTGTGTGTGAAGGGAGCATATAATGCAAACCCATAACCCCTCACTTGCAAAATAACTAGAAAAGTCCCAGACAGATATAGCAGTTGTCATCTACCCTAGGGTTCAATGGTCAAATCACATACTTATTTGTGGCAAATCAATAGCAAAAGAAAAGACAATATACAAAAAATATTAAAAAGGAAAAACAATCAAATATTCATGACAAATAACTAGCAAAAGAAAACACAATAATATAGAAAATATTAGAAAGGGAAAACAAGCAAATTTTCATGGCAAATAACTAGAAAAAGAAACACAATATATAGAAAACATTAAAAGGGGAAAACAAATAAATAAGAACATATATCTTGCATATTTAATTAATTAGGCTTGACTCTCTAGAAAAATAGTTCCCTAGTGGAGTCGCCATCTGTCGCAACCAGGGTCACGACGGGACCGGCGAACGTAAAAAGAAATTCACCCTTTTTAGGGGAACAAAGGAGTCGCCACCATCGTTTATTAAGGAAAACTATGGAAAAACTAAAATGATTTGCGAAACAAAAAAATGGGTTCGGGAGTCGATTACGTGTAGGGAAAGTATCAGCACCCTACAAACGTCCGTCTTAAGACGGTTACCTTTCAATTAAATATGCAAGATAAATATAACCTTATAATGTTTGTTTCCCTTATGAACAAATAAAATATTATAGTGTGAAAATAATTCTTAAATTATTATTGTTTAAAAAGAAAAATATTAAATTAAAGTTTATTTGAGCCCGACAAGATATTAACCTTGCTCCTACGTATTTCCAATTAGAATGGAAAATCAGGGTTACGTAGTTCTTCCTTAAACATTATTTTTTATTTTATGATTAGTAACCTTAAAGAGAAATGAGTTTTAAAAAAATAAATTAAATATTTTATTCTCTTTATCAATCTTATAATAAATCAAGATAATGTAAACTATACATTGATATTATAGATTGTTATATAAATTGGCTTAAAATGATTGAAATATATTTATTTTATCTAAATAAATTTTAGTTAAAGGTTAAATATAAGATGATGTGTATAGCCATACATATATTTAAATGGTTATTTTATATAGGTGATATAAAAATACTTAAATATAATAAGCATTAGATGTAAGACAATGCACATGATTGTACAAACATCTAAACAACTTTTTAATATGAAAAGGAAGAGTAAATTTCACAATCATATTAAAAGTTGGTATCAAAATTTTTTTATATATATAAAAAGTTTTTTTTATAGAATTATTAGTAAATATTTATAAAATTATAATTTGAGTAAACTTTGATAAAAATAACAAAATAATGACGCATGTGGTCATATATTTATGTAAAGAATGTAGCATAAATCATATAATTTAATGATTATAAATTTATATAAAAATATTAATAAAAGATAAGATATAGGATATAAGATGATGCACGCGATCATACTTGATCCTTAACATTGATATCATAATTTCGTATTTAAAAAAAATCTATTTAATTTAAATTAGCATATTACGATTATTATTTGAGATTAGTATATTAAAATTATCATTTTTATATAATTGAATACTAAATATACAATGACGTGTGCAGTCATATATATAATTAGAATTCAACATAATTTCCTTTTTTTTATTGTAGTAACATGATGAATATTAGAATTATCTAATGAATTGCAAGTTAGGCAAAATGTTAAATTAAATTTTAGATTTTAATAATTTTTTATATATATAAATGGTCAAGATTTTTTATTATTATATGATGAATAGACTAATTTGAATAAAAAAATAAAATAAAAATAAGTAAATAATAACAATAAGTAAAAAAATGATAAAATGATAAAATGAAAGAAAATAAAAGAAAAGAAAAGAAAATATAAAATAAAATAAACTAAAATAAAATAAATGAATAAATAAATAAATAAATTACAATAACATGAGATAGGTAAATAAAAAAAAGAAGAAACGATAATAATAAAAAAACAAGAAAAGGGGTTTGGCTGTATGCATCCCGCACCACCGCTGCCACTCCCCTTTCCATTTCCAGCACTTCTGTTCTATTCAAGACATCCGAATAGTGCCCCAACCGGACAAAACCATATCAAAGGGTATTAAACTTCTTAAAGTGGAATATCTTGTCAAAGGAAATAGGTTGCAAGAGGTCCATTTTTTTTTAAAAACAATGAGGCACTAAGGCTTGGCATCAACAATGTTCTGTTCAGCACTCTAGCAGTAAGACAAGCCCTTGCGAATGCAATCTTCTGGTTATTTAATCCCCACACAAGCTGAGGAACCACCAAAAACTTATCTTGCCGAATTTCGGTGTCAGAATTAAAAAAGGGAGTGCCGATATATACAAGGTTGCTCCATTCAATCTCACGAAAGCCAGGGAAGGATGGAAACAACAATGCTCTAAGGATCAAAACAGTAACAAACAAAACCATACATTTGCGAGTGATTGAGTTCAGTGTGCCAGTCAAGAACTTTGACAGCACTTCCATATATGCTAATGATTCACTCTTCCATGCTAAGCATCCAAATTTTTTTTGTTTTAATATAAAAACTCAGATACAGGATCAGAAATTAAAAAGGAAAAAGAGGGAGAGGGAAAGGAAAGGCGGATTGACTAAAGTTCTGGAAACCATAAATATAAAATATCACCGACGCAACAACCGAAACAGTTTCCTTTATGAGCATCAATGCAAGACAAACACCTTTGGTAAAAAGGTAATAATAAAAGCATGAAAATAATAAATAAAAAAGACAATGCAAAGACCAAGAAATAATACCTCCAAATTTGGCTTTCTATTTTCCAAATATCCTGCTTCATCTTCTTCCTCTCCTCTTTTTCTTTTCGCTTTTTTCTTTCTGCCCTCTCTTTACAGCAACCACCCCTTCTTATTACTGCCCCCCTTTGCTTTTAGGTTACCCTTAGGTTAAGAAATTAGGTTACTTTTCCTTGGGCCATGGGTTCATTGGGTTTGGGTCTTTTTTTTTTTTCCTATACTTCATTTTTTATTTGGGTCCCCTTTTATTTATTTATTTATTTATTTCATTTTAAGTAAATAGATAAATACATAATAAAAATAAAATAAATAAATAAAAATAATTATTTCTAAAAAATTATTTCTATCTTATTTTTAGTGATCTCTAACTTTATAACTCTCTCTTTCTTTATTCAAAACATTATCTTTTTTTTATGATAATTAAGAATCATAATTAATAAATAAATAAATAATAAAATAAAAAGTAAATATATATTTGTATTATTTATTTTTTTATATTCTGGACGAAATTGGGTGTCAATAGGGTGATTTTATCATGGATAATTTTAGTGTGGGTGAGTTTATCGTGGGTGATTTTATTGTGAGTGATTTCGTCGAGGGTGATTTTATCATTGGTGAATTTATCGCTGGTGATTTTATCGAGGTTTATTTTATCGTGGGTGATTTTATCGTGGGTGATTTTATCGTGGGTGATTTTATCATGGGTGATTTTATCGTGGGTGATTTTATCATGGGTGATTTTATCGCGGGTGATTTTATGGTGGTTGATTTTATTGTGGGTGATTTTATCGTGGTTGATTTTATTGAGGGTTATTTTATAGAGGGTGATTTTATTGTGGTTGATTTTATCATGAGTGATTTTATCTTGGTTAATTTTAGCTTGGGCGATTTTAGCGTGGGTGGTTTTATCAAGGTTGATTTTATCATGAGTTATTTTATCGTCAGTGATTTTATTGAGGGTGATTTATCGTGGTTGATTTTGTCGTGGGTGATTTTATCATGGCTGATTTTATTGTGGGTGATTTTATCGTGGGTGATTTTATCGAGGATGATTTTATCGTGGGTGATTTCATCCAGATTGATTTTATCCTGGGTGATTTTATCGAGGACGATTTTATCGTGTGTGATTTTATCGTGGATGATTTTATCGTGTGTGATTTTATCGTGGATGATTTTATCAAGTGTAATTTTATCGTGGCTGATTTTATCGTGGGTGATTTTATCGTAGCTAATTTTATTTTGGGTGAGTTTATCGTGGGTTATTTTATCGAGGGTGATTTTATCGAGGGTAACTTTGTCGTGGGTTATTTTATCATGGGTGATTTTCTTGTGGGTGAGTTTATCGTGGGTGATTTTGTCGAGAGTGATTTTATCATTGGTTAATTTATCGTTGGTGATTTTATCGAGGGTTATTTTATCATGTGTGATTTTATCATGGGTGATTTTAATGTGGGTTATTTTATCGTGGGTGATTTTCTCAATGGTGATTTTATCAGGGGTGATTTTATCGTTAGTGATATTAGTGTGGGTGAGTTTGTTATGGGTGATTTTTTGAACGGTGAATTTATCGAGGGTCACTTTATGATGGGTGCTTGTATCGTGGGTGATTTTAGTGTGGGTGAGTTTATCGTCGGTGATATTATCGTCGATCATTTAGATTGGGTGATTTTATCGAGGGTGATTTTAACATGTGTGATTTTATTATCGGTGATTTTAGTGTGGGTGACTTTATCGTGAGTGACTTTATCTTTGGTGATTTTATCAAGGGTGATTTTATCATGGGTGATTTTAGTGTGGGTGATTTTGTCATGGGTGATTTTATCATGTGTGATTTTATAATGGGTGATTTTAGTGTGGCTGAGTTTATCACGGGAGATATTGTCGAGGGTGATTTTATCGTGAGTTACTTTATTGTGGGTGGTTTTATCGAGGATGATTATATCATGGGTGATTTTATCGTGAGTGATTTTGTCATGGGTGATTTTATCATGTGTGATTTTATCAACGGTGATTTTATCCTGGATGATTGTATCATGGGTGATTTTATCGTGGATGATTTTAGTGGTAGTGATTTTAACGAGGGTCATTTTATCCAGGGTGACTTTATCATGGGTGATTTTATCAAAGGTAATTTTATCTTGGGTGAATTTATTGTGGGTGATTTTATCGTGGGTGATTTCATCTTGGGTGATTTTAGCGGGGTGATTTCATCGTGGGTGATTTTATCTAGGGTGATTTTATTGAGGTTGATTGTATCGTTAGTGATATTATGTTGAGTGATTTTAATGTGGGTGATTTTATCAAGGGTGATTTTGTCATTGGTGATTTTATACTGGGTGATTTTATCGTTGGTGATTTTATCCAGGGTGGGTTTTTCATGAGTGATTTTATCGAGGGTGATTTTATTGAGGGTGATTTTGTCGTGGGTGATTTTATCAAGGGTTATTTTATCATGGCTGATTTTATCGTGGGTGATTTTCTCGTGGGTTATTTTACCGATGGTGATCTTATTGAGGGATTATTTTATCGTCGGTGATTTGTCGTGGGTGATTTTATCAAGGGTTATTTTATCATAACTGATTTTATTGTGGGTGATTTTATCGACGGTGATTTTATCGCGGGTGATTTTATCAAGTGTGATTTTATCATGATTTATTTTATCGTGGGTGATTTTATCGTGAGTAATTTTATTTTGGGTGAGTTTATCAAGTCGAGTCAACTGCAGCCTTCAAATCCAGAAAAGTCAACTTCGAAGAATTGGGTCTCCAGGATGCTACGAAACTCATAAAATCACAAAATCTGGACCAGAAATGGATTTTTGGTGAGCTAAACAAGCAGGCTCGACAGTAGCTGCAATCAGCTGAAATGTCTCATTTGAAAATAGATTCACATATCTTCAATTAGAAACTCGAATCGATCAAATTGGTGAAGAAACGAGCAAGATACACATACTTTAAGTTAACCATATGCAGCTGAAGCACGAGGAAAACGTGAGCTGAAGGAATACGGGCCAATTCATACGAAGGCCCACCCACTAAGCAGAGACTATGTAGATTATAAATAGCTATAGTCCCTTTGTAATTAGTGTAGAGAGTTTTAGCAAAAGAATTTGAGAATAGATTGTACAGTTTTCAGTTTACAGTTTCTGTTTTCAGTTAAGATGCATCAACGTTCAATGGTTCTTCTCCATGTTCGAAGTAGCTTGTAGATTCTGCATTTTCAGTTCAATTCAAGTAAGTTCTTCATAGTTTTTTTTGCTTTATCTCTCTCACTTCACATTCATTACTTCACCAATCACGTCCATTTCTACACTCTCGCGTTTTCTTGATTAAATCCATGCTTCGCGGCACGACTTGAAGCACCATTTGTAGGTTTGTTAGTAGTTTCTTTCTTTGCAACAGTGAGTTCTTTGATTTCTGGATTTTCGTATGTGTTCAATCTTGAATCTGTGGAAGTTTCTAAGGAGTTGAATCACCAAAGAATAGTCTCTTGGTACTTTGCGAAATTAAAGAGCAACTGAATGTCTTTCAGTGGTGTAAAATCCAGCTCGGGAATTTAGCAAGGTCCAACACCATTCGTGTGATCTTTCCTCTTGGAAATCTCTGCTAAAAAAATATTCTTTGTTATATGTTCTATAGATCCTGTAGGCGTAGATTTGTTTTAGTTGATAGATAATTGTCTGGATTTCATAAATGATTTCAGTAGCTTAGGTAATCATGTTTTTGTAGTTACTTGAGTTTTGATTAGCATTGTTTCAGGCACTGTTTTAGTTTAATTTCAACCTTAGCCTAGTTTAGTTACAGAATTTAGTTTCTTTGCATCATTTCAATTCTGTTCGATATTTGGTTTAGCACTGCACTGTTCTCATCTTCTAGTTCAGCCTATTAAGCTTTGTGTTGCTTTATCGATTTGTAGATCAGCAGTAGTTTCGATATTTCCTTATAGTCGCACTCTTGAATTTCAGCTTAGATTCTATATTTCATGCATTAGTTCCGCTGCAATTAAAAACAAAAAAAATAGAGTCATTCATTTCGCATTTATCTTCTGTATCATAGTCAAATTGCCTTAGGAATTTAGAGTAGCATCTGATAAATGCGCTTTTGTCGCGATGCGCTTTATGCAAATAATGGTTTCCAACAACAAATAGTAATGTAATATAGTGGATAACCAAGAATCAATCCAAGGAAATGAGAGAGCAAAGTGATAAGAATGAATGATTTAATGCAAATGTATGTATGAATGTAATGAATGAAATGCAATCTAAAAATCAAAACAAAACCTAAATAAACCTAATATGGGGTTAGTAAACTATACGCAATGTCAAATGAATGAAAACAGAATGCTAATGTAAATACAAATGCAAAACAGTACAGCTATCACAACCTAAACAAATCCAAAAATTTACCTAAGATAAGTGTGAGTTCTCACGGCCAAGTGTGTGAAAATGAATGAATGAGTAAATCACAAATGATCTAGGATGAATCAAATGATATATGAATCCAATGGTATGAATGATGGTGCAAGAATTATGGACAGAAACCAAAATGGCCGAGAGACACAAGAATATGGCTAAGTTAAGCACTCACCAAGGTGAAATTTTCAAACTGCCCAGAATAATGAAGTAGCTGCACAAACTGTTAGTAAACACAATTATAAATACTTTTTGTGAAGGGCTGACCGAGCAAAAGTGAGTAAAAATTGACCTTGACTGAGCCCCAATGAAACTGGTCAAGTTTGGTGCACCAAAAATGGTGCTTCTCGGTCAACTACTTCAATTTTCCAATTTTTTTGGGCCTAAATGATGAAAGAAACAAGTAGTAAAAATCTGGTTCAAGCAAAGTTGAAGATGGCTAAGTCAAATTCCAAGAACAAGTTCTGATCGAGTCAAAATTAAGCCATGGCTAAGTCAAAATCAAGTCTTCTCGGTCATGACCTAGTTCCCGACAATTTTACTGAACCAAGAATGAAATGGGAGATTCCTTATATATGGTTGGCCGAGGGAAATTGAGTTATTTTTGAGTTTCTAGGTTTTCTAAGTGGAGATGGCTCAATGGAGGGTGTTTTGGTGCGTTTTTGGCTCAAAACTGACCTAGAAAATGACTAAGCTGGTTTAGACCCAAAAACAGTGGCAAATGAAAGGTATGAATATGTGAATGAATGCACCAAAGTTTGTTTTTGATTTTTCTAATTTTTCAGGGGGGTTTTGTGGAATTAAAGTGTAGAACAATGGATGAAAATGGACCTAAGACTAACCTAAACTAGTGCAGAATTTAAAACAGTAGCAAAGCTCATAAATCTACTCTAAAAAGAAGCATTTAAAGAAAGCATTAAGGCTACCCTAGCATGACAAAAGCATGTAAATCACTACACTACTATGCGCATGAAATTTGAAGAAAGCATGAACCAAAATCAAGGCATAATGATGTTGGTGCTCAAGCCTATCCTAAGGTTTGTAATTCTTGACATTGTGAGAATTTATCAACCTCTAAACCCTCACCATAGACGCGCACAAGGTGCTTTCTAGATCAAACCACCAACCAGTTGGCCTTTACTAGATAAACCAAGTCAAGAACACAAAGCAAGGCATAGTGTAGCATGCATCATCATTTTCCCCAATTTCAATTCGGTAAATTCTAACCTAAAGCATCAAATTCTTAAAAAAAGCACATTCAAATCATATAAAACCCTAAACTAAGCAAGATAACCGAGGCAAAGATCATAAAAATCAGATCAAAAGCATAGGAAAACAATAAGGGAAGATGCGGAACACATACAAGTGGAAGAAACATGAAGAACATATGAAGGGCATGGTGAAGAAGATGAAAACTCCATGGAAAGTTGAGAGAAAATGTGAGAGCTCGAAAACTTCAGATCTGATTGCATTGCTCCAACTCAATTAACTTATGTTTTACAATGTGTTTTAAGTATTTATACTCTGGTACAATTTAATTACAATAGAAACGAAGCACACAATCAAAGTTACACGGAATTTAAAACGTTTTGGCGCGCAAGCACACGTGGGATGCATTTCAGCTGACTTGAAACGCGCACATCTTCTTCGTTTTGGCTCCAAATTCGATGATTCAAAAGCCACTAGAAAGCTCTATGAGTTAAGTTTAAAACGCCACCGTTCCCACCTCATTTGGCTTTGAGGTGCGCTCTCCATAAATAAAACACTCAGAAGTGTTCATTGGGCCAGTCAGGCCTGGTGAACCTCACTTAATAAAATTATAGAAATTTCAATTCAAGTCCAAATTAGATGAAATCAGCGCCCAATTGAAGCCTTTTAAGTTAGCTAAACAACCCAACAAGTTTCACTTAATTTAGAGACCAATCGAGTCCAGGAGCCCAATTTAAGTCCATTATACTCATTAGACGCGTGAGCCTGTGCTTCAGCTGCACATGGTCCAACTTCAAATGCGCGTGGAATCTTCAATTCTTGACCAATTTGCACGCTTCAAAATTCGGCTTAAAGCTCTACATGTCTACTTTAATCTGCAACTGGAATCAATGAATTTGGATCTCTGTAGAAATTACAATAAATCAAACAGTTAACCATGTCAATTTTGGGTTAGTACAAAATAATGCTTAATTTACTGTTTTTATGCATAATTTAGTGTTAAGGCCTCAAATGGTCTAATAACTCAAATAACACTTAATTTATCATTATTAACAACTTATAAATATTAATAAAACATAATTAGATAAATAAAATAAGATAAATATTTGACTCATCAGCATCCCAACATTCACACTTTGCAATATCATTATTCATTCCATCGAATTCTACATTCGCATTCCATTTTAAATTCACATTCTATAATTCTGCACTATAGTAGGATAGCATAAGCTTAAGTCATTCAATCATTTTGTTTTGAACCATAGCTCAAATCTCATTCAATAATAATCTGCATTTCAATCATCCACCAAATTCATATCTCATTTCTATCATTGCACTGTTTCAATTGCAATTTAGAAGTCTGCATCTATAGAAAATTCACTGCATCAATAATAGATTTGTAAGTCACGAAATAATTGTTAGATAAGTGTTAGTGTTCCAAGCATTTTGCACTACAGTAAGGTAGGATATGATTTTCAAGTAAACAACCCCCCTTCCATATATCAAATTCCATATCATTCATTTCTATTTTTACATCCATATTTTTATCATGAGTGATTTTATCGTGGGTGATTTTAGCGGGGTGATTTCATCGTGGGTGATTTTAACATGGGTGATTTTATCTAGGGTGATTTTATTGAGGTTGATTGTATCGTTAGTTATATTATGTTGAGTGATTTTAATGTCGGTGATTTTATCGAGGGTGATTTTATCATGGGTGATTTTATACTGGGTGATTTTATTGTTGGTGATTTTATCCAGGGTGGGTTTTTCATGAGTGATTTTATTTAGGGTGACTTTATCATGAGTGATTTTATCGTTGATGATTTTATCGTGGGTGATTTTAGTGTGGGTGAGTTTATCGTGGGTGATTTTATCAAGGGTGATTTTATCGAGGGTGATTTTATCATGGGTAATTTTGGTGTGGGTGAGTTTATCGTGGGTGATTTTATTGTGAGTGATTTCGTCGAGGGTGATTTCATCATTGGTGAATTTATCGTTGGTGATGTTATCGAGGGTTATTTTATCATGGGTTATTTTATCGTGGGTGATTTTATCGTCGCTGATTTTATTGTGGACGATTTTATCATGGTTGATTTTATCAAGGGTGATTTTATGGTGGTTGATTTTATCGTGGTTCATTTTATTGAGGGTGATTTTATAGAGGGTGATTTTATTGTGGTTGATTTTATCATGGGTGATTTTATCGTGGTTAATTTTAGCATGGGCGATTTTAGTGTGGGTGATTTTATCAAGGTTGATTTTATCATGAGTGATTTTATCATGGGTGATTTAGTCGTGGGTGATTTTATCAAGGGTTATTTTATCATGGCTGAATTTATTGTGGGTGATTTTATCATGGGTGATTTTATCGAGGGTGATTTTGTGAGAGCCCAATTTTGAGTAAACCGTAAGCCCACTTACTTAGAAAGGGGAGAGATTATAAATAGTTTATTTAACCCTAATCCTCTCATTTTTTCACTCTTGTTTTTAGAAAACCCTAATTTCCTTCTCTTCAATTCATCTCAATTCTAAGAATTCTCCTTCAATTCTTATCTCTTTGAAAATCCGAGAACACTAGGGGAAAAAGCGTGAAGAGTAGATTAATTCTATCTGAATAGAATTTCTTTTTGAGATCCTTTAAAGGTAAGGGAAGTTAATTAAACAAAATTAATTATGGTTGATTGGATGATTATATGTGTTTTTGTGTTATTACGTGAGATTTATGAAAATTATTTTGATTATTATATTTGAAAGTGATTTGGGTTTCACCCTGAGATTACGACCCTATTTCGGTTTGATTTTGTGTCGAATTTCGAAAAGTTTTCTTCATGAAAGTTGTAGATATAGATGTTAGCTAACTAATGGCTTTTATTTCATATAAAACGGACGTGTATAACTCAAGTTATGATTTTTTTACTAATTAAAGGTCAAGCTGTCTGGAATTATATTCGTTTTTAACTTGTGAACCCTTTTGACATATTTGTACTTTGAATTTGGAAAAGTGTCCTTCATAAAAGTTTTAGCCCTGGATGTTATCTAACTAATGGATTTTATTTCACATGAAAATAATATGTAGAACTTAAGTTATGAATTTTTTAGTGAATAAAGGTCATGTTGTGAGGATGAATGAAACGTTTTCAAAAGTATTTTTGCTTGAGCGAAAGTTTATTATTTTTGGATAAATATTCATATTCTAATTTATATTAAAAATAGGATATATATATATATATATGCATTACGATAGAGTAACATTTACTGTTGTTAAGTTTATATGCATTACGATAGAGTAACATTTACTTCATTTTTTATTTGGGTCCCCTTTTATTTATTTATTTATTTATTTCATTTTAAGTAAATAGATAAATACATAATAAAAATAAAATAAATAAATAAAAATAATTATTTCTAAAAAATTATTTCTATCTTATTTTTAGTGATCTCTAACTTTATAACTCTCTCTTTCTTTATTCAAAACATTATCTTTTTTTTATGATAATTAAGAATCATAATTAATAAATAAATAAATAATAAAATAAAAAGTAAATATATATTTGTATTATTTATTTTTTTATATTCTAAACGAAATTGGGTGTCAATAGGGTGATTTTCTCATGGATAATTTTAGTGTGGGTGAGTTTATCGTGGGTGATTTTATTGTGAGTGATTTTGTCGAGGGTGATTTTATCATTCGTGAATTTATCGTTGGTAATTTTTTCGAGGGTTATTTTATCATGGGTTATTTTATCGTGGGTGATTTTATTGTGGGTGATTTTATCGTGGGCAATTTTATCGAGGGTAATTTTATGGTGGTTGATTTTATCGTGGGTGATTTTATTGTTGTTGATTTTATTGACGATGATTTTGTAGAGGGTGATTTTATTGTGGTTGATTTTATCGTGGGTGATTTTACTGACGGTGATTTTATCGTGGGTGTTTTTATCAAGGGTTATTTTATCATGACTAATTTTATTGTGGGTGATTTTATCGTGGGTGAATTCAGCCAGGTTGATTTTATCCTGGGTGATTTTATCGAGGGTGATTTTATTGTGTCTGATTTTATCGTCGGTGATTTTATCAAGTGTGATTTTATCATGGCTGATTTTATCGTGAGTGATTTTATCGTGGGTGATTTTATCATATGTGATTTTATAATGGGTGATTTTAGTGTGGGTGAGTTTATCGTGGGAGATATTTTGGAGGGTGAGTTTATCGTGGGTTATATTATCGTGGATGATTTTATAGTGGGTGATTTTATCATGGGTGATTTTATCTAGGATGATTATATCATGAGTGATTTTATCGATCATGATTTTACTGTGGGTGATCTTGTTATGGGAGATTTTATCAAGTGTGATTTTATCAACTGTGATTTTATCCTGGGTGATTGTATCATGGGTGATTCTATCGAGGGTGATTTTATCATGAGTGATTTTATCGTGTGATTTTATTGTCGGTGATTTTAACGATGTTGATTTTATTGTCGGTGATTTTATCATGTTGATTTTATCACGAGAGATTTTATCGTGGATGATTTTAGTGTTAGTGATTTAAACGTGGTTGTTTTTGTCGAGGGTGACTTTATCATGGGTGATTTTATTAAAGGTAATTTTATCTTGGGTGAATTTATTGTGGGTGATTTTATTGTGGGTGATTTTATCAAGGATGATTTTATCGAGGGTGATTTTATCATGGGTAATTTTAGTGTGGGTGAGTTTATCTTGGGTGATTTTATTGTGAGTGATTTCGTCGAGGGTGATTTTATCATTGGTGAATTTATCGTTGGTGATTTGATCGAGGGTTATTTTATCATGGGTTATTTTATCGAGGGTGATTTTATCGTGGACGATTTTATCATGGGTGATTTTATCGAGGGTGATTTTATGGTGGTTGATTTTATTGTGGGTGATAAAATCGTGGTTGATTTTATTGTGGTTGATTTTATTATGGGTGATTTTATTGTTGTTAATTTTAGCATAGGCGATTTTAGTGTGGGTGATTTTATCACGGTTTATTTTATTATGGGTGATTTTATCATGGGTGATTTTATTGAGGGTGATTTTATCATGGGTGATTTTATTGAGTGTGATTTTACTGTGGGTGATTTTGTCGTGGGTTATTTTATCAAGGGTTATTTTATCATGGCTGATTTTATTGTGGGTGATTTTATCGTGGGTGATTTTATCGTGGGTGATTTCATCCATGTTGATTTTATCCTGGTTGATTTTATCGAGGGTGATTTTATCGTGTGTGATTTTATCCAGGTTGATTTTATAGTGGGTGATTTTATCGAGGGTGATTTTATTGTGGGTGATTTCATCGAGGTTGATTTTATCCTGGGTGATTTTATCGTGTGTGATTTTATCCTATGTTATTTTATCATGTGTGATTTTATCATGGCTGATTTTATCGTGAGTGATTTTATCGTGGGTTATTTTATTTTGGGTGAGTTTATCGTGGGTTATTTTATCAAGGGTGATTTTATCGAGGGTGACTTTGTCATGGGTTATTTTATCATAGGTGATTTTCGTGTGGGTGAGTTTATCGTGGGTGATTTTGTCAAGAGTGACTTTATCATTGGTTAATTTATGGTTAGTGGTTTATCGAGGGTTATTTTATCATGGGTGATTTTAATGTGGGTTATTTTATCGTGCGTGATTTTCTCAATGGTGATTTTATCAAGGGTGATTTTATCGTGGGTGATTTTAGTGTGTGAGTTTATTATGGGTGATTTTGTGAAGGGTGAATTTATCGAGGGTCACTTAATGATGGGTGTTGTTATTGTTGGTGATTTTATCGTAAGTAATTTATCGTGGGTGATTTTATCATGGGTGATTTTATCTTTGGTGAATTTATCAAGGCTGATTTTACTATGGGTGCTTTTGTCGTCGGTCATTTTAGATTGGGTTATTTTATCGACGGTGATTTTATCATGTTTGATTTTATAATGGGTGATTTTAGTGTGGGTGAGTTTATCGTGGGAGATATTGTCGAGGGTGATTTTATCGTGTGTGATTTTATCGGGGCTACTTTATCGTGGGTGATTTTATAATGGGTGATTTTAGTGTGGGTGAGTTTATCATGGGTTACGTTATCGTGGGTGATTTTATAGTGGCTGAGTTTATCGAGGATGATTATAACATGGGTGATTTTATCGAGCAGGATTTTATCGTGGGTGATTTTCTCAAGTCTGGTTTTATCAACAGTGATTTTATCCTGGGTGATTGTATCATGGGTGATACTATCGAGGGTTATTTTATCGTGGGTGATTTTATTGTCGGTGATTTTATCGAGGGTGATTTTATTGTCGGCGATTTTATTATGTTGATTTTATCACGTGTGATTTTAACGTGGATGATTTTAGTGTTAGTAATTTTAACGTGGGTGATTTTATACTTGGTGATTTTATCGTTGGTGATTTTATCCAGGGTGAGTTTTTCATGACTGATTTTATCGAGGGGAACTTTATCATGGGTAATTTTATGGTTGATGATTTTATCATGGGTGATTTTAGTGTGGGTGAGTGTATCGTGGGTGATTTTATCAAGGGTGATATTATCAGGGGTGATTTTATCATGGGTAATTTTAGTGTGGGTGTGTTTATCGAGGGTGATTTTATCGTGGGTGAATTCATCCAGGTTGATTTTATCCTAGATGATTTTATTGAGGGTGATTTTATCGTGGATGATTTTATCAAGTGTGATTTTATCATGGCTGTTTTTATCGTGAGTGATTTTATCGAGGGTGATTTTATCGTGGGTTACTTTATCGTGGGTGATTTTATAGTGGGTGATTTTATCGAGGATGATTATATCATGGGTGATTTTATCGAGCATGATTTTATCGTGGGTGATTTTCTCATGGGTGATTTTATCAAGTGTGGTTTTATCAACGTTGATTTTATCCTGGGTGATTGTATCATGGGTGATTCTATCGAGGGTGATTTTATCATGGGTGATTTTATCGTGGGTGATTTTATTGTCGGTGATTTTATCGAGGGTGATTTTATTGTCGGTGATTTTATCATGTTGATTTTATCACGGGTGATTTTATCGTGGATGATTTTAGTGTTAGTGATTTTATTTTAACGTGGGTCATTTTATCCAGGGTGACTTTATCATGGGTAATTTTATCAAAGGTAATTTTATCATGGGTGATTTACTTGGGGGTGATTTTATCATGAGTGATTTTATCGTGGGTGATTTTAGCGGGGTGATTTCATCGTGGGAGATTTTATCATGGTAGATTTTATCTAGGGTGATTTTATTTAGGTTGATTGTATCGTTAGTGATATTATGTTGAGTGATTTTAATGTGGGTGATTTTATCAAGGGTGATTTTATCATGCGTGATTTTATATTGGGTGATTTTATCGTTGGTGATTTTATCCAAGATCGGTTTTTGATGAGTGATTTTATCGAGGGTGACTTTATCATGGGTGATTTTATCGTTGATGATTTTATCGTTGATGATTTTGTCGTTGATGATTTTAGTGTGGGGGAGTTTATCGTGGGTGATTTTATCTAGGGTGATTTTATTTAGGGTGATTTTATCTAGGGTGATTTTATCTAGGGTGATTTTATTTAGGTTGATTGTATCGTTAGTGATATTATGTTGAGTGATTTTAATGTGGGTGATTTTATCAAGGGTGATTTTATCATGGATGATTTTATACTGGGTGATTTTATCGTTGGTGGTTTTATCCAGGGTGGGTTTTTCATGAGTGATTTTATCGAGGGTGATTTTCTCAAGCGCAATTTTATCATGGTTAATTTTAGTGTGGGGGAGTTTATCGTGGGTGATTTTATTGTGAGTGATTTCGTCGAGGGTGATTTTATCATTTGTGAATTTATTGTTGGTGATTTTATCGAGGGTTATTTTATCATGGGTTATTTTATCGTCGCTGATTTTATCGTGGGCGATTTTAGCATGGGTGATTTTATCGAGGGTGATTTTATGGTGGTTGATTTTATCGTGGTTGATTTTATCGTGGGTGATTTTATCATGGTTGATTTTATTGAGGGTGATTTTATAGAGGGTGGTTTTATTGTGGTTGATTTTATCATGGGTGATTTTATCGTGGTTAATTTTAGTATGTGCGATTTTATTGTGGGTGATTTTATCAATGTTGATTTTATCATGTGTGATTTTATCGTGAGTGATTTTATTGACTGTGATTTTATCGTGGGTGATTTTGTCGTTGGTGATTTTATCAAGGGTTATTTTATCATTGCTGATTTTATTGTGGGTGATTTTATCGTAGGTGATTTTATCGAGGGTGATTTTATTGTGGGTGATTTCATCCAGGTTGATTTTATCGTGGGTGATTTTATCGAGGGTGATTTTATCTTGTGTGATTTTATCGTGGGTGATTTTAGCAAGTGTGATTTTATCATGGCTGATTTTATCGTGGGTGATTTTAACGTGGGTAATTTTATTTTGGGTTTTCTCAAACAATTTTTTCAAATCCCCTTTTTAATGTAGTAGAGAGGAGACCTTGAGTGTCAATCGAGGGAGCATGTTAGGAGGTGTAGTTGATTCTTTGTTTATGGATGAAAATGCAATTTTAGGGGATAAGAATGGTATGATTTTTGCTACTGTTTTTATTATGATTTTGTGAAGCTATATGTTGTGAATAATGCAAATGAGATGGAAATTCAATGAAGTGAGTGCAACAACGGATTTGATGAATATGAGTGTGAGAATGAGAAAGAATGCTATGGAATTTGATATATGGAAGGGGGGTGTTTGTTTGAAAATCAGATTCTATTCTACTGTAATGCAAAATGCAAAGTATAGAACACCTAGCTAGCAATTATTTTGTGATTTATGAATCTGTTATTGATGCAATGAATTTTCCTATGGATGCAGAATTCTAAATTTTAATTGAAATAATGCAATAACAGAAATGAGATGTGTGAACTTTAGTGGATGGTTGAGAATCGGATTAATATGTAATGATATTTGAGCTAATGGTACAAAGCAAAGCAAGATGACAGAATGACTTATGCTTATGCTATCCTAATGTGATGCAGCATTATGGAATCTGAGTTCTAAATGGAATACGAATGCAGGATTTAATGGAATGAACAGTGATATTGCAAAATATGAATGTTGAATTGCTACTCGGAATTCCTAAGGTAATCTATTTATTATGGAGAAGATGAATGCGAAATGAATGGTTCTATGTAATGAATTTTATTGTAGCAAAACTAATGCATGAAATATAGGATTTAAACTAATATCAAGAATGCGACTAAAATGCAATGTTGAAACTACTGTTGATTTAACAAATGAAACTAAATGTCGAAATTAAAACAACACAAAGCTTGACAAACTAAACTATGAGATGAAAACAATACAGTGCTAAACTAAATTTCGAACAGAATTGAAATAATGCAAAGAAACCAGATTCTGTAACTAAACTAGACTAAGGCAGAAATTGAACCAAAACAGTGACTAAAACAGTGCTAATCAAAATCAATTAAATACAAAAACAAACATGTTTACCTACACTACTAAAATGGTTTATAGAATCCAGACAATTATCTATCAGCTAGAACAGAACTACACCTACAAGATCTAGAGAACATATAACATAGAATTTTTTAGCAGAGATTTCCAAGGGGAAGAGTCATGCGAATTGTGCTGGACTTTACTAAATTCTAGAGCTGGATTTTACACCGCTGAAAGACATTCAGTTGCTCTTTAATTTCACAAAGTACCATGAGACTATTCCATGGTGAATCAACTCCTTAGAAACTTCCAAAGATCAAGATTAACCACATACAAAAATCTGGAAATCAAAGAACTCACTGTTGCAAAGAAAGAAACTAAGAAACCTACAAACGGTAATTCAAATCGTGGTGCGAAAGTGTGAATTCAACCAAGAAAATGCAAGAGTGTAGAAGTGGACGTGATTGGTGAAGTAATAAACGCGAAGTGAGAGAGATAAAGCAAAGAAAACTATGAATAACTTACTTGAATTGAATCGAAAATGCAGAAACTACAAGCTACTCGAACATGGAGAAAACCACTGAACTTTGATTCATCTTAACAGAAAACAGAAAACTGAAAACTACAAACTGTGTACTCGTGCGAACTATGCTTAATCTTCTTTTGCTAAAACTCTCTACCAATTACGCAGAAGCTATAGCTATTTATAATTTACATGATCTCTGCTTAGTGGGTGGGTCTTTGTATGAACTGGCCCACATTTCTTCAGTTCATGTTTTTCATGCTTCAGCTGCACACGGGTGAACTTAGAGCGTGTGTATCTTACTCGTTTTGTCCATCAAATTGATCGATTCGAGTTTCCAAATGAAGATATGCGAGTCTATTTTCAAACGAGACATGTTTCGTGATTTTAGGGGCCTGGACGAGTTTAGTGGGCCTTAATCACTGAGAGAGGTTTTTTGCGCGTTCCAGCTGATTGTAACTACTGTCGAGCCTGCTTGTTTGGCTTACCAAAAATCCATTTCTGGTCCAAATTGTTTCATTCAAAATCTAAATTAGAGCCCAGCGAGTCTACTTTCTTCTGGTACAGATTTTGTGATTTTAGGAGCTTTGTAGCGTTTTGGAGACCCAATTCTTCGAGGTTGACTTTTCTGGATTTGTAGACTACAGTTGACTCAACTTGGGGTGATTGTGAAAAATCCAGTTCTGCATCGAATTGTGTGATTCCAGTTTCTATGAAAAGCTCTATGTGTCTATTTTAATATGCATTAAAAATGACGATTTTAGGAGCATTGTGGCAAAAGATATGGGCGAAACAATAAGTGATTGTCAGGCTGTGAATGTATTAAAATGTGATGATTTTATGCTGTCTTAAAATGAATTTGTCCTAGGCTTTGTAATTCTTTACAGAATATAATTTACAGTTAATTTGGCTTATTCTACTTATTTAAAGATGCTTTAATATAATTATTAATTAAATAAAATGTGTTAAATTAAAGTCTCATCAAAATACCCCACACTTTTGAACATTTGCACTCCTGGGCAAAGAAAAATTATAAGACAATAGGCATAAATTCAATGATTTTGAGCTTTTGAAAAATATCAACCATGTATAATGAATATTTTACTCAGTACAAAGCATGACATAATTTAGATACAGTTCTTATAATTTAGGCATAGATCATTTTCAACTTATTTTGAGAATCCTCACATGGAAAGTGTTTAACTCATCACTCCTTTATGCGGGCACTGTTTTCTCTCAATATTCACATTTTACAAAGCTATTACCATAGGCTTGAAAGTGTTCTGATTTCAATTTGTTTAAATACTATGCATCCACAAAATCTCGAGGTCTTTTTAATGGTTTGTAATGAGGCTATGGCTTTGTAATTTAAGGGTAAGATAACAATGGAGTGCTAGGCTTTTAACAAATAGAACTTTTGGTGAGATCATTTGGTCCTTTAAATATTGTATGTTTGTGGGGAAGCTTCTACAGATTTTTCATTTCTGTATGACATGATTTAAATTTTTTTTTTGCAGCTCTTTTGTTGCTGCTTTTCTACTTTTGTTTTTCTATCTTTCGAGCTTAGCCAACTTTACTGGTTTCTTCCTTTTCACCACTGATCCTTAATATGTTTGTATAAATAAATACCCCACACTTGAGCTTTGCTCAAGTCATGAATCAGAACCTTTTCTTTCTCCACCAAAGTTCAAGGTTTCACTGGTTTTTCGGTCTTGGGCTTGTATTGTCCAGGATATAAACAAAGAAAAGGATATATAGAGCTCAAAGGGGTGACTAGTGATTTATACTGCGCATGGGTTAGCTTTATTTGGTCAAGTGGCTTAGACAATCATGGCCTCGATCATTTTCTTTGGATGCACAGATTTAATATAATCTATTCAAAGAACAGAATCAAGTTCTGGAACAACTATGCAAATGAAATAATACACACAGCAAGGAAACAAAGCTCAATTCTCACAATCGTTTAATAATTTCTCATGACAGTTTCAAATGCTTTCATGCTTTAAGTTATAAAAATAGATCTAAACTTAGAATTGCTTTGCAATGATCTAAATAAACATAATCATGGATGGTTTTAGAAATTAATTATGCAGCTCAGCGAAATGAGATAAAATCTGTTTTGAATTTATGACTGTCTTAATAATTTTATAGCGAAGCAATGCAAATTAAGTTTGTGTGAACAAAATATTAATTTAAATTTCGAAAAATCTCCCTAAATACCTCACACTTTAAAGGAGACATTGTCCTCAATGTAAGCATGGAATAGAGGGAAAAGGACATACCTATGAGGAATGTTGATAATTTAAACCTGCATAAATACATTATTGCTGCAAAACAGGATCAATTAATTTAACCACAGGATCATGTTCAGCCAATCCCTGCTCATAAAATAATTTAAGCTGATGCCTGTTTACTTTATGTAAATTTCCAATTTTAAGATCTTTAATTTCAATTGCTCCGTGGGGAAATACATTAATAACTTCATAAGGTCCATTCCACTTTGATCTTAATTTTCCCAAAATTAATTTAAGCTTTGAATCAAATAATAATACCTTTTGACTTGGCTGGAATGTTTTTCTACAGATGTGATCATCATGAAATTTTTTTACTTTTTCTTTGTACAGCTTTGAATTCTCATAGGCCTGCTGTCTTATTTCTTCAAGCTCCTGTAGGTCCAATTTTCTTTTCTGGCCAGCTGCTTCTAAATTTAAGTTGCATCCTTTCACAGCCCAGTAAGATTTGTGCTGGAGTTCCACGGGTAAGTGACATGGTTTACCATAGATTACTCGAAAAGGAGACATCCCCAATGGTGTCCTGTAGGCTGTGCGTTGGGCACATAAAGCATCGTCTAAATATTTACTCTAGTCTTTCCTGTTTGGTTGAACCAACTTCTGCAACAAGTGCTTGACTTCCCTATTAAATACCTCAGCCTGACCATTAGTTTGAGGGTGGTAGGCAGTGGAAACTCTGTGTGTTACTCCATATTTTAAAAATAACTCAGCCACTGCCTTGTTGCAGAAGTGAGTCCCTTGATCACTGATTATAGCCTTAGGCACACCGAACCTGTAGAAGATGTTGGATTTAATGAATTTACATACTGCTTTGGAGTCATTAGTAGCTATTGCCTTGGCTTCAACCCACCTGGAGACATAATCCACAACAAGTAATATATAAGAATAATTATTTGAAACGGGAAAAGGACCCATAAAATCGATCCCCCATACGTCAAATATTTCACAAATAATTATGGGCTGCTGTGGCATTTCGTTTCTTCTATTTATAGCATTCCCAGCCCTTTGAAATTGCTCACAAGTCCTTACATAATTATGTGCATCTTTAAATATGGAAGGCCAATAAAAACCACTCTCCAATAATCTCATGGCAGTTTGCTTGGTCCCTAAATGTCCTCTAGCTAAAGAATTGTGGCACAGCTCCAGAATCTGCTTGCCTTCCTCATGTGTAATTGATTAAACCTTTTTGTCACGTTTGGTTTTCTCAAACAATTTTTCAAATCCCCTTTTTAAATGTAGTAGTGGGGAGACCTTGAGTATCAATCCAGGGAGCAAGTTGTGAGGTGTAGTTGATTCTTTGTTAATGAATGAAAATACAGATATAGGGGATGGAAATGGTATGATTTTATGCTACTGTGTTTGTTATGATTTTATGGAACTATATGCTGTGAGTAATGCAGATGTAATGGAGGTTTTATGATGCAGAGGCAGCAGAAAATTTAGTGGCTTATGAATGGATGAAGGCTGGAAATGATATGATCTTTTAGGGGGGTTTTGACCTAGAATTTAAATGCAAAACTTATATGATGCTGAACAAACTTATTGAACTATCACTGATTTAATAATATGACTCTATATTCAGGAAACTAAAACTTGAATTAAATGGCAATGTGAAGGAGATGGAGTTATGCTACTATGATGCGATGCAAGGTAAAGCAGTGGATTCAAAATGAGTAGACTACTTTATGAAATCAAATGATGCAACTAGAATGCAGCTAATGTAGTGAATTAGTTTCGAATGCAAGCTGAGATGTATCAGTCAATGAATTGAGTACAATGCAATGTCAAGATTGACTTATGCAGCATATATTACTGGATCAAATGTATTATTAAAATGAAGACAAATGCGGACCAATAGTCCTATGCAAAATGGAACACTAGGATCTAAACTTGCAAGACTAGAATGCAAAATGCGAATGCAGTATGAATGAATAGTAAAATGTATGAGTGAAAGCTAAATCGATACAGTGATTCTATGTAATGCAATTCTTATACTCTAACTAAGCTATCTATTAAATTCTAAAAGAATTGAAAATGATTCTAGTCATTATCAACCAATGTAGAATTAAAATGGAAACGATGCAATGAAACTAGATCTGCGACTAAACTATATGAAAGCAAAAATTGAACTGCACAAGAATTGGAGCAAAGCTGCGCGTAATCAATCAATCATAAAGGAAAGATGTGTACCTAAGCTATAGAATGGAAATATTCACAGAACCAGAACAAGTATCTACCAATTAAAAGAACTGGAATTACATAACTAAATGAAAGTGCAGTATAACATCTTAGTGAAGGTTTCTCAAGAAGGAGAGCCACGTGGAACTGTGCTGGATCTTGCTAAATCTCAGAGCTGGCTGTTACACCATTGATAGACATCCTGTGAGAGCCCAATTTTGAGTAAACCCTAAGCCCACTTACTTGAAAGGGGAGAGATTATAAATAGCCTATTTAACCCTAATCCTCCCATTCACTCTTGCTTTTAGAAAACCCTAAATTTCCTTCTCTCAAATTTCTCTCAATTCTTTCAAGGAATTCTCCTTCAATTCTTATCTCTTTGAAAATCCAAGAACACTAGGAGAAAGAGCGTGAAGAGTAGATTAATTACATCTGAATAGAATTTCGTTTTGAGATCCTTTAAAGGTAAGGGAAGCTAATTAAACAAAATTATTCATGATTTATTATGTGTGTTTTTGTGTTATTATGTGAGATTTATGAAAATTATATTGATTATTATATCTAAAAGTGTGATTTGGGTTTCACCCTAAGATTGCGACCCTATTTCGGCTTGATTTTGTTTTGAATTTCAGAATGCGTAAAACATAAGATATGAATTTTTGAGTGATTAAAGGTCATGCTGTGAGGATGAGCGAAACGTTTTCGAAAGTATTTTTACTTGAGCAAAAGTTTATTAATTTTGGATAATCATTCATCTTCTAATTTGTATTAAAAGAGTGTATATATGTGAAATGTGATCAAATGTTATAAGATATTTGTTATATAATTAAAGTATTTAGTTATGTGATGTGTGATTTGGTGATGTATTGTGATTGGAATTGGATTGTGACATGAGATTGGTGATGTGATGTTGTGAATGATGATGAGTAGTGATTTGTGAATATAAAATGATGAGCATGAAATGGGCATGAGGCCATGTAGTTCTTATTGAGGATAAGTTTATTATGATGTGATTTAAATGTGGTAGTTTAGTGTGTATGGATCTAGGGATATGTCATAAGGTATCCAGACCTCAATGTGGATCAAAGTCATATAGACTAAGACCACATGTGGTGAGAGGTCGATGGATGTTCTATCAGTTGCTCTAAAAAGACAATTAGATGGGACTACCCTGATGTGGTGTTGGTTATGAGTAGTGAGGGGATGGCGCTGAGGTTAAAAAGACTCAGTTAGTCGGTCGTGATAAGACCCAAGGTCCTGTTTTTGTTATATGGATGGCGCTGAGGTGAAAAAGACTCAGTTAGTCGGTCGTGATAAGACCCGAGGTCCTGTTTTTGTTATATGGATGGCGCTGAGGTGAAAAAGACTCAGTTTGTCGGTCGTGATAAGACCTGAGGTCCTGTTTTTGTTATATGGATGGCGTTGAGGTGAAAAAGACTCAGTTAGTCGGTCGTGATAAGACCCGAGGTCCTGTTTTTGATACATGGATGGCGTTGAGGTGAAAAAGACTCAGTTAGTCGGTCGTGATAAGACCCGAGGTCCTGTTTTTGATACATGGATGGTGCTGAGGTGAAAAAGACTCAGTTAGTCGGTCGTTATAAGACCCGTTGTCCATGTTTATACATCAGGTGCTAGCCTTAGATATCCGAGATCCATATAGTCTTCCGGAAGACGTTAGTCTTGATTGTGAATGTGTTTGAAATGTGTAAAGTCTTTGGTACACCCTTACACTTGTATGAAATTTAATACTTACATTTAAATGATTTTATGAATCCCATATGTTTTATCTTGTTGTTTACATTAGCTTACCCTTTTTGTTTGTGTTTGTGGTTTTGTTGATACTGTAATGATCGTGTCTTGACACGGAAGCAGATAGCAATGCAGGTGAAAGCTAAACAATAGCTTCAAGTTTTGCTTAAGGAGGAATTAATTTTGTGCTGAAGAATAATTTTGCAACTTTTAATTTATTATGAGTTTTTGTAAAGACTTTTTATTTTCAAGTGATAAACTTGAATAGAGTGAATATTCAATGTGTTTGGATGTTTTATATTTTATGATATCTTGAAATTATTAATAATTAATGGGTAGATTTATTCCGTTATAGATGCAAAATAGGTATATTTTTGGTATGTTACACATCCAATTGCTCTTCAATCTTGCAAGATACCAAGGAACTGTTCTCTTGCGGATCAATTCGTCAGAAACTTTCAAAGATTCAAGATTAACAAAACTAAGAAATTAAAGAATTCATTACTGCAAGGGAAGAAACTAACGAACCTATGCAGAGAAAATTAAACCGTGGCGCAGAAATGTAAGATGAACCAGAAAAAGCGAAAGTGTAGAAGTGGACGTGATTGATGAAGTAACGAACGCGAAGTGAGAGAGATAAATCAAAGAAAACTATGAAGAACTTACTTGAACCAAAAATGCAGAAACTACAAGCTACTCGAACATGGAGAACTCACTGAACTTTGATTCATCTTAACCGAAAATAGAAAACTGAAAACTGTGGAATTGTACGAACTATGCTTAATCTTCTTTTGCTAAAAACTCTCTACTCATTACACAAAAGCTATATCTATTTATAATTTACATGATCTTAGGTTACCTGGTGGGTCCTTGTATGAACTGACCCATATTTCTTCAGGTCACGTTTTTCATGCTTCTACTGCACACGGGTGAACTTAGAGTGTGTGTATCTTACTCGTTTCTCCACCAAATTGATCGATTCGAGTTTCCAAATGAAGATATGCGAGTCTATTTTCAAACGAGACATGTTTCGTGATTTTAAGGGCCTGGACGAGTTTAGTGGGCCTCAATCACTGAGAGGGGTTTCTTGCGCGTTCTAGCTGATTGTAGCTACTGTCGAGCCTGCTTGTTTAGCTTACCACAAATCCATTTCTGGTACAAATTATTTCATTCAAAATCTAAATTAAAGCCCAGCGAGTCTACTTTCTTCTGGTACAGATTTTGTGATTTTAGGAGCTTTGTAGCATTCTGGAGACCCAATTCTTCGAGGTTGACTTTTCTGGATTCGTAAACTGCAATTGACTCGACTTGGGTTGATTGTGAAAAATCCATTTCTGCACCGAATTGTGTGATTCCAGTTTCTCTGAAAAGATCCATGTGTCTATTTTAATATGCATCAAAAATCACGATTTTAGGAGCATTGTGGCAAAAAATATGGGCGAAACACTAAGTTAACGTCAGGTTGTGAATGTATTAAAATGTGATGATTTTATCCTGTCTTAAAACGAATTTGTCCTAGGCTTTGTAATTCTTTACAGAATATAATTTACAATTAATTTGGCTTATTCTACTTATTTAAAGATGCTTAAATATAATTATTAATTAAATAAAATGTGTTAAAATAAAGTCTCATCAGTAACACACCTTCGAATAATTTGATCACTGCAGAATTTCCATAGATAAGGTGCTTCCCACACATAATTCTTTGCCTCAGATTTAAGCTTATTTAAATAGTTCCTGTCTGCATTCAAAGGCAAAACTGCAGCAGCTACATAATTAGCGATGTTAGCAAACCAGGGGATATAATTTAAAGAATAAAGATGTTCATCAGGGAAGGTTTCGTTTATTGATGAGGTGACTGGATCATCATACTTAATTCTGCTTAAATGGTCAGCTACTTGATTATTCAAACCTGCCCGATCGCTAATTTCGATTTCAAATTCTTGGAGCAATAAAATCCACCTTATCAACCTTGGTTTAGTATCCTGTTTCTTCAATAAAAACCTTATGGCTGCATGATTTGTATAGATAATAATCTTGGTACCCAATAAATATGAATTGAATTTATCTAATGCAAAGACAATGGCCAGAAGTTCTTTTTCTGTTGTGGTATAATTAACCTGAACATAATCAAGAGTTCTAGACGCATACGCAATAACACAAGGCAGTTTATTGATTTTCTGTGAAAGTACAACACCTAGTGCAAAATCTGATGCATCACACATTAATTCAAAAGGAAAAGACCAGTTTGGTGGCTGCATAATGGGTGCAGTGGTTAAACTTACTCTTAATTTATCAAACGCAGATTTGCACTCAGCATTAAATATGAAATTTTCATCTTTTTGCAATAGTTTAGAAAGTGGATAAGCAATTTTGCTGAAGTCCTTGATAAATCTCCTATAAAAACAAGCATGACCTAAGAAAGATCTTACCTCCTTCACTGTTTGAGGATATTTTAATGTAGAGATAGCTTCTATTTTGGTTTTGTCCACTTCAATTCCTTTGGAAGAAATCAAGTGGCCTAGAACAATACCTTCTTGGACCATGAAGTGACATTTTTCATAATTAAGAACAAAATTAAACTCCACACATCTGTGCAACACTTTAGATAGATTAGTAAGGCATAAATCAAAGCTAGATTCAAAAATAGTGAAATCATCCATATAAACATCCATGCAATCTTCAATTAATTCATTAAGTATACTCACCATGCACCTTTGGAATGTGGCAGGGGCATTACATAGACCAAAAGGCATCCTTGAGTACGCAAAGGTGCCAAATGGACATGTGAATGTTGTCTTGTGCTGATCTTCAGGTGCAATATGAATCTACATATAACCACTAAATCCATCTAGAAAACAGTAGTGAGACTTACCTGCTAGCCTTTCCAGCATTTGATCAATGAAGGGTAGAGGAAAATGGTCCTTTCTTTGTGGCTGCATTCAGTCTCCTATAGTCTATGCACACCCGCCACTTGTTGGTGACTCGTGCTTGCAATTTTTCTTTATCTTTTGTTTCAATAACAGTGGTGCCTGACTTCTTGGGAACAACTTGTACAGGGGACACCCATTCATTGTTTGATATCGGATAGATAATGCTAGCTTTGAGCAGCTTAGATACCTCCTTTTTTACCTCTTCAGCTACGGTAGGATTGACTCTTCTTTGGGGCTGCCTTACAAGTTTGACATTATCTTCCATGAGGATTCGATGCATACAAACCGTGGGGCTTATCCCTGGAATGTCTTCCATACTCCAGCCAATTGCTTTCCTGTTATCTCTTAATACTTTAATTAATTTACCTTCCTCATTGCTGGATAGCTTACTTGATATAATCACTGGTTTTTGTGAATTTTCCTCCAAGAACAAATACTTTAAATGAGGTGGGAGAGGCTTCAATTCACTCTCCCCTTGCAGTTGTTGTACAATATCTTCTTCTTCTTCTTTTTGATGTTTTCTCATCTGTTCCTCATTCTCTTTTTGTGAATTTTCAATCTGTCCTTCATCTTCTTTTTGTGATTTTTCTAAATCTGCAGAAAACAGAAAAGTGAACTATGTGTGGTGCTGTCATTTTCAGAATTGGCAAACTGGCCTTGAGCCACACAGTTTTGGCTGCTGTTATGCATTGTATAATCTAATTCTAATGTGTTTTGAAAAATGAAATCAGTTTTATTTACAAGGTTTATACAGAATAGAGTTTGAGTTTCCAGAATTGAATGATCTTCAGCAGGGTGTTTCATGGCTGTGAACAAGTTGAATATTATCTTCTCCTCCCCAAATTTCATGGTCAAGATCCTAGCATACACATCTATTTTGGCCTTAGCAGTCATTAAGAAGGGTCTCCCGAGTATGAGTGTTGCTTGGCTACTGGTGTGTTCATCCTCCATGTCAATGATATAGAAATCTGCGGGGAAGAGTAATTGATTGACCTTAACTAGCACATCTTCAATGATTCCAAGAGGCTGGACAATGGTTTTGTTGGCTAGCTAGATCACAACATTGGTAGGCTTTAGCTCCCCCACTTGGAGCATTTTATAAAACACTATTGGCATCACATTGATGGAGGCACCGGGTCAATTGTAGGCATAGTCAGCTGCGACACAGTGGAAACAGTCTCAAAATTTACTCCCTTCAACTTCCTCTTATAGGTGCAGAGGTCTTTGAGAAACTTGGCATATTTTGGGACTTGTTTGATGGCATCCAGTAAGGGAATGTTGATTTCTACTTTCTAGAATATATCCAACAGCTCCTGGTCCAATTCTTTCTTCTTTACAGGTTTAAGTTTCTCTGGAAGTGGAGTAGGGATACTGGATTGTGCAGCCTGTTTTTCATTTGTTTTGGCTGTTGGTTCAGACTCTTCTTTAGATGCTCGAGTAGGTTCCACTCTTGGGGGCAGTTCTTTTCCACTTCTTAATGTAATGGCATTGACATTCCCTCTTGGATTAGTTACTGGTTGAGAAGGAAGTGTGCCTGATCCCTGTTGTTTTAATCAATTGACATCATTTGATACCGGCCCTAGTTGAGTTCTCAAGTCATTAATGATTGTTGTATTGGGAGCTATTGCTTGCTGTATCATTTGCTGCATATTCTTCATGATTTCATTCATATCCTGGCTTGGAGAAGGGTGCACCAATGGCTGCTGCACTGGCTGCACGTATTGATTTGAAAAATTCTACTGACTTTGTCTTTGGTTGAATGGCTGGTCCTGCTGCTAATACTGTCTTTGATTAAATGGCTGGTCTTGCTGCTGATAAGCCCTTTGATTCATTGAATAATCCTACTAATGATATTGCCTTTGGTTTGGATATCTCTGCTGCTGGTAATTAACCTGATTCATGGACTGATTTGGCGCGAAATTTCTGTAATGGCCTTGTTGATTTGGAGGTGGAACAGCTGTTGCTGATGGTCCATACCTCAGATTAGGGTGGTCTCTCCAGCCAGGATTGTTGGTAGGAGCATAAGGATCATAGTTTCTCTGGCTCGGAAACTGCTGTTGTGTTCTTTGAGTGGAGAATGGAACCTGCCTAGGAAATGTAGCTGCTACATTTTCCATTGAATCAACTTCCCGCAGATGTGGACATGAGTCTGTATAATGATCTGGTGCAACATAGATCCCACATGCTTTTGGGGTCAAGTTTTCACAAGTTGATTGCCGTTGTGCGAGTGCAAGCTATCTCACGAGAGACGTAAGTTCAGTCAGCTTATTTTCCATTCTGTAACTATCTTGAATAACTGTGGTTTCCCTGGAGATTTCATGCACAGCTCTTGAATTTTGTCTGTTGTGAAATTACTGGGAGTTTTCGGCCATATTAGAGATCAAGTATCTTGTTGCAGCTGGAGTTTTATCCATCAATGCTCCACCACTTGCAGCATCTATCATACTCCTCTCCATTGAGTGCAAACCTTCATAAAAATATTGAATGAGGAGCTGCTCAGCTATTTGATGGTTTGGACAGGTTGCACACAGCCTATTAAATCGCTCCCAGTATTCGAACAAGGATTCCCCTTGCATTTGCCTGATTCCACTAATTTCTTTTCGTATAGAGGCAGCTCTGGAGGTTGGAAATTTTTTTTCTAAGAACCTCCTCTTCATCTCGAACCACATATTGATTGGTGTGAGTTGGTAGTATAGCCAATCCTTGGCTGCATCGCACAAAGAAAATGGGAAGGCCTTCATTTTAATGTAGTCTTCATGAACTCCAGCTTGACACATTGTGGAGCAGACTATGTGAAACTCCATTAAATGCTTGTGTGGATCTTCTCCAGCCAGTCCATGGAACTTTGGCAGCAAGTGTATCAGCCCTGATTTTAGTTCACAGCTCCCTGCACCCTCCTTTGATTGAGGAACTTGAATGCACAAAGGTTGATAGTGTTCTGCAGGAGCAGCAAGCTCTTTTAGAGTTTTCTCCAGACCATGTGACCCCATGTTTTGGTGTGTGTAAGGTGCTGGCTCCAAGTCTTGGTCTACAACAATAAATTCCTCCTGCTCTTCACGAATTGGTGGCTGGACTTCCCTGATGGTTCGCTGTCCAGTTCCTTTTCTTATTGTTTTGGAAATTTCTAGATCAAAAGGGAGAAGTGTTTCCCCTGATGACCTGGTCATACACGTATTCCTTGTGCTTTGGACAAGTTGAGCTTAACTGCAATGGAGGATTAGCACAAGATAATAGTAGTGGTGTTTCTTTTCTGATTTTTTTCAGTTTTGAGATGCAATGCAGTAGGCTAATATCCTAGATGAAATGGATCCTAGATGCAATGAATGAGGTATGTTTTGTTTGGAATCAACTTTACCAATTGCTCCCCGGCAACGGCGACATTTTGATTAAACCTTTTTGTCGCATTTGGTTTTCTCAAACAATTTTTTTCAAATCCCCTTTTTAATGTAGTAGATAGGAGACCTTGAGTGTCAATCCAGAGAGCAAGTTAGGAGGTGTAGTTGATTCTTGTTTATGGATGAAAATGCAATTTTAGGGGATAAAAATGGTATGATTTTTGCTACTGTTTTTATTATGATTTTGTGAAGCTGTATATTGTGAATAATGCAAATGAGATGGAAATTCAATGAAGCGAGTGCAACAACGGATTTGATGAATATGAGTGTGAGAATGAGAAAGAATGCTATGGAATTTGATATATGGAAGGGGGGTGTTTGTTTGAAAATCAGATTCTATTCTACTATAATGCAAAATGCAAAGTATAGAACACCTAGCTAGCAATTATTTTGTGATTTATGAATCTGTTATTAATGCAATGAATTTTCCTATGGATGCAGAATTCTAAATTTTAATTGAAACAATGCAATGACAGAAATGAGATGTGTGAACTTTAGTGGATGGTTGAGAATCAGATTAATATGTTATGAGATTTGAGCTAATGGTACAAAGCAAAGCAAGATGACTGACTTATGCTTATGCTATCCTAATGTGATGCAGCATTATGGAATTTGAGTTCTAAATGGAATACGAATGCAGGATTTAATGGAATGAATAGTGATATTGCAAAATATGAATGTTGAATTGCTACTCTGAATTCCTAAGGTAATCTATTTATTATGCTGAAGATGAATGTGAAATGAATGGTTCTATGTAATGAATTTTATTGCAGCAAAACTAATGCATGAAATATAGGATTTAAACTGATATCAAGAATGCGACTAAAATGCAATGTTGAAACTACTGTTGATTTGACAAATGAACTAAATGTCGAAATTAAAACAACACAAAGCTTGACAAACTAAACTATGAGATGAAAACAATACAGTGCTAAAGTAAATTTCGCACAGAATTGAAATAATTCAAAGAAACCAGATTCTGTGACTAAACTAGACTAAGGCAGAAATTGAACCAAAACAGTGACTAAAACATTGCTAATGAAAATCAATTAACTACAAAAGCAAACATGTTTACCTACACTACTGAAATGGTTATAGAATCCAGACAATTATCTATCAGCTAGAACAGAACTACACCTACGAGATCTATAGAACATATAACATAGATTTTTTTAGCAGAGATTTCCAAGGGGAAGAGTCACGCGAATTATGCTGGACTTTACTAAATTCCAGAGCTGTATTTTACACCGCTGAAAGACATTTAGTTGCTCTTTAATTTCGCAAAGTACCAAGAGACTATTCCTTGGTGAACCAACTCCTTAGAAACTTCCAAAGATTCAAGATTAACCACATACAAAAATTCGGAAATCAAAGAACTAACTATTGCAAAGAAAGAAACTAACGAACCTACAAACGGTAATTCAAATCGTGGCGCGAAAGTGTGAATTCAACCAAGAAAATGCGAGAGTGTAGAAGTGGACGTGATTGGTGAAGTAATGAACGCGAAGTGAGAGAGATAAAGCAAAGAAAACTATGAAGAACTTACTTGAATTGAACCAAAAATGTAGAAACTACAAGCTACTCGAACATGGAGAAAACCATTGAACTTTGATTCATCTTAACAGAAAACAGAAAACTGCAAACTGTGTACTCGTGCGAACTATGCTTAATCTTCTTTTGCTAAAACTCTATACCAATTACACAGGAGCTATAGCTATTTATAATTTACATGATCTTTGCTTAGTGGGTGGGCCTTTGTATGAACTGGCCCATGTTTCTTCAGTTCATGTTTTCCATGCTTCAACTGCACACGGGTGAACTTAGAGCGTGTGTATAATACTCGTTTCTCCATCAAATTGATCGATTCGAGTTTCCAAATGAAGATATGCGAGTCTATTTTCAAACGAGACATGTTTCGTGATTTTAAGGGCCTGGACGAGTTTAGTGGGCCTCAATCACTGAGAGGGGTTTTTCGTGTGTTCCAGCTGATTGTAGCTACTGTCGAGCCTGCTTGTTTGGCTTACCAAAAATCCATTTCTTGTCCAAATTGTTTCATTCAAAATCTAAATTAAAGCCCAGCGAGTCTACTTTCTTCTGGTACGGATTTTGTTATTTTAGGAGCTTTGTAGCGTTCTGGAGACCCAATTCTTCGAGGTTGACTTTTCTAGATTTGTAGACTACAGTTGACTCAACTTGGGGTGATTGTGAAAAATCCATTTCTACACCGAATTTTGTGATTCCAAATTCTCTTAAAAGCTCTATGTGTCTATTTTAATCTACATAAAAAATCACGATTTTAGGAGCATTGTGGCAAAAGATATGGGCAAAACATTAAGTGATCGTCAGGTTGTGAATGTATTAAAATGTGATGTCTTTATGCTGTCATAAAATGAATTTGTCCTAGGCTTTGTAATTCTTTACAGAATATAATTTAAAGTTAATTTGGCCTATTCTACTTATTTAAAGATGCTTAAATATAATTATTAATTAAATAAAATGTGTTAAATCAAAGTCTCATCAGTGGGTTATTTTATCGTGGGTGATTTTCTCAATGGTGATTTTATCATGGGTGATTTTATCGGTGGTGATTTTATCGGTGGTGATTTTATCGTAGGTGATTTTAGTGTGGGTGAGTTTATTATGGGTGATTTTGTGAAGGGTGAATTTATCGAGGGTCACTTTATGATGGGTGCTTGTATCGTGGGTGATTTTAGTGTGCATGAGTGTATCGTGGGTGATTTTGTCGAGGGTGATTTTATTAGTGGTGATATTATCTTTGGTGATTTTATCGTGGTTAATTTATCGTGGGTGATTTTATGATGGGTGATTTTATCTTTGGTGATTTTATCAAGGCTGATTTTATTATGGGTGCTTTTATCGTCGGTCATTTTAGATTGGATTATTTTATCGACGGTGATTTTATCATGTGTGATTTTTGTAATGGGTGATTTTAGTGTGGGTGAGTTTACCGTGGGTGATTTTATAGTGGGTGATTTTGTCGAGAGTGATTTTATCACTGGTTAATTTATCGTTGGTGATTTTATCGAGGGTTATTTTATTGTGGGTAATTTTAATGTGGGTTATTTTATCGTGGGTGAGTTTCTCAATGGTGATTTTATCATGGGTGATTTTATCGTGGGTGATTTTAGTGTGTGTGTGATTTTATGGAGGGTAATTTTATCAAGGGTGAATTTATCGAGAGTGATTTTATCACGGGTGATTTTATCATGGGTGATTTTAGTGTGCGTTAGTTTTTTTGGGTGATTTTATCATGGGTGGTTTTATCAATTATTATTTTATCATGGGTGATTTTAACAAGGCTGATTTTATCTTGGCTGATTTTATCATGCGTGATTTTATCATGGGTGATTTTATCATGGATGATTTTGTCGAGGGTGACTTTATCATGCGTGATTTTATCGGTGGTGATTTCATCGAGGGTGATTTTATCGAGGGTGATTTTATCGTGGGTAATTTGATCATGGGTGATTTTATCGTGGTTGATTTTATTGTGGGTGATTTTATGGGGGTTGATTTTTTCGTGGGTGATTTTATCATGGTCGATTTTAGTGTGGGTGAGTTTATTGTGGGAGATTTTATCGTGGTTGAATTTAATGTGTGTGATTTTATCGAGGGTAATTTTTTCATGTGTAACTTTATCAATGGGTGATTTTATTGTGGGTGATTTTATCATGGGTGATTTTTATCGTGGTTGATTTTATTAAGGGTGAATTTATCTAGGGTGATTTTATAATGGGTGATTTTAGTGTGGGCGAGTTTACCGTGAGTGATTTTATCATGGGTGATTTTATCATTGGTGATTTTATCGAGGGTGATTATATTGGGAGTGATTGTATCAAGGGTGATTTATCAAGAGCTATTTTATCGTGGGTGATTTGATCACGGGTGATTTTATCGTGGATGATTTTATTATGCTTGGTTTTATGGGGGGTGATTTTGTAGTCGGTGATTTTATCATGGGTGATTTTACTGTGGGTGAGTTTATCGAGGAAAATTTTATCATGGGTGATTTTAATGTGTGTGATTTTATCGAGGGTAATTTTTTCATTGATGATTTTATCGTGGCTGATTTTATCCTAGGTGATTTTATCTTGGGTGATTTTATCATGGGTGATTTTGTCGTGGTTGATTTTATCAAGGGTGAATTTATCCACGGTGATTTTATCATGGGTGATTTTAGTGTGGGTGAGCTTTTCGTGGGTGATTTTATCATGAATGATTCTATCGTGGATGATTTTGTCGAGGGTGCTTTTATCGTTGGTAATTTTATCGAGAGTGAATTTTATCGAAGGTGAATTTTATCGAGGGTGAATTTATAATGGGTTATTTTATCAAAGGTGATTTTATCATGGGTGATTTTATCGTGGGTGATTTTATTGTGGGTGATTTTATAGGTGGTGATTTTATCAAGGGTGATTTTATCATAGGTAATTTTATCGTGGGTGATTTTATCATGGGTGGTTTTTTAGTGGGTGATTTTATGAAGGGTGATTTTATCGAGGATGATTTTATCATGAGTGATTTTATCGAGCATGATTTTATCATGGGTGATTTTATCAAGTGTGATTTTATCAACGGTGATTTAATCTTGGCTAATTATATCATTAAGGATTCTATCGAGGTTGTTTTATCATCGATGATTTTATCGAGGATGATTTTATCATGGGTGATTTTATCGTGAGTGATTTTATTATTGTTCATTTTATCATGGGTGATTTTATCGTGGTTGATTTTAGCATGTGCGATTTTAGTGTGGGTGATTGTATCGAGGTTAATCTTATCATGGGTGATTTTATCGAGGGTGATTTTATAGAGGGTGATTTTATTGTGGTTGATTTTCTCATGGGTGATTTTATCGTGGGTGATTTTAGTATGGGCGATTTTAGTGTGGGTGATTCTATCGAGGTTGATTTTATCGTGGGTGATTTTATCGAGGGTGATTTTATTGTGGGTGATTTTATCGTAGGTGATTTTATTGTGGGTGATTTTATCGAGGGTGATTTTATCGTGGGTGATTTTATCGAGGGTGATTTTATCTTGGCTGATTTTATTGAGGTTATTTTTATCTTGGGTGATTTTATCAAGGATTATTTTATCGTTGGTGATTTTATCCAAGGTGATTTTATCATGGCTGATTTTATTGTGGGTGATTTTTATGATGGATAATTTTAGTGTGGGCGAGTTTATCGCCGGTGAGTTTATCGCGGGAAAAGATTTTATCAAGGGTGATTTTATCGAGGGTGACTTTGTCATGGGTTATTTTATCATGGGTGATTTCATCGTGGGTGATTTTGTCGAAGGTGATTTTATAATTCGTGAATTTATCGTTGGTGATTTTATCGACGACTATTTTATCAGGGGTGATTTGTCTTATCATGGCCAATTTTATCATGGGGTATTTTATCGTGGGTCATTTATTCGAGGGCAATTTTATCAAGGATGAATTTATCGAGAGCGATGTTATCATGGGTGATTTTAGTGTGGGTGATTTTATCGAGGGTGATTTTTCAAGGCTGATTTTATCAAGGGTGATTTTAGCATCGGTGATTAAATCATAGTTGATTTTAGTGTGCGTGAGTTTATTTGGGTTATTTTATCATGGGTGATTTTATCGAGGGTAAATTTATCGTGTGTGATTTTATCGGGGATAATTTTATTAAGGGTAATTTTATCGAGGTTGATTTTATCATGGGTGATTTGATCATGGATGATTTTCTTGTGCGTGATTTTATGGGGGGTGATTTTGTCGCGGGTGATTTTATCATGGGTGATTTTAGAGTGGGTGAGTTTATCGTGGGTGATTTTAACGTGTGTGTTTTTATCGCGGTTAATTTTTTCATGGATGATATTATTGTGGGTCATTTTATCGTGGGTCATTTTATCGAGGATGATTTTAACATGGGTGATTTTATCGTGGATGATTTTATCGTGGTTGATTTTATCAAGGGTTAATCTATCGAGGGTGATTTTATCATGGGTTATTTTAGGTTGGGTGACTTTATCTTGGGTGATTTTATCATTGATGATTTTGTCGAGGGTCATAGGTGATTTTATTGTTGGTGAATTTATTGAGGGTGAATTTATAGTGGGTGATTTAATCAAGGGGTATTTTATAATGGCTGATTTTATCGTGGGTTATTTTACTGTGGGTGATTTTATCAAGGGTGACTTTGGCATGGATTATTTTATCATGGGTTATTTTAGTGTGGGTGAGTTTATCTTGGGTGATTTTGTCGAGGGTGATTTTATCAATGGTGAATTTATCAAGGGTTATTTTATCGTGGGTGATTTTATCGTGGGTGATTTTACTGGGGATGGTTTTATCATGGGTGATTTATCGTGGGATATTTTATCGTGGGTGATTTAATCGTGGGTGATTTAATCGTGGGTGATTTAATCAAGGGTGAGTTTATCATGGGCGATTTTATCGTGGGTCATTTTAGTGTGGGTGATTTGATCGAGGGTAATTTTATCAAGGGTGAATTTATCGAGAGTGATTTTATCATGGGTGATTTTATAAAGGGTGATTTTATCATGGGTGATTTTAGTGTGGGTGAGTTTATCGTGAGTGATTTTATAATGGGTGATTTTAATGTGTTTGATTTTATCAAGGGTAATTTTTTCATGGATGATTTTATCGTGGGTGATTTTATCAAGGGTGATTTTCTCGTTGGTGATTTTATCAAGGCTGATTTTATCGAGGGTGATTTTATCATGGTTGATTTTAGTGTGCGTGAGTTTATCCGGATGATTTTATCGTGGATGATTTTGTCGAGGGTGATTTTATAATGGGTGATTTTATCGAGGGTGAATTTATAGTGGGTGACTTTATCAACGATGATTTTGTCAAGGGTGATTTTATTAAGGGTGATTTTATCGTGGGTGATTTTAGTGTGGGATAGTTTATTGTTGGTTATTTTGTCAAGGGTGAATTTATCGAGGGTGACTTTATGATGGGTGATTTTATCGTGGGTAATTTTAGTATGGGTTTGTTTATCGTGGGTGATTTTATTGTGGGTGATTTTGTCGAGGGTGATTTTATCATTTGTGATTTTATCGTTTGTGATTTTATTGTGGTTAATTTTATCGTGACTAATTTTAATGGCGGTGATTTTTTCATCGGTGATTTTCTCATGGGTGATCTTATCGTGGGTTATTATATCAAAGCTGATTTTATCATTGGTGATTTTATCATAGGTGATTTTAGTGAGGGTGAGTTTATCGTGGGTGATTTTATCATGGATGATTTTTTCGAGGGTGATTTTATCAATGGTGAATTTATCAAGGGTTATTTTATCGTGGGTGATTTTACTGGGGGTGGTTTTATCATGGGTGATTTATCGTGGGATATTTTATCGTCGGTGATTTAATCGTGGGTGATTTAATCAAGGGTGATTTTATCATGGGCGATTTTCTCATGGGTCATTTTAGTGTGGGTGATTTGATCGAGGGTAATTTTATCAAGGGTAAATTTATCGAGAGTGATTTTATCATGGGTGATTTTATAATGGGTGATTTTATCATGGGTGATTTTAGTGTGGGTGAGTTTATCATGAGTGATTTTATAGTGGGTGATTTTAATGTGTGTGATTTTATCGAGGGTAATTTTTTCATGGGTGATTTTATCGTGGGTGATTTTATCAAGGGTGATTTTCTCGTGGGTGATTTTATCAAGGCTGATTTTATCGAGGGTGATTTTATCATGGTTGATTTTAGTGTGCGTGAGTTTATCTGGATGATTTTATCGTGGATTATTTTGTCGAGGGATGATTTTATAATGGGTGATTTTATCGTTGGTGATTTTATCGAGGGTGAATTTATAGTGCTGATTTCATTAACGATGATTTTGTCAAGGGTGATTTTATTAAGGGTGATTATATTAAGGTTGATTTTATCATGGGTGATTTTAGTGTGGGATAGTTTATTGTTGGTTATTTTGTCAATGGTGAATTTATCGAGGGTGACTTTATGATGGGTGATTTTATCGTGGGTAATTTTAGTATGGGTTCGTTTATCGTGGGTGATTTTATTATGGGTGATTTTGCCAAGGGTGATTTTATCATTTGTGATTTTATCGTTTGTGATTTTATTGTGGTTAATTTTATCGTGACTAATTTTAATGGGGGTGATTTTTTCATCGGTGATTTTCTCATAGGTGATCTTATCGTAGGTTATTATATCAAGGCTGATTTTATCATTAATGATTTTATCAAGGATGATTTTATCATGGGTGATTTTATCGTGAGTCATTTTATCGTGGGTTATTTTATCGTGGTTGATTTTATCAAGGGTGAATTTATCGAGAGTGATTTTATCATGGGTGATTTTAGTGAGGGTGAGTTTATCATGGGTGATTTTTATCATGGATGATTTTTTCGAGGGTGATTTTATCTTGGGTGATTTTATGATTGGTTGATTTTATCGTGCTTGATTTTATCCTGGGTGACTTTATCGAGGGTGATTTTATCGCAGGTGATTTTATCGTTGGTAATTTTAGTGTGGGTGAGTTTATCGTGGGTGATTTTATCAAGGGTGATTTTATCGAGGGTGACTTTGTCATGGATTATTTTATCATGGGTGATTTTAGTGTGGGAGATTTTATCGTGGGTGATTTTGTCGAGGGTGATTTTATCATTGGTGAATTTATCATTGGTAATTTTATCGAGGGTTATTTTATCGTGGGTAATTTTATCATGAGTGGTTTTATTGGGGGTGATTTTATCATGAGTAATTTTATCGGGGGTGATTTTATCAAGGGTAATTTTATCGAGGGTGATTTTATCGGGAGTGATTTTGTCAAGGGTGAATTTATCGTGGGTTATTTTATCAAGGGTGATTTTTTCGAGGGTGATTTTATCATGGGTGATTTTGTAGTGGGTGATTTTATCATGGGTAATTTTAACCGAGGGTGATCATAACAAGCGTGATTTTATCGAGGGTGATTTTAGCATGAGTGATTTTATCGTCGGTGATTTTATAAATGGTTCTTTTATCAATGGTGATTTTAGCATGCGTGATTTTATCATGGGTGATTTTTTCGTGGGCGAATTTATCGTGGGTGATTTTATTGTACGTGATTTTATCGTGGGTGATTTTATCAAGGGTAATTTTACCATAGGTGATCTTATCGTGGGTGATTTATCGTGGGCGATTTTATCGTGAGTGATTTTATCGTAGGTAAGTTTTTTGTGGATGATTTTATCATGGGTGATTTTATCATGGGTGATTTTATCATGGGTGATTTTAGTGTGGGTGAGTTTATCGTGGGTATTTTATCGTGGGTGATATTGTCGAGGGTGATTTTATCGTGGGTGGTTTTATCGTGGGTGATTTTATCATGGGTGATTTTATTGTTGGTGATTTTATCATGGGTTATTTTATCGTTAGTGATTTTATCAAAGATGATTTTTCCGTGGGTGATTGTAGGTGGTTGAATTTATTTTGGATGATTTTATTGAGGGTAATTTTATCGTGGCTGATTTTAGTGTGGATGATTTTATTGAGGGTAATTTTATCGTGGTTGATTTTAGTTTGAAAGATTTTATCAAGGGTGATTTTAATGTGGGTGATTTTATTGAGGGTAATTTTTCATGGGTGATTTTACCATGGGTGATTTTATCGTGGGTGATTTTATGAAGGGTGATTTTGTCATTGGTGATTTTATCGTGGGTGATTTTAGTGTCGATGATTTTATCGTGCCTGAATTTATCAAGAGTGATTTTATCAAGGGTGATTTTATCATGGTTGATTTTAGTGTGAGTGAGTCTATCGTGGATGATTTTGTCGAGGGTTATTTTATCGTGGGTGATTTTATAGTTGGTGATTTTATCGAGGGTGATTTTATCGTGGATAATTTTATCGTTGGTGATTTTATCGTGGTGATTTTATCGGGGTTGATTTTATCAAGAGTGACTTTATCGAGAGTGATTTTATCGTGGGTGATTTGATCATGGGAGATTTTATTGTGGGTGATTTTATTGTGGGTGATTTTATGGTGATGATTTTGTCGTGAGTGATTTTATTGTGGGTGATATTGTCGAGGGTGATTTTATCGAGGGTGATTTTACCATTGGTGATTTTATCAAGTTTAATTTTATCAAGGTTGATATTATCAATTGTGATTTTGTCGTCGGTGATTTTATGAAAGGAGATTTTATCTTGGGTGTTTTATCATGGGTGATTTTATCATGAGTGATTTTAGTATGGCTGAATATATCGTGGGTCATTTTATCATGGGTGACTTTATCGTGGGTGATTTTTACGTGGGTGATTTTATCGTCGGTTATTTTATAAAGGGTTATTTTATCATGGTTGATTTTATCATGGATGAGTTTATCAAGACTGATTTTATCGAGGGTGACTTTCTCATGGGTTGTTTTATCAAGGGTGATTTTAGCATTGGTGAGTTTATTGTAGGTGATTTTATAATTTGTGATTTTGTCGAGAGTGATTTTTATCATTGGTGAATATATCGTTGGTGATTATATCGAAGGTTATTTTATCGTGGGTGATTTTATCGTGGGCGATTTTATTGGGAGTGATTTTATCATGGGTTATTTTAACGTGGGTTATTTAATCGTGAGTTATTTTATCGTGGGTAATTTTATTAAGGGTGATTTTATCATAGGTGATTTTATCAAGGGTGATTTTATCATGGGTGATTTTATCGTGGGTAATTTTATCGTTGGTGATTTTATCCAGGGTGGGTTTTTCATGAGTGATTTTATCGAGGGCGACTTTATCATGGGTGATTTTATCATGGGTGATTTTAGTGTGGGTGAGTTTATTGTGGGTGATTTTATCAAGGGTGATTTTATCGAGCATAATTTTATCGAGAATAATTTTATCATGGGTGATTTTATCGTGGGTGATTTTAGTGTGGATGATTTTATTGTGGGTGATTTTATTGTGGGTGATTTTAGCATGGGTGATTTTAGTTTGGGAGATTTTATCGAGGGTGATTTTAATGTTGGTGATTTTATCGAGGGTAATTTTTCATGGGTGATTTTACCGTGGGTGATTTTATCGAGGGTGATTTTATGATGGGTGATTTTGTCATTGGTGATTTTATCGTGGGTGAATTTAGTGTCGATGATTTTATCGTGCCTGATTTTATCGAGAGTGATTTTATCAAGGGTGATTTTATCATGGTTGATTTTAGTGTGGATGAGTTTATCGTGGGTGATTTTATCGTGGATGATTTTGTTGAGGGTTATTTTCTTATGGGTGATTTTATCGTTGGTGATTTTATTTGGGGTGATTTTGTCGTGGGTGATTTTATCGAGGTTGATTTTATCAAGAGTGACTTTATCGAGGGTGATTTTATCGTGGCTGATTTGATCATGGGAGATTTTATCTTGGGTGATTTTATTGTGGATGATTTTATGGTGGTGATTTTGCCGTGGGTGATTTTATTGTGGGTGATATTGTAGAAGGTGATTTTATCGTGGGTGATTTTATCAAGTGTGGTTTTATCAAGGCTAATATTATCAATTGTGATTTTTTCATGGGTGATTTTGTGAAAGGTGATTTTATCTAGGTTGTTTTTATCATGAGTGATTTTAGTATGGGTGAATATATCGTGGGTCATTTTATCATGGGTGACTTTATCGTGGGTGATTTTAACGTCGGTGATTTTATCGTCGGTGATTTTATCAAGGGTTATTTTATCATCGTTGATTTTATCGTGGGTGAGTTTATCATGGGTGATTTTGACGTGGGTGATTTTGTCGAGAGTGATTTTATCATTGGTGACTTTATCGTTGGTGATTTTATCAAGGGTTATTTTATCGTGGGTGATTTTATCGTAGGTAATTTTATTGGGGGTGATTTTATCATGGGTTATTTTAACGTGGGTTATTTAATCGTGAGTGATTTTATCGTGGGTGATTTATCAAGGGTGATTTTATCATAGGTGATTTTATCATAGGTGATTTTATCAAGGGTGATTTCATCATGGGTGATTTTATCGTGGTTCATTTTAGTGTGGGTGATTTTAGCAAGGGTGAATTTATCGAGAGTAATTTTATCATGAGTGAGTTTATCATCGGTGATTTTAGTGTGGGTAAGTTTATCGTGGGTGATTTTATCGTGGGTGATTTTAATGTATGTGATTTTATCGAGGGTAATTTTTTGTTGGCGATTTTATCGTGGGTTATTTTATCAAGGGTGATTTTTTCATGGGTGATTTTATAGTGGGTGATTTTATCAAGGCTGATTTTATCGTGGGTGATTTTATCGAGGGTGATTTTATCATGGGTGATTTTATCGTGGTTGATTTTAGTGTGGGTGAGTTTAAAATGTCTAATTTTATCGTGAATGATTTTGTCAAGGGTGATTTTATCATGGGTGATTTTATCGAGGGTGATTTTATCGTCGATGACTTTATCGGGGGTGATTTTATCAATGGTGATTTTATCAAGGGTGATTTTATCAGGGGTGATTTTATTGTGGGTGATTTTATGGGGGGTGATTTTGTCGTTGGTGAATTTATCTCGGTGCCTCTATCAATGTGATGCCAACCATGTTCTATAAAATGCTGGAATTCTAACCATGGAGTTTGGAAAAGAGAAGATTATCTTTAATCTGTTCACAGCAATGAAACACCCTGCTGAAGACCATTCGGTGTTGGAGACTCAAGTTGTTTTTTGTCTTGACCTTGTAAATAAAACTGATTTTATTTTTCAGAACACATTAGAATTAGATTCTACATTACATGACAGCAGCCAAAACTATGTGGCTCAAGGCCAGCACGGCCAGTTTGCCAATTCTAAACATAACAACACTACACACACTTCACTTTTTCTGTTTTCTGCAGATCTCGAAAAATCACAAAAAGAAGATGTAGGACAGATTGGAAAATCACAAAAAGAGAAGGAGGAACAACAAAGGAAATGTCAAAAAGAAGAGGACGAAGACACTGCACAACAATTGAAAGAGCAGAGTGAATTAAAGCCGCTCCCACCTCATTTAAAATATTTGTTCCTGGAGAAAAATTCACAAAAACCAGTGATTATATCCAGTAAGTTATCCAGCAATGAGGAAGAGAAATTAATTAAAGTGTTAAGAGATAATAGAAAAGCCATTGACTGGAGTATGGAGGACATTCCAGGGATTAGCCCCACGGTTTGCATGCATCGTATCCTCATGGAAGACAATGTGAAACCTGTAAGGCAGCCCCAAAGGAGAGTCAATCCTACAATAGCCGAGGAAGTAAAGAAAGAAGTCTCCAAGCTAGTTAAGGCTAGCATAATTTATCCAATATCAGACAGTGAGTGGGTGTCACCTGTACAAGTCGTTCCAAAGAAATCAGGCACCACTGTAATTGAAACAAAGGACAAAGAAAAGTTGCAAGTGCGCATCACAAACAAATGGAGGGTGTGCATAGATTACAGAAGACTGAATGCAGCCACAAGAAAGGACCATTTTCCTTTGCCATTCATTGATCAAATGTTGGAAAGGCTGGCAGGTAAGTCTCACTACTGTTTTCTAGATGGATTTAGTGGATATATGCAGATACATATTGCACCTGAAGATCAGCACAAGACAACATTCACATGTCCATTTGGTACCTTTGCTTACTCAAGGATGCCCTTTGGTCTGTGCAATGCCCCTACCACATTTCAGAGATGCATGGTGAGTATATTTAATGAGTTAATTGAAGATTGTATGGATGTTTATATGGACGATTTCACTGTTTTTGGGTCCAGCTTTGATTTATGTCTTGCTAATCTATCTAAAGTGCTGCACAGATGTGTGGAATTTAATTTAGTTCTTAACTATGAAAAATGTCACTTCATGGTCCAAGAAGCACGATTTTTATTGAAGAAGCAAGATACAAAACTACGACTGATCAGGTGGATATTATTGCTCCAAGAATTTGACATCGAAATCAAGGATCGAGCAGGGTTGAATAATCAGGTGGGTGATCATCTCAGCAGAATTAATTATAATGAAGCAGCCACCTCTCCCATTAGTGAAGCTTTTCTTGATGAACATCTCTATTCTGTAAATTATGTTCCATGGTTTGCTAACATTGCCAATTATGTAGCTGCTGCAGTTTTGCCTTTGAATGCAGATAGAAACTATTTAAATAAGCTTAAATCCGAGGCAAAGAATTATGTATGGGAACCACCTTACTTGTGGAAATTCTACAGCGATCAAATTATTCGAAGATGTGTGACACATGAGGAAGGCAAGCAGATTCTGGAAATGTGCCATAATTCCCTCGCTGGAGGACATCTGGGAACAAAGCACACTGCCATGCGAGCGTTAGAAAGTGGTTTTTATTGGCCTTCCATATTTAAGGATGCACATACTTATGTAAGGGCTTGTGAACAATGTCAAAGGGCTGGAAATGCCATAAACAGCAGAAACGAAATGCCACAACAACCTATAATTGTCTGTGAAATTTTTTATGTATGGGGGATCGATTTTATGGGTCCCTTTCCAGTTTCAAATAATTATTCTTATATATTACTTGCTGTAGATTATGTCTCCAGGTGGGTCGAAGCCAAGGCAACAGCTACCAATGACTACAAAGCCGTTTGTAAATTTATTAAATCCAATATCTTCTGCAGGTTCGGTGTGCCTAAAGCCATAGTTAGTGATCAAGGGACTCATTTCTACAACAAGACAGTGGTTGATTTATTCCTAAAATATGGAGTAACACACAGAGTTTCCACTGCCTACCACCCTTAAACAAATGGTCAGGCTGAGGTATTTAATAGGGAAGTTAAACATCTGTTGTAGAAGCTGGTTCAGCCAAACAGGAAGGACTGGAGCAAATACTTGGATGATGCTCTGTGGGCTCAACGCACAACATATAGAACACCCTTAGGGATGTCCCCTTTTCGAGTAATTTATGGTAAACCATGCCACTTACCTGTGGAACTCCAGCATAAATCCTACTGGGCTGTGAAAGGATGTAACTTAAATATGGAAACAGCTGGACAGAACAAAAAATTGGACCTACAAGAGCTTGAAGAGATCAGACAGCAAGCCTGTGAGAACTCCAAACTGTATAAGGAGAAGGTACGAAAATTCCATGATGATCACATCTACCGAAAAACGTTTCAGCCAGGCCAGAAGGTATTGCTATTTGACTCTAAACTTAAATTAATTTCAGGCAAGTTAAGGTCCAAATGGAATGGACCGTATGAAGTTATTAATGTGTTCCCCCATGGAGCAGTTGAATTAAAGATCTTAAAACTAGAAATGTACATAAAGTAAATGGGCATCAGCTTAAATTATTTTATGAGCAAGGAGTGGCTGACCCTGATCCTATAGTTAAATTAATTGATCTTGTGTTGCAGCAGTAATATAATTATGTAGGTCTAAACTATAAACATCCTTCGCAGGTATGTCACTTTCCCTCTATTCCATGTTTACATTGAGGACAATATCTTCTTCTAAGTGTGGGGTATTTAGGGAGATTTTGTTAGCTTATAAATTAGTGCTCTTGTTACTGTTTTCACACAAATACAATTTGCATTACTGGGCTGTAAAATTATCAAGACAATTGTAAATTGAAAAGTAGATTTTGTCCTATTTTTACTGAGCTGTATTTAAAATTAATTTTTAAACCATCCATGATTCTGCCTATTTAAATTAGTACAAGGCTGATTTTAAGTTTAGATTCGTTCTCATAATTTAAAACACAAGGGCATTCGAAACTGTTAAGAGAAAAAATTAACCAGTGTGAGAATTGAGCCTTGTTTCCTTGCTGTGTGTAATTATTCCATTTGCATAGTTGTTCCAGAATTTGATTTTGTTCTTTGAGTAGATTATATTAAATCTGTACATCCAAAGAAAATGATCGAGGCCATCTTTGTTCAAGCCACTTGACCAAATAAAGCCAACCCGTTTGCAGTATAAATCACTAGTCACCCCTTTGAGCTATATATCCCTTTTCTTTGTTTATTCCTTGGACAGTACAAGCCCAAGACCGAAAAACCAGTAAAACCTTGAACTTTGGTGAAGAAAGGAAAGATTTTGAAGATTCTGATTCATAACTTGAGCAAAGCTCAAAGTGTGGGGTAATTATTTATACAAACAGGTTCAGGAGCAGTGATGAAATGGAAGAAACCAGCAAAGATGGCCAAGTTTGAAAGATAGAAAAATACAAGTGGAAAAGCAGCGACAAAAGAGCTGCAGAGAAAAAAAAAATCTTGAAAATTATGTTTCACAGAAAATGAAAATCTGCAGAAAGCTTCCCCACACACAAAATGGTATTTAAAGAGCCGAATTATCTCACCAAAAGTTCCATTTAAAGCCTAGCATCCCATTGATTATCCCACCTTTAAATTACAAAGCCATAACCTCATTACAAGCTATTAAAAAGACCTCGAGATTCTGTGGATGCATAGTATTTAAACAAATTGAAATCAGAACATTCTTAAGCCTATGGTAATAGCTTTGCAAAATGGGAATCTTGAGAGAAAACAGTGCCCGCGAAAAGGAGTGATGAGTTAAACACTTTCCAGGAGAGGATTCTCAAAGTAAGTTGAAAATGGTCTGTGCCTAAGTTATGAGAATTGTATTTAATTTATGTCATGCTTTGTACTGAGTAAAATATGTTTTATAAATGGGTGATCTTTAACAAACAGCTCAGAATTGTTGAATTCATGCTATTGTCTTATGATTTCTCTTTGTCCAGGAGTTCAAATGTTCAAAAGTGTGGGGTATTTTGATGAGATGTTAATTTAACATATTTTATTTAATTAATAATTACATTTAAGTATATTTAAATAAATAGAAAAAGCTTAATTAACTGTAAATTACATTCTGTGAAGAATTATGAAGCCTATGATAAAGTCACTTTAAAACAACATAAAATAACCATGTATTCACAACCTAACGTTCACTTCTTGTTTCGACTATATCTTTTGATACAATGCTCCTAAAATCATGATTCTTGATGCAGATTAAAGTAGACACATAGAGCTTTCAATAGAAACTGGAATCACACGATTTGGTGCAGAAATGGATTTTTCACAATCAATCAAAGTTGAGTCAACTACAGATTGCGAATCTAGAAAAGTCAACTTTGAAGAATTGGGTCTCCAGAATGCTACAATACTCCTAAAATCACGAAACATGTCTCAATTGAAAGTAGGCTCGCATATCTTCATTTGAAAACTCGAATCGATCGAATTGGTGAAGAAACGAGCAAGATACATACACTCTAAGTTAACCAGTGTGCAGCAAAAGCATGTAAAACGTGAGTTAGAGAAACACGGGCCAGTTCATACGAAGGCCCACCCATTAAGCAGAAAGTATGTAGATTATAAATAGCTATAGTCCCTTTGTAATCAGTGTAGAAAGATTTAGTAAACAGAAATTGCGCAAAGATTCAGTTTACAGTTTGTAGTTCACAGTTTCAGTAGCCATGGATAAGGATTCGTTAGCTTCGCTTGGTGTTCGAGTAGTTTTGTAGTTCTTATACTTTAAGTCCAATACAAGTAAGTTTTGAATAGTTTCCTTTGTTTTCCTCTTTCGTTTTACGTTCTTAATTTCAATTGATCATGTCCATTCTTACACTCTTGCATTTGCTTGGTTGATTTCGCAGTTTCACATTACAATCTACGCCACTGTTCATAGTTTTGTTTAGTTGTTTTTCTTCTACATTAGTAAGTTCTTTGGTTTCTTGGTTTCTGTACTTCATTGATCTGAAATCTTTGAAAGTTTTTAAAGAGTAGATCCACTAGAGAATTGTTTCTTGATACCTTGCAAGATTCAAGAGCAGTTGAATGTCTTTCAATGGTGTGAGCACCAGCTCTGAATTCTAGTGAGGTTCAACACAGTTACATGTGAATTTTCCTTTTAGAAACCTTCACACAAAAATATATCACATGTGTTTTTCATTTTGCAATTTCAAGTCATTCTGTTCTAAACTTTAGTTACTGTTTTGGTTTGATTTCTGCTCTAGTTGAGTTTAGCCATAGACTCTAGTTTCGTTGTAATTCTGGTCTGAATTTAATTTCGTAATACACTGTTTTCGTTTCATAGTTAATTTGCATTTAGCTTCATTCGATAGATCAATAATAGTCTTAACATTTGCATTATAGTTAATACTTTGCATTCACATTCAGATTTAAATTCCAAATTATATTAGAACAGTTTAAATGAGTAGTGCATTTCATCCAACATCGTAGTCTGAATTCCATTTCACATTTCGTGCATTGACCATTTACTAGCATTCGCATATTTCACTTCAAACATTGCATTGATTCAGTTGAGCTTTAGACAATAATTCCACATTTTCGCATTGTGCATTACAGTAGGATAAACTTCTGAATTTCCATTGAACCCCCTTTCTATACCAAATACCATAAGCATTCTACCCCATTTTCACACTCATAGTCATCTATATTCACACCACTGAATTCACATCTCAATTGCATCATTCACTGCGCATAAAATCATAAAATCTTAACCAAAAACAGTAGCATCAAATCATACCATCTGCATCCCCCCAATTTGCATTTTCATTCATAAATACAGAATCAACAACACCTCCTAACTTGCTCCATGGATCCTCTCTACTGCATTAAAAAGGGGAATTGAAATTGTTTGAGAAAAACCACAAGCTATAAAAGGTTTAATCAGTGATTTTATCATGGGTGATTTTATCATGGGTTATTCTATCATCGGTGATTTTATCGAGGGTAATTTTATCGTGGGTGATTTTATTTTGGGTGATTTTATTGTCGCTGATTTTATTCTAGGTGATTTTAACATGGGTAATTTTAGTTTGGGAGATTTTATCGAGGGTGATTTTAATAAGGGTGATTTTATCGAGGGTAATTTTTTCATGCGTGATTTTATCGTGGGTGATTTTATGAAGGGTGATTTTATCGTGGTTGATTTTAGTGTCGTTGACTTTATCGTGGCTAATTTTATCGTGGGTGATTTTGTCGTGGGCGATTTTATCGTGGGCGATTTTATCGTGGGTGATTTTATCGTGGGTGATTTTTTCGTGGATGACTTTATCAAGGGTGAATTTATCGAGGGTGATTTTATCATGGGTTACTTTATCGTCGGTGATTTTATCGAGGGTAATTTTATCGTGGGTGATTTTATTTTGGGTGATTTTAGTGTGGCTGATATTATTCTAGGTGATTTTAGCATGGGTGATTTTAGTTTGGGAGATTTTATCGAGGGTGATTTTTTCATGGGTGATTTTACGGTGGGTGATTTTATGAAGGGTGATTTTATCGTAGGTGATTTTAGTGTCGATGATTTTATCGTGGTTGATTTAATCAAGGGTGATTTTATTGAGGGTTATTTTATCATGGTTGATTTTAGTGTGGGTGAGTTTATCGTGGGTGATTTTATCGTGGATGATTTTGTCGAGGGTTATTTTATCACGGGTGATTCTATCGAGGGTGATTTTATCATTGGTGATTTTATCGAGGGTTATTTTATAGTCGGGGATTTTATCATGTTCATTTTATCACGAGTGATTTTATCGTGGATGATTTTTGTGTTAGTGATTTTAACGTGCGTGATTTTATCGATGGTAACTTTATCATGGGTAATTTTATCAAAGGTAATTTTATCTTGGGTGAATTTATCGTGGGTGATTTAGTTGGGGGTGATTTTATCATGACTGATTTTATCGTGGTTGATTTTAGTGGGGTGATTTCATCGTGAGAGATTTTATCATGGGTGATCTTATCTAGGGTGATTTTATTTAGGTTGATTGTATCGTTAGTGATATTATGTTGAGTGATTTTAATGTGGGTGATTTTATCAAGCGTGATTTTATCATGGGTTATTAAATACTAAGTGATTTTATCGTTGGTGATTTTATTCAGGGTGGGTTTTTCATGAATGATTTTATCGAGGGGGACTTTATCATGAGTGATTTTTTCATTGACTATTTTATCGTGGGTGATTTTAGTGTGGGTGAGTTTATCGTGGGCGATTTTATCAAGGGTGATTTTATTGGGCGTAATTTTGTCGAGGTTAATTTTATCGTGGGTGATTTTATCGTCGGTGATTTTAGTGTGGATGATTTTATTGTGGGTGATTTTATTGTGGTTGATTTTAGCATTAGTGATTTTAGTTTGGGAGATTTTATCGAGGGTGATTTTAATGATGGCGATTTTATCAAGGGTAATTTTACTGCAGGTGATTTTATCGTAGGTGATTTTATCATGGGTGATTTTGTCATTGGTGATTTTATCGTGGGTGATTTTAGTGTCGATGATTTTATCGTGGTTGATTTTATCGAGAGTGATTTTATCAAGGGTGACTTTATCATGGTAGATTTTAGTGTGGGTGAGTTTATCGTGGGTGATTTTATTGTGGATGATTTTGTCGAGGGTTATTTTATCATGGGTGATTTTATCATTGGTGATTTTATCGTGGGTGATTTTATCGTTGGTGATTTTATTTGGGGTGATTTTATCATGGGTGATTTTATCGGGGTTGATTTTATCAAGAGTGACTTTATCGAGGGTAATTTTATCGTGGGTGATTTGATCATTGGAGATTTTATCGTGGGTGATTTTATTGTGGGTGATTTTATGGTGGGTGATTTTACCATAGGTGATTTTAGCAAGGGTGATTTTATCATTGGCGATTTTATTGTGGGTTATTTTATTATGAGTGATTTTATTGTGGGTGATTTTATCAAGGGTGATTTTATCAAGGGTGATTTTATCATGGGTGATTTTGTTGTGGGTCATTTTAGTGTGGGTGATTTTATCAACGGTGAATTTATCGAGAGTGACTTTATCATGGGTGATTTTATCATCAGTAATTTTATCATCGGTAATTTTAGTGTGGGTAAGTTTATCGTGGGTGATTTTATCGTGGGTGATTTTAATGTATGTGATTTTATCGAGGGTAATTTTTTCGTTGGCAATTTTATCGTGGGTGATTTTATCAAGGGTGATTTTTTCATGGGTAATTTTATAGTGGGTGATTTTATCAAGGCTGATTTTATCCTGGCTGATTTTATCGAGGATGATTTTATCATGGGTGATTTTATCGTGGTTGATTTTAGTGTGGGTGAGTTTAAAATGTCTGATTTTATCGTGAATGGTTTTGTCAAGGGTGATTTTATCGAGGTTGATTTTATCGTGGGTGACTTTTTCGGGGTAGAATTTATCAATGGTGATTTTATCAAGGGTGATTTTATTAGGGGTGATTTTATTGTGGGTGATTTTATGGGAGGTGATTTTGTCGTTGGTGAATTTATCGTGGGTTATTTTATCAAAGGTGATTTTTTCGAGGGTGATTTTATTGTGGGATATTTTATCGTGGCTTATTTTGTCATGGGTCATTTTATAGTGGTTGATTTTATCAAGGGTGATTTTATAGTGTGTGATTTTATCATGGGTGATTTTGATGTATGTGATTTTATCAAGGGTAATTTTTTCATGGGTGATTTTATCTTGGGTGATTTTATCGTGGGTGATTTTATCATGGGTTATTTTATTGTGGGTTATTTTATCAAGGCTGATTTTATCGTGGCTGATTTTATCGAGGGTGATTTTATCATGGGTGATTTTATCATGGTTGATTTTAGTGTGGGTGAGTTTAAAATGTCTGATTTTATCGTGAATGATTTTGTCAAGGGTGATTTTATCATGGGTGATTTTATCATTGGTGATTTTATCTAGGGTGATTTTATCGTGGGTGATTTTATGAGGGTTGATTTTGTCAATGGTGATTTTAGCGAAGGTGATTTTATCGGGGTGATTTTATTGTGGGTGATTTTATGGGGGGTGATTTTGTAGTTGGTGAATTTGTCGTGGATTATTTTATCAAGGGATTTTAACGTGGGCCATTTTATAGTGGTTTATTTTACAAGGTTGATTTTATAGTGGGTGATTTTATCATGGGTGATTTTATCGTGGGTAATTTTATCATGGGTGATTTTATCATCGGTAATTGATAAGACTTTAATTTAACACATTTTATTTAATTCATAATTATATTTAAGTATCTTTAAGTAAGTAGAATAAGCTAAATTAAATGAAAAATATATTCTGTAACGAATTACAAAGCATAGGGAAAATTCGTTTTAAGACAGTATAAAATCATAGCCTGACGTTCACTTATTGTTTCGCCCATATCTTTTTCCACAATGCTCCTAAAATCGTGATTTTTTATGCAGATTAAAATAGAGACATGGAGCTTTTCATAGAAACTGGAATCACACAATTTGGTGCAGAAATGGATTTTTCACAATCAACCCAAGTCGAGTCAACTGCAGTTCACGAATCCAGAAAAGTAAACTTCGAAGAACTGGGTGTCCAGAATGCTAGAAAGCTCCTAAAATCACAAAATCTATCCCAGAAGAAAGTAGATTCGATGGGCTTTAATTTGGATTTTGAATGACATAATTTGGACCAGAAATGGATTTTTAGTAAGCCAAGCAAGTAGGCTCGATAGTAGCTGCAGTCAACCAGAACGCGCAAAAAATATCCCTTAGTAATTGAAGCCCACTGGACTCGCCCAGGCCCCTAAAATCATGAAACATGTCTCATTTGAAAGTAGACTCGCATATCTTCATTTGGAAACTCGAATCGATCGAAGTGGTGAAGAAACGAGCAAGATACATATACTCTAAGTTAACCCATGTGTAGCGAAAGCATGAAAAACGTGAGTTGAAGAAAACACGGGCCAGCTCGTACGAAGGCCCACCCATTAAGCAGAGAATTCTTAGATTATAAATAGATATAGCTTCTTTGTAATCAGTGTAGAGAATTTTCAGAAAGCAAAGATTAAGCATAGTTCGTACGGTTTTAGTTTGCAGTTTCGGTTTTAAGTTAAAATGGATCCAGATTCGTTAGTCTCGTTTTGTATTCGCATAGCTTGTAGTTCTTACGTTTTCAGTTTAATCCAAGTAAGTTTCGCATAGCTTCTGTCGTTTTCCTCTCTCGTTCTACGTTCATTACTTCACTGATCATATTCACTTCTGTATTCTTGCACTTTCTTGGTTAATTTCGCACTTACACAGCACAAATTAAATCACTGTTCGTAGCTTCGTTTAGTCATTTTTCTCTGTAGCAGTAAGTTCTTTGATTTCTTGATTTTCATATGTGTTCGATCTTGAATTTGTGGAAGTTTTGAAGGGGTCAAATCACCAAGGAATAGTCTCTTGGTATTTTGCAAAATTAAAGAGCAATTGAATGTCTTCAATGGTGTAAAAGCCAGCTCTGGAATTTAGCAAGATCCAGCACCATTCGTGTGATCTTTCTTCTTGGAAATCTCTGCTACAAAAATATTCTTTGTTATGTGTTCTATAGATCCGGCATGTAGATCTGTGTTAGTTGATAGATAATTGTCTTTCGGTAGCTTAGGTAATCATGTTTTAGTAGTTGTTTGAATTTCGAGTAAGCTTTGTTTTAGGCACTGTTCTAGTTTGATTTCAATTTTGTTTGATACTTGATTTAATACTGCACTGTTTTCATCTTGAAGTTCAGCCTGTAAGCTTTGTGTTGCTTTATCCATTTATAGATCAGCAGTAGTTTCAATATCTTCTTATAATTGCACTCTTGAATATCAGTTTAAATCCTATATTTCTTGCATTAGTTTTGCTACAATTAAAAACAAAACAAAAATAGAGCCATTTCAGTTTGCATTCATCTTTTACATCACAACCAAATTGTCTTCAGCATTTAGAGTATCATCAGATCATAATTCAATTCTCATTCAATAAAAATCTGCATTTCAATCATCTCTTCAGTTTGCACATATCACTTCTATCAAGGCATTGCTTTCATTAGCATTTAGAATTAGCATTACAGTAGGTTATAATCTGATCTTAAACAAACAACCCCCTTTCTCCATATTAAATTTCATATCATTCCTTACATCCATATTAATAAAAACCTACTGCCACATTTGCACCACTGATTTTTCATCCCTGTTGCATCACCTGTTGCACATAAAATCATAAAATCTCAACCAAAAACAGTAGCATCAAATCATATTATCTTCATCCCCTCAATTTGCATTTTTCATCCATAAACATAGAATCAACAAAACCTCCTAACTTGCACCATGGATTGACACTCAAGGTCTCCTCTCTACTACATTAAGAAGGGGAATTGAAATTGTTTGACAAAAGCACAAGCGACAAAAAGGTTTAATCATTAATTTTATCAAGGGTAATTTATCGTGGATGATTTTATCGAAGGTAATTTTATCGTGGGTGATTTTATTTTGGGTGATTTTAGTGTGCGTGATTTTATTCTAGGTGATTTTAACATGGGTTATTTTAGTTTGGGAGATTTTATCGAGGGTGATTTTAATAAGAGTGATTTTATCGAGGGTAATTTTTTCATGCGTGATTTTACTGTGGGTGATATTATGAAGCGTGATTTTATCGTGGGTGATTTTGGTGTCGATGATTTTATCGTGGTTGATTTTGTCGTGGGCAACTTTATCGTGGGTGGTTTTATCGTGCGTGATTTTATCGTGGGTGATTTTGTCGTGGACGATTTTATCGTGGGTGATTTTATCGTGGGTATTTTATCATGGGTGATTTTATCTAGGTTGATTTTATCATGGGTTATTTTATGGAGCGTAATTTTATCGTGGGTGATTTTATTTTGGGTGATTTTAGTGTGGCTGATGAGGTTAAATTCTATATGATATGAATGAAATGGAAAACAGAATGCTAATTAAAAATATGCAATGCAGATCAGTACAGATTTCACAACTTAACCAACTCAAAATTCAAGAAAAGAGCACTTACCTTTGCCAAAAATTCAAGTTGGTCAAAACTATGAAGTAACTGCACCAAATGATAGTAAACAACAAAACAAACACTTTTTACAAAGACGTGGTTAGTAAAATATGTACAGAAATGGGGGTTGACCGAGTATCAATGATTTTGGCTAAGTTTGGTGCACCAAAAGTGCACCACTCGGTCAAGTATATTTATTTTTTATTTTTTTTAAACCCTGGCCGAGCACAAATGGTCTAAATGATGAAAGAATGAAGTGGTAAAAATATGGTTCGGGCAAAGTTGAAGATGGCTAAGCCAAAATGCAAGATCAAGTTCTGACCGAGCCAAAAACTAGCCAAAACTAGCCAAAAATGGGTGGCTCTCGGTCAAGTACTAGATCCAGTCAACTTTGCTGCAGCAAGAATGAAATGGCATGTTCAAAATGCATGGTTGGCCGAGGGAAATGATGCTATTTTTCAATTTTGGGGTTTCTAAGTGGGAGATGGCTCAATGGAGGGTGTTTTGGTGCGTTTTTGGCTCAAAACTGACCTAGAAAATGACTAAGCTGGTTCAGACCTAAAAACAGTGGCAAATGAAAGGTATGAATATATGAATGAATGCACCAAAGTTTGTTTTTGATTTTTCTAATTTTTCAGGGGGGTTTTGTGGAATTAAAGTGTTAGGAAATGTGTGGAAATGGCCTAAACACTACCCTAAGCTAATGCATGAATTGTAAATTGTAGCAAGGCATTTAAATCTAAATCTAATAAACCTAAACAGTAGTCTAACTATGGAAAACAGTAAGCTATTCTAACATTGAAAGCACATAAAATCAAAGCATGTAAAATTCAAAGCATGTAAAGAAAGCACAAACTCATCCCATGGAACATGCACACATAACTCAATGTCGTACCTTAGCTTTTGAGTGGACTTGACATTGTGAAACCCTAATCTCTTTCATTTAGAATTTCACCATAACCATTTGCAAGCTTCAACAATGAAATCTCAAGAGTTTCCACAAGCTAAACCAAGTCAAGGCTCAAATCTAAGAGTAATGAGTCATTAGTGGCTTTTCCGAAGAATTTGTTTGGTAAAATCTACTCTAAAACATTCAAGAACTTAAAGAAAACATTAAAGAGAAGATGCAAAGAACACAGAACAGATCATAACACAAGAGCATCAATGAAAGAAAGAAGCGGAAACACATATACAATGAAGCAACAAAGATGCGCAAGGTAGAAGATGAAGGAAGCCATTGATGCATGAAGAAAAGAGAGAGAATTCGAATAGCTCTGCATTTGATCTGAATGTAAACTTCACAACTTATGTTTCTGATCTCAATTTTTACAATATATACTAGAGTACATCTTAATTACAATAGAAACGAATGTACACAATCAAAGTTACATATGATTTGAAACGTTTTGGCGCGCAAGCACACGTGGAATGCATTTCAGCTGACTTAAAACCCGCACAACTTCTTAGTTTTAGCTCCAAATGCGACGATTCAAAAGCCACTAGGAAGCTCTTTGAGTTGGCTTTAAAACGCCACCGTTCCCACTTGAATTGGCATTGTGGTGCGCTTTCCATAAATAAAACACTGAGACACGTTCACTGGGCCAATATGGCCTGGTGAACCCCACTTCAAAAGTTTATATAAATTTCAATTCAGGTCCAAATTACATGAAATCAGCGCCCAATTAAGGCCCTTTAAGTTAGCTAAATAACCAAAAAAGTTTCACTCAATTCAGAGGTCAATCAAATCTAGGAGCCCAATTTAAGTCCATGAAACTCATGAGACGCGTGAGCTTGTGCTTCAGCTGCACAAGGGCCAACTTCAAACGCGTGTGGAATCCTCAATTCTTGTCCAAATTGCACGCTTCAAATTTTGGCTTAAAGCTCAACGTGACTACTTTAATCTGCAACCGGAATCAATGAATTTGGATCTCTTTAGAAATTATAATAAATCAACAGTGAACAATGTCAGTTTCGGGTTACTACAAAATAATGCTTAATTTATTGTTTTTATGCACAATTTAGTGTTAAGGCCTCAAATGGTCTAATAACTCAAATAACACTTAATTTATCATTATTAACAACTTATAAAAATTAAAAAAACATAGTTAGATGAATAAAATAGGATAAATATTTGACTCATCAGTGATTTTATGGTGGGTGATTTTATCAAGGGTGATTTTATCATTGGCGATTTTATTGTGGGTGATTTTATTGTGAGTGATTTTATCTTGGGTGATTTTATCAAGGGTGATTTTATCATAGGTGATTTTATCAAGGGTAATTTTTTCGTGGGTGATTTTATCGTGGGTCATTTTAGTGTGGATGATTTTATCAAGGGTGAATTTATGGAGAGTGATTTTATCATGGGTGATTTTAGTCTGGGTAAGTTTATCGTGGGTGATTTCAATGTATGTGATTTTATCGAGGGTAATTTTTTCATTGGCGATTTTATCGTGGCTCATTTTATCAAGGGTGATTTTTTCATGGGTGATTTTATAATGGGTGATTTTATCAAGGCTGATTTTATCGTGGCTGATTTTATCGAGGGTGATTTTATCATGGGTGATTTTATCGTGGTTGATTTTAGTGTGGGTCAGTTTAAAATGTCTGATTATATCGTGAATGATTTTGTCGAGGGTGATTTTTTCATGGGTGATTTTATCGAGGGTGATTTTATCGTGGGTGACTTTATCGGGGGTGATTTTATCAATGGTGATTTTATGAAGGGTGATTTTATCGGGAGTGATTTTATTGTGGGTGATTTTATGGGGGGTCATTTTGTCGTTGGTGAATTTATCGTGGGCTATTTTATCGTGGGTTATTTTATCAAGGGTGATTTTTTCGAGAGTGATTTTATCGTGGGTTATTTTATCGTGGGTCATTTTATAGTGGTTGATTTTATCAAAGGTAATTTTATAGTGGGTGACTTTATCATGAGTACTTTTAATGTATGTGATTTTATCGAGGGTAATTTTTTCATGGGTGATTTTATCTTGGGTGATTTTATCTAGGGTGATTTTATTTAGGTTGATAGTATCGTTAGTGATATTATGTTGAGTGATTTTAATGTGGGTGATTTTATCAAGGGTGATTTTATCCTGGGTGATTTTATACTAGGTGATTTTATCGTTGGTGATTTTATCCAGGGTGGGTTATTCATTTGTGATTTTATCGTGGCTGATTTTATGAAGGGTGATTTTATCGTGGCTGATTTTAGTGTCGATGATTTTATCATGGTTGATTTAATCAAGGGTGGTTTTATCAATGCTTCATTTATCGATGGTGATTTTAGCGTGGCTGATTTTATCGTGGTTGATTTTGTCGTGGGTAACTTTATCGTGGGTGGTTTTATCGTGCGTGATTTTATCGTGGGTGATTTTATCATGGGTGATTTTGTCGTGGACAATTTTATCGTGGGTGATTTTATCATGGGTATTTTATCGTGGGTGATTTTATCTAGGTTGATTTTATCATGGGTTATTTTATGGAGCGTAATTTTATCGTGGGTGATTTTATTTTGGGTGATTTTAGTGTGGCTGATTTTATTCTAGTTGATTTTAACATGGGTGATTTCAGTTTGGGAGATTTTATCGAGGGTGATTTTAATAAGGGTGATTTTATCGAGGATAATTTTTTCATGGGTAATTTACCGTGGGTGATTTTATGAAGGGTGATTTTATCGTGGGTGATTTTATGAAAGGCGATTTTATGGTGCGTGCTTTGAGTGTCGATGACTCTATCGTGGATGATTTTATCGAAGGTAATTTCATCGTGGGTGATTTTATTTTGGGTGATTTTAGTGTGCGTGATTTTATTCTAGGTGATTTTAACATGGGTGATTTTAGTTTGGGAGATTTTATCGAGGGTGATTTTAATAAGAGTGATTTTATCGAGGGTAATTTTTTCATGCGTGATTTTACCGTGGGTGATATTATGAAGCGTGATTTTATCGTGGGTGATTTTAGTGTCGATGATTTTATCGTGGCTGATTTAATCAAGGGTGATTTTATCGAGGGTGATTTTATCTTGGGTGATTTTATCATGGGTGATTTTAGTGTGGGTGAGTTTATGTGCGTGATTTTATCGTGTATGATTTTGTCGAGGGTTATTTTATCATGGGTGATTTTATCATGGGTGATTCTATCGAGGGTGATTTTATCATTGGTGATTTTATCGTGGGTGATTTTATTGTCGATGATTTTATCGAGGGTGATTTTATTGTCGGGGATTTTATCATGTTCATTTTATCACGGGTGATTTTATCGTGGATGATTTTAGTGTTAGTGATTTTAACGTGGGTGATTTTATCGAGGTTGACTTTATCATGGGTAATTTTATCAAAGGTAATTTTATCTTGGGTGAATTTATCGTGGGTGATTTAGTTGGGGGTGATTTTTTTCGTGGCTGATTTTAGTGGGGTGATTTCATCGTGGGAGATTTTATCATGGGTGATCTTATATAGGGTGATTTTATTTAGGTTGATTGTATCGTTAGTGATATTATGTTGAGTGATTTTAATGTGGGTGATTTTATCATGGGTGATTAAATACTAGGTGATTTTATCGTTGGTAATTTTATCGAGGATGGGTTTTTCATGAGTGATTTTATCATTGACTATTTTATCGTGGGCAATTTTAGTGTAGGTGAGTTTATCGTGGGCGATTTTATCAAGGGTGATTTTATCGAGCATAATTTTTCGAGGATAATTTTATCATGGGTGATTTTACCGTCAATGATTTTAGTGTGGATGATTTTATTGTGGGTGATTTTATTGTGGTTGATTTTAGCATGAGTGATTTTAGTTTGGGAGATTTATTCGAGGGTGATTTTAATTTTGGTGATTTTATCGACGGTAATTTTTTATGGGTGATTTTACTGTGAGTGATTTTATCGTGGGTGATTTTAGTGTCGATGATTTTATCGTGGCTGATTTTATCGACAATGATTTTATCAAGGGTGATTTTATCATGGTTGATTTTAGTATGGGTGAGTTTATCACGGGTGATTTAATCGTGGATGATTTTGTCGAGGGTGATTTTATCGTTGGTGATTTTATTTGGGGTGATTTTATCGTGGGTGATTTTATCGGGGTTGATTTTATCAAGAGTGACTTTATCGAGGGTGATTTTGCCGTGGCTGATTTGATCATTGGAGATTTTATCGTGGGTGATTTTATTGTCGGTGATTTTATTGTCGGGGATTTTATCATGTTCATTTTATCACGGGTGATTTTATCGTGGATGATTTTAGTGTTAGTCATTTTAACGTGGGTGATTTTATCGAGGGTGACTTTATCATGGGTAATTTTATCAAAAATAATTTTATCTTGGGTGAATTTATCGTGGGTGAATTAGTTGGGGGTGATATTATCATGAGTGATTTTATCGTGGCTGATTTTAGCGGGGTGATTTCATCGTGGGAGATTTTATCATGGGTGATTTTATCTAGGGTGATTTTATTTAGGTTGATTGTATTGTTAGTGATATTATGTTGAGTGATATTAATGTGGGTGATTTTATCAAGGGTGATTTTATCTTGGGTGATTTTATACTGGGTGATTTTATCGTTGGTGATTTTATCCAGGGTGGGTTTTTCATGGGTGATTTTATGAAGGGTGATTTTCTCGTGGGTGATTTTAGTGTCCATGATTTTATCGTGGCTGATTTAATCAAGGGTGATTTTATCAATCCTTCTTTTATCGATGGTGATTTTAGCGTGGCTGATTTTATCGTGGCTGATTTTGTCGTGGGCGAATTTATCGTTGGTGATTTTATCGTGCGTGATTTTAGCAAGGGTGATTTTCTCGTGGCTGATTTTATCGTGGCTGATTTTGTCGTGGACGATTTTATCGTGGGTGATTTTATCGTGGGTGATTTTTTCGTGGATGATTTTATCAAGGGTGAATTTATCGAGGGTGATTTTATCATGGGTGATTTTAGTGTGGGTGAGTTTATCGTGGGTAATTTATAATGGGTGCTATTGTCAAGGGTGATTTTATCGTCGGTGATTTTATCGTGGGTGATTTTATCATGGGTGATTTTATCGTGGGTGATTTTATCATGGGAGATTTTATCATGGGTTATTTTATCATGGGTTATTTTATCGTTGGTGATTTTATCGAGCGTAATTTTATCGTCGGTGATTTTATTTTGGGTGATTTTAGTGTGGGTGATTTTATTCTAGTTGATTTTAACATGGGTGATTTTATGAAGGGTGATTTTAGTGTCGATGATTTTATCGTGGCTGATTTAATCAAGGGTGATTTCATCGAGGCTGATTTTATCTTGGGTGATTTTATCATGGTTGATTTTAGTGTGGGTGAGTTTATCGTGAGTGATTTTATCGTGGATGATTTTGTCGAGGGTTATTTTATCATGGGTGATTGTATCATGGGTGATTATATCGAGGGTGATTTTATCATTGGTGATTTTATTTGGGTGATTTTATTGTCGGTGATTTTATCGAGGGTGATTTTATTGTCGGGAATTTTATCATGTTCATTTTATCATGGGTGATTTTATCGTGGATGATTTTATTGTTAGTGAATTTAGTGTGGGTGATTTTATCGAGGGTGAATTTATCATGGACAATTTTATCAAAGGTAATTTTATCTTGGGTGAATTTATCGTGGGTGATTTAGTTGGGGGTGATTTTATCATGACATATTTTATGGTGGCTCATTTTAGCAGGGTGATTTCATCATGGGAGATTTTATCATGGGTGATTTTATTTAGGTTGATTATATCGTTAGTGATATTATGTTGAGTGATTTTAATGTGGCTGATTTTATCAAGGGTGATTTTATCCTAGGTGATTTTATACTGGGTGATTTTATCGTTGCTGATTTTATCCAGGGTGGGTTTTTCATGGGTGATTTTATCGTGGGTCATTTTATGAAGGGTGATTTTATCGTGGGTCATTTTAGTGTTGATGATTTTATTGTGGCTGATTTAATCAAGGGTGATTTTATCAATTCTTCTTTTATCGATGATGAATTTAGCATGACTGATTTTATCGTGGGTGATTTTGTCGTGTACGATTTTATCGTGGGTGATTTTATCGTTGGTGATTTTTTCGTGGATGATTTTATAAAGGGTGAATTTATCGAGGGTGATTTTATCATGGGTGATTTTATCATGGGTGATTTTAGTGTGGATGAGTTTATCGTGGGTAATTTATCGTGGGTGATATTGTCGAGAGTGATTTTATCGTTTCTGATTTTATCGTGGGTGATTTTATCATGGGTGATTTTATCGTGGGTGATTTTATCACGGGTGATTTTATCATGGGTTATTTTATCGTCGGTGATTTTACCGAGCGTAATTTTATAGTGGGTCATTTTATTTTGGGTGATTTTATTCTAGTTGATTTTAACCTGGGTGATTTTTCTTTGGGAGATTTTATTGAGGGTGATTTAAATAAGGGTGATTTTATCGAGGGTAATTTTTTCATAGGTGATTTTACCGTGGGTGATTTCATGAAGGGTGATTTTATCGTGGGTGATTTTATCGTGGCTGATTTTATCGTGGCTGATTTAAACAAGGGTGATTTTATCAATGCTTCTTTTCTCGATGGTGATTTTAGCGTGGCTGATTTTATCATGGGTGATTTTGTCGTGGGCAAATTTATCATGGGTGATTTTATCGTGCGTGATTTTATCAAGGGTGATTTTATCGTGGCTGATTTTATCGAGGGTGATTTTGTCGTGGACGATTTTATCGTGGGTGATTTTATCGTTGGTGATTTTTTCGTGGATGATTTTATCAAGGGTGAATTTATCGAGGGTGATTTTATCATGGGTGATTTTATCATGGGTGAATTTAGTGTGGGTGAGTTTATCGTGGGTGATATTGTCGAGAGTGATTTTATCGTTTCTGATTTTATCATGGGTGATTTTATCATGGGTGATTTTATCGTGGGTGATTTTATCGAGGGTAATTTTTTCATGGGTGATTTTACCGTGGGTGATATTATGAAGGGTGATTTTATCGTGGGTGATTTGATCGTGGCTGATTTAATCAAGGGTGATTTTATCAATGCTTCTTTTCTCGATGGTGATTTTAGCGTGGCTGATTTTATCATGGGTGATTTTGTCGTGGGCAAATTTATCATGGGTGATTTTATCGTGCGTGATTTTATCAAGGGTGATTTTATTGTAGTTGATTTTATCGAGGGTGATTTTGTCGTGGACGATTTTATCGTGGGTGATTTTTTCATGGATGATTTTATCAAGAGTGAATTTATCGAGGTTGATTTTATCATGGCTAATTTTATCATGGGTGATTTTATTGTGGGTGAGTTTATCGTGGATAATTGATCGTGGGTGATATTATCGAGGGTGATTTTATCGTGGGTGAAGGTGATTTTATCGTGGGTGATTTTATCGTGGGTGATTTTATCATTGGTGATTTTATCGTGGGTTATTTTATCGTTGGTGATTTTATCGAGTGTAATTTTATCGTGGGTGATTTTATTTTGGGTGATTTTAGTGTGGGTGATTTTATTCTAGTTGATTTTAACATGGGTGATTTTAGTTTGGGAGATTTTATCGAGGGTGATTTTAATAAGGGTGATTTTATCGAGGGTAATTTTTTCATGGGTGATTTTACTGTGGGTGATTTTATGAAGGGTGAATTTATCGTGGGCGATTTTAGTGTCGATGATTTTATCGTGACTGATTTAATCAAGGGTTATTTTATCGATGGTGATTTTATCGAGCGTGATTTTATCATGGTTGATTTTAATGTGGGTGAGTTTATCGTGGGTGGTTTTATCATGGATGATTTTGTCGAGGGTTATTTTATCATTCGTGATTCTATCGAGGGTGATTTTATCATTGGTGATTTTATCGTGGGTGATTTTATTGTAGGTGATTTTATCGAGGGGATTTTATCATGTTCATTTTATCACGGGTGATTTTATCGTGGGTGATTTTATGAATGGTGATTTTATCATGGGTTATTTTAGTGTCGATGATTTTATTGTGGCTAATTTAATCAAGGGTGATTTTATCAATGCTTCTTTTATCGATGGTGACTTTAGCGTCGCTGATTTTATCGTGGCTGATTTTGTCATGAGCGAATTTATCGTGGGTGATTTTATCAGGCGTGATTTTATCAAGGATGATTTTATCGTGGGTGATTTTTACGTGGGTGATTTTTTCGTGGACGATTTTATCGTGGGTGATTTTATCATGGGTAATTTATCGTGGGTGATATTATCGAGGGTGATTTTATCGTGGGTGATTTTATATTGGGTGATTTTATCATCGGTGATTTTATCGAGCGTAATTTTATCGTGGGTGATTTTATCGAGGCTAATTTTATCAAGACCGATTTTTTTCGTGGTGATTTTATCATGGGTGATTTTCTAGGGGCTGATTTATGATGGGTGATTTTAGCATGGGTGATTTTATCTAGGGTGATTTTTCGAGGGTGATTTTATCGTGGGTGATTTTATCGTGAGTGATTTTTTCGTGGCTGATTTTATCGAGGATGATTTTATCGAGTTTGATTTTATCGTGGTTGATTTTACCATGGGTGATTTTATCATGGGTTATTTTATCGTCGCTGCTTTTATCGTGGGTGATTTTGTCGTGGGCGAATTTATCGTGAGTGATTTTATCGGGCATGATTTTATCAAGGGTGATTTTATCGTGGGTGATTTTGTCGTGGACGATTTTATCGTGGGTGATTTTTTCGAGGATGATTTTATCAAGGGTGAATTTATCGAGGGTGATTTTATAATGGGTGATTTTATCATGGGTGATTTTATCATGGGTGATTTTAGTGTGGGTGAGTTTATCGTGGGTACTTTATCGTGGGTGATATTGTCAATGGTGATTTTATCATGGGTGATTTTATCGTGGGTGATTTTATCTTGGGTTATTTTATCATCGGTGATTTTATCGAGAGTAATTTTATCGTGGGTGATTTTATTTTGGGTGATTTTAGTGTGGGAAATTTTATCGAGGGTGATTTTAATAAGGGTGATTTTATCGAGGGTAATTTTTTCATTGGTGATTTTACCGTGGGTGATTTTATGAATGGTGATTTTATCGTGGATGATTTTAGTGTCGATGATTTTATTGTGGCTGATTTAATCAAGGGTGATTTTATCATGGTTGATTTTAGTGTGGGTGAGCTTATCGTGGGTGATTTTATCGTGGATGATTTTGTCGACGGTTATTTTATCATGGGAGGTTGTATCATGGCTGATTCTATCGAGGGTTATTTTATCATCGGTGATTTTATCGTGAGTGATTTTATTGTCGGTGATTTTGTTGTCGGGGATTTTATCATGTTCATTTTCTCACGGTTGATTTTATCGTGGATGATTTTAATGTTTGTGATTTCAAGGAGGGTGACTTTATCATGGGTAATTTTAACAAAGGTAATTTTATCTTGGGTGAATTTATCGTGGGTGATTTAGTTGGGGGTGATTTTATCATGAGTGTTATTACCGTGGGTGATTTTAGCGGGGTGATTTCATTGTGGGAGATTTTATCATGGGTGATTTTATCTAGGGTGATTTTATTTAGGTTGATTGTATCGTTAGTGATATTATGTTGAGTGATTTTAATGTGGGTTATTTTATCAAGGGTGATTTTATCATGGGTGATTTTATCGTTGGTGATTTTATCGTGGGTGATTTTAGTGTCGATGATTTTATCGTGGCTGATTTAATCAAGGGTGATTTTATCAATGCTTCTTTTATCGATGGTGATTTTAGCGTGGTTGATTTTATCGTGGGTGAATTTGTCGTGGGTGATTTTATCGTCCGTGATTTTATCAAGGGTGATTTTATTTTGGGTGATTTTAACGTGGGTGATTTTATCGTGGGTGATTTTGTCGTGGACGATTTTATCATGGGTGCTTTTTTCGTGAATGATTTTATCAAGGGTAAATTTATCGAGGGTGATTTTATCATGGGTGATTTTAGTGTTGGGGTTTTATTGTGGGTGATATTTTCGAGGCTGATTTTATCGTGGGTGATTTTATCGTGGGAGATTTTATCATGGGTGATTTTATCGTGGTTGATTTTATCATGGGTGATTTTATCATTGGTTATTTTATCGTCGGTAATTTTATCGAGCGTAATGTTATCGTGGGTGATTTTATCGAGGCTGATTTTATCAGGATCGATTTTTTTCGTGGTGATTTTATCATGGGTGATTTTCTTGGGGCTGATTTATCATGGGTGATTTTAGCATGGGTGATTTTATCTAGGGTGATTTTATCGAGGGTGATTTTATCATGGATAATTTTATTCTGGGTGAATATATCAAGGGTGATTTTATCATAGGTTACTTTATCGTGGCTGATTTTCTTGAGGGTGACTTTATCGAAGGTGATTTTATTGTGGGTGATTTTGTCGTGCATGATATTATCGAGTGTGATTTTATCATTGGTGATTTTATCGTGGGTGATTTTATCTTGGGTGATTTTATCATGGGTAATTTTATCGAGGGTGATTTTATCGTGGATTATTTTATAGAGGATAATTTTATCATGGGTGATTTTAGCGTGGGTGATTTTATAGTGGTTTACTTTATAGTGGGCGATTTTCGCATACGTGATTTTAACATGTTTGATTTTATCACGGGTGATTTTATTGTGGATGATTTTAGTGTGAGTGATTTTAACGTGGGTGATTTTATCGAGGGTGACTTTTTCATGGGTCATTTTATCCAGGTTGAATTTAACATCGGTCAATTTATCAAGGCTAATTTTATCGTGGGGGAATTTATCGAGGCTAATTTTATCAGGGGTGATTTTATTGGTGGTGATTTTATGATGGGTGATTTTATCGTGGGTGATTTTCTTGGGACTGATTTATCATGGGTGATTTTAGCATGTATGATTTTATCTAGGGTGATTTTATCGAGGGTGATTTTATCAAGGGTGATTGTATCATGGGTAATTTTACCGTGGGTGATTATATCATGAGTGATTTTATCATAGGTGACTTTAACGTGGCTGATTTTCTTGAGGGTGACTTTATCGAGAGTGATTTTATTGTGGGTGATTTTGACGTGCATGATATTATCGAGTGTGATTTTATCATTGGTGATTTTATCGTGGGTGATTTTATCGAGGGTGATTTTATCTTGGGTGATTTTATCTTGGGTAATTCTATCGAGGGTGATTTTATCGTGGATGATTTTATAGAGGATAATTTTATCATGGGCGATTTTATCGTGGGTGATTTTATAGTGGATTCTTTTATAGTGGGCGATTTTATCATAGGTGATTTTATCGTGGATGATTTTAGTTTGAGTAATTTTAACGTGGGTCATTTTATCCAGTGTGTCTTTTTCATGTGTCATTTTATCCAGGGTGATTTTAACGTCTGTCAATTTATCAAGGCTGATTTTATCGTGGGTGAATTTATTGAGGCTAATTTTAGCAGGGGTGATTTTATTGGTGGTGATTTTATCATGGGTGATTTTCTTGGGGTTGATTTATCATGGGTGATTTTAGCATGGGTGATTTATCGAGGGTGATTTTATCAGGGGTGATTTTATCATGGGTAATTTTATCGTGGGTGATTATATCATGGGTGATTTTATCATAGGTGACTTTATCGTGGCTGAATTTCTTGAGGTTGACTTTATCGAGCGTGATTTTATTGTTGGTGATTTTGTCGTGCATGATATTATTGATTGTGATTTTATCATTGGTGATTTTATTGTGGGTGATTTTATCGTGGGTGAGTTTATCGAGGGTGATTTTATCCTGGGTGATTTTATCATGGGTGATTCTATCGAGGGTGATTTTATCATTGATGATTTTATAGAGGATAATTTTATCATGGGTGATTTTATCGTGGATTATTTTATAGAGGATAATTTTATCATGGGTGATTTTCGCGTGGGTGATTTTATAGTGGGTTATTTTATAGTGGGCGATTTTATCATAGGTGATTTTAACGACGTTGATTTTATCACGGGTGATTTTATCGTGGATGATTTTAGTGTGAGTGGTTTTAACGTGTGTCATTTTATCCACGGTGACTTTTTCGTGGGTGATTTTGTCCAGGATGATTTTAACGTCGGTCCATTTATCAAGGTTGATTTTATCGTGGGTGAATTTATTGAGGCTGATTTTATCATAGGTGATTTTCTTGGGGCTGATTTATCATGGGTGATTTTAGCATCGGTGATTTTATATAGGGTGATTTTATATAGGGTGATTTTATCGAGGGTGATTTTATAGTTAGTGATATAATGTTGAGTGATTTTATCGTGGGTGATTTTAGTGTGGATGAATTTATTGTGGGTGATTTTATTAAGGGTGATTTTATCGAAGGTGACTTTATTATGGGTTATTTTGTCATGGGTGATTTTAGTGTGGGTGATTTTATCGAGGGTGATTATATCATAGGTGATTTTATTGGGGGTGATTTTATTGGGGGTTATTTTATCGTGGGTGATTTTATCGTAGGTGATTTTATCATGGGTGATTTTATCAACGGTGATTTTATCGTGAGAGATTTTATCAACGGTGATTTTATCGAGGGTGATTTTATCAAGGGTGATTTTATCATGGATAATTTTATCGTGGATGATTATATCATGGGTCATTTTATCATAGGTGACTTTATCGTGGTTGATTTTCTTGAGGTTGACTTTACCGAGCGTGATTTTATTGTGAGTGATATTGTCGTGCACGATATTATCGAGTGTGACTTTATCATTGGTGATTTTATCGTGAGTGATTTTATCGTGGGTGATTTTATCGAGGGTGATTTTATCATGGGTGATTTTATCTTGGGTGATTTTATCATAGGTGACTTTATCGTGGCTGATTTTCTTCAGGTTGACTTTATCGAGCGTGATTTTATTGTGGGTGATTTTCTAGGGGCTGGTATATCATGGGTGATTTTAGCATGGGTGATTTTATCTAGGGTGATTTTATGGAGCGTGATTTTATCATGGGTAATTTTATCGTGGGTGATTATATCATATGTGATTTTATCGTGGCTGATTTTCTTGATGGTGACTTTATCGAGCGTGATTTTATTGTTGGTGAGTTTGTCGTGCATGATATTATCGAATATGATTTTATCATTGGTGATTTTATCGTGAGTGATTTTATCCTAGGTGCTTCTATCGAGGGTGATTTTATCGTGGATGATTTTATAGAGGATAATTTTATCATGGGTGATTTTATAGTGGACGATTTTATCATAGGTGATTTTAACGAGGTTGATTTTATCACGGGTGATTTTATCGTGGATGATTTTAGTGTGAGTGGTTTTAAAGTGGGTCATTTTATCCAGGGTGACTTTTTCATGGGTCATTTTATTACGGGTGATTTTAACGTCGGTCAATTTATCAAGGCTGAATTTATCGTGGGTGAATTTATCAAGGCTGATTTTATCAGGGGTGATTTTATTGGTGGTGATTTTTTCATGGGTGATTTTATCATAGGTGATTTTCTTGGGACTGATTTATCATGGGTGATTTTAGCATGGGTGATTTTATTAAGGGTGATTGTATCAAGTATGATTTGATCATTGGTCATTTTATCGTGGGTGATTTTATCGAGGGTGATTTTATCTTAGGTTATTTTATCATGGGTGATTCAATCGAGGGTGATTTTTCGTGGATGATTTTATAAAGGATAATTTTATCATGGGTGATTTTATCGTGGGTGATTTTATAGTGGGTTATTTTATAGTGGGCGATTTTATCATAGGTGATTTTAACAAGGTTGATTTTATCACGGGTGATTTTATCGTCGATGATTTTAGTGTGATTGGTTTTAACGTGGGTCATTTTATCCAGGGTGACTTTTTCATGGGTCATTTTATCCAGGGTGATTTTAACGTTGGTCAATGTATCAACGCTGATATTCTCATGGGTGAATTTATCGAGGCTGATTTTATCACTAGTGATTTTATTGGTGGTGATTTTATCATGGGTGATTTTGTCATGGGTGATTTTCTTGGGGTTGATTTATCATGGGTGATTTTAGCATGGATGATTTTATCTAGGGTGATTATAGTGTGGGTGAGTTTATCGTGGGTGATTTTATCAAAAGTGATTTTATCGAAGGTGATTTTACCGTGGGTGATTTTACGGTGGGTGATTTTATCATGGGTGATTTTATCAAGGGTGATTTTATCAACGGTGATTTTATCGTGGATGATTTTATAATTGGTTATTTTATCGAGGGTGATTTTATCAAGGGTGATTTTATCATGGGTAATTTTTTATCGTGGGTGATTTTATCATAGGTGACTTTATCGTGGCTAATTTTCTTGAGGGCGTCTTTATCGAGCGTGATTTTTTGTGGGTGATTTTGTTGAGCGTGATATTATCGAGTGTGATATTATCATTGGTGATTTTATCGTGGGTGATTTTATCATGGGTGATTTTATCATGGGGGATTCTATCGAGGGTGATTTTATCATGGGGGATTCTATCGAGGGTGATTTTATCGTGGATGATTTTATAGAGGATAATTTTATCATGGTTGATTTTATCGTGGGTGATTTTATAGTGGGTTATTTTATAGTAGGCGACTTTATCATAGGTTATTTTAACGAGGTTGATTTTATCACGGGTGATTTTATCGTGGATGATTTTAGCGTGAGTGGTTTTAACGTGTGTCATATTATCCAGGATGTCTTTTTCGTGGGTCATTTTATCCAGGGTGATTTTAACGTCGGTCCATTTATCAAGGCTGATTTTATCGTGGGTAAATTTACCGAGGCTGATTTTATTAGCGGTGATTTTATTGGTCGTGATTTTATCATGGATGATTTTATCATGGGTGATTTCCTTGGCATTGATTTATCGTGGGTGAATTTAGCATGGGTGATTTTATGTAGGGTAATTTTATCGTGGGCGATTTTAGTGTGGTGAGTTTATCGTGGGTGATTTTATTAAGGGTGATTTTATCGAGGGTGACTTTATTATGGGTTATTTTGTCATGGGTGATTTTAGTGTGGGTGATTATATCTTAGGTGATTTTATCGTGGGTGATGTTATTGGGGGTGATTTTATTAGGGGTTATTTTATCATGGGTGACTTTATTGTGGGTGATTTTATCATGGGTGATTTTATCAAGGTTGATTTTATTAACGGTGATTTTATCGTGGGTGACTTTATCGAGCCTGATTTTATTGTGAGTTATTTTATGACGTTGATTTTATCATGGGAGGTTTATCGAGAGTGATTTTATCGTGGGTGACTTTATCATGGGTGATTTTATCATTGGTAATTTTATCATGGCCGATTTTATCATAGGTGACTTTATCGTGGCTGATTTTCTTGACGGTGACTTTATCGAGCGTGATTTTATTGTGAGTGACTTTATCGTGCAACATATTATCAAGGGTGATTTTATCATTGGTGATTTTATCGTGGGTGATTTTATCAAGGGTGATTTTATCTTGGGTGATTTTATCATGGGTGATGCTATCGAGGGTGATTTTATCGTGGAAAATTTTATAGAGGATAATTTTATCATGAGTGATTTTATAGTGGGTGATTTTATTGTCGGTGGTTTTATCGAGAATGATTTTATTGTGGGTGATTTAGACATGGGTGATTTTATCATGGGTGATTTTATAGTGGGTTATTTTATAATGGGGGATTTTATCCTAGGTGATTTTAACGAGGTTGATTTTATCACGGATGATTTTATCGTGGATGATTTTAGTATGAGTGATTTTAATGTGGGTGATTTTATCGAAGGTGACTTTTTTATGGGTCATTTTATCTAGGGTGATTTTATTGTGGTTGATTTTCTTGAGGGTGACTTTATCGAGCGTTATTTTATTGTGGGTGATTTTTTCGTGCATGATATTATGGACTATGATTTTATCATTGGTGATTTTATCGTGGGTGATTTTATCGATGGTGATTTTATCTTGGGTGATTTTATCATCGATAATTCTATCGGGGGTGATTTTATGTGGATGATTTTATAGAGGATAATTTTATCATGGGTGATTTTATCGTGTGTGATTTTATAGTGCGTTATTTTATAGTGGGCGATATTATCATAGGTGATTTTATCGAGGTTGATTTTATCATGCGTGATTTTATCGTGGATTATTTTAGTGTGAGTTATTTTAACATGGGTGATTTTATCGTGGGTGACTTTTTCACGGTGATTTTATCTAGGGTGAATTTATAGAGGCTGCTTTTATCATAGGTCTTATTGGGGGTGATTTTATCATGGGTGATTTTATTGTGGGTGATTTTAGCATGGGTGATTTTATCTTGGGTGATTTTATCGAGGTTGATTTTATCGTTAGTTATATTATGTTGAGTGATTTTATCGTGGGTGATTTTATCGAGGGTGATTTTATCGAGGGTGATTTTATCGAGGGTGATTTTATTGTGGATGATTTTATTGTCGGTGATTTTATTAAAGGTGATTTTATCATGGATGATTTTTGTCGTGGATGATTTTAGTGTGAGTCATTTTATCATGTGTGATTTTATTGAGCGTTACTTTAGCGTGGTTAGTTTTATCAAGGGTGATTTTATCATGGGTAATTTTATCATTGGTGATTTTCTCGAGCGTGACTTTATTGTGGGTGATTTTATGAGGTTGATTTTATCATGGGTGATTTATCGAGGGTGATTTTATAGTGGGTGACTTTATCGTGGGTGATTGTATCGAGGGTGATCTTATCTTGTGTGATTTTATCGTGGTATATTTTATCGTGGGTGATTTTATTGTTGGAGATTTTATAATGGGTGATTCTATCAATGGTGATTTTAGCGGGTACGGTTTTATTGTGGGTTATTTTATTGGGGGTGATTTTACCAAGAGTGATTTTATCTAGGTTGATTTTATCGTGGGTGATTTCATCATGGGTGATTTTATCGAAGGTGATTTTATCGTGGATGAATTTATCGAGGGTGATTTTATCATGGGTGATTTTATTGGGGGTGATTTTATCATGGGCGATTGATTAAACCTTTAGTCGTGTTGGTTTTTCAAACAATTCTAAAATCCCCTTAATGTAGTAATAGGGAGACCTTAAGTGTCAAATCCAAGGAGCAAGTTGGGAGGCTTAATTGATTCTTTTTATGAATGCAAATGTAATGTTGTAGGGGATGAGAATGTATGAATTATGTTAAGGTTTTGATGACTTTGTGAAACTGAATGTATGAATGGAACTAGTGTGATCTATGTTTGATATGTTGTGAAGAAAGTGGGAGTTTAAACAGCGGATGAATGAAGAATTTATGAATGAATAAAGAGCTGAAGAAGATATGATTTATGGGGGTGGGATTTCAAGTTGGAATCAAATTTTCACTAATGTAATGTAAATCTAAATTGCAGAATGTTTAGCTAACTAAGATGCTATGATGAATAAGCTACTGTATTTATTGAAGCAAAATTGAAGGATGCAACTAAACTATTACTGATGCAGTGAATTAAATCTGAATGCAGAATTTTTTATGAAGTACAGCAGTGGATGAATTAAGATGTAATACAGAAGCAAAATTGAATTATGCAGCGTGTGGTTTTGACTCAGATGGTATGGATTGGATTTAAAGCAAAAATAGATGCAAACTGATGGTATAATGCAAGATGGAATGCTACGATTTAAGGTTTAAGAATGGAATGCAAATGCAAGCTAACAGTATGAACAGTGGAAATGCACAATCGAAAACTGAACTGCTACTGCAGGTTTTATGTGACACAAATCCTAGATGAACAATTAAACTACTTACTATGCAGAATTTGAAGTCTGAGATGAATTGAAGATGAATATAGAATCTAGTGTCAACTAATGCCAAATTGAAACAACACAAACCGAATTTACACAATGCAGTGAAAAGGGAATGTAAAACTAAACTATGTAAAAGCAAAGCTTGGACCGAATGAAGACTAACACAAGATAACTATTCAATTAACTGCAGAACAGAAATATGGAACTAACCTAAAGAATTGAAATATCTACAAAACTGAAACAACGCCTATTAATTGAGAAGAACTGGATTACAACAACTACAGAACTGAATATAATGTCTCAATGAAGGTTTCTAAAGAAGAAGAACCATGGAAAACTGTGCTGGATCTTGCTAAACCTTAGAGCTGGTTGTTACACCCTTGGAAGACATCCAATTGCCCTCAAATCTTGCAAGATGCCAAGAGACTTTTTTCTTACGGATCAAATTCTTCATAAACTTCCAAAGATCAAAGAACAGCAGAATTTAAAAACTGAGAAATCAAAGAAACTGTGACCGCTAAGCAAGAAGCTAAGTAATCCTATGAAAGAAGATTAAACTGTGGCGCGTAGATGTAGGATAAACCATGAAACGTGAAAGATCAAGAATTGAACGTAATGGATGAAGTGAAGAAAGACTAAGCGAGAAAGAACAAAGAAAACTACAAGAACTTACGTGGATACGCTGAAAAATGCAAGAACTACACAAGCTACTTCGAACACCAAAGAAACTACTGAACTCTTACACATTGCAACTGAATTGAAAACTGAAAACATGAATCTGTTTGCTAATAATTCTTCTACACTAATTACAAAGGAACTATATCTATTTATAGATTACACAGTTTCCGCTTATTGGGTGGGCCTTTGCATGGCTGGCCCGAATTTCTTTAACTTACGCGCTTCTTTTACTCAACTGCATAAGGTTGACTTAGAATGTGCATAACTCTCTTGTTTCTTCACCGAATTACTTGATTCAAGTCTTCAATTGTAGATATTCGAATCTATTTTCCGATGAGACCTGATTCGCGATTTTAGAGGCCCAAGCGATCCACTGGGCCTCGATTACTGGGATTGATTCTTTGCGTTCTTCAGCTGATCGCAGCTGCTGTTGAGCCCACTTCTATGTCTTGCCAAAAATTCGTTTTGGGTCTGATTTGTGTCATTTAAAGCCTGGATTAAAGCTCTACGGGTCTTCTTTCATCTGGGACAAATTTGGTGATTTTTTTGAGCTTCGTAGCACCCTGGAGCCCAATTTCTTTGAAGTTGTCTTTTCTGCATTTGCATTCTACAGTAGACTCGACTTTGACTGTCCATAAAAAATCCATTTCTTTATCAAATCATGTGGTTCCAGTTTCTAATGAAAGCCTCAGGTGTCTACTTTAATCTGCATCAAGAATCGTGATTTTAGGAGCACTGAGTCAAAAGATATAGTCAAAGCAAGGAGTGATCATCAAGCTGTGATTTTATGCTGCTTTAACACAAATTTGCCTTTGGCTTTGTAATACTCTGCAGAATACAATTTATAGATAATTTGGCTTATTCTATTTATTTGAGAGTACTTAAATATGATTATTAATTAAATAGAAGATGTTAAATTAGAGTCTTATCAGCGATTTTATCGTGGGTGATTTTATCATGGTTTATTTTATCGTGGGTGAATTTATCGAGGGTGATTTTATCATAGGTGAATTTATCGAGGGTGATTTTATCGTGGGTGATTTTATCATGGATCGATTTTCTCGTGGGTTATTTTAGCGGGGCTGATTTCATCGTGGGTGATTTTATCATGGGGTGATTTTATAGTGGATGATTTTATCGTTGGTGACATTTTCTTGGGTGATTTTATCGTGGGTGATTTTATTGTAGGTGATTTTGTAAAGGATGATTTTATCTTTAGTGATTTTATCATATGTGATTTTATCGTGGGTTATTTTATAGTGGGTAATTTTATCATGGGTGATTTTATCAATGGTGATTTTATCGAGGGTGATTTTATCCTCACTGATTTTCTCGTGGCTGATTTTCGTCTGGGTGAGTTTATTGTGTGTGATTTTATCAAGGGTGAATTTATTGAGGGTAACTCTATGATGAGTGTTTTTATTGTGGGTGATTTTATCGTGGGTGATTTTTTCGAGGGTGATTTTATCACGGCTAATTTTATCGTGGGTGATTTTATCGTGGGTGATTTTATCGTGGGTGATTTTATCTTGGGTGATTTTATTAAGGGTGATTTTATCATGGGTGATTTTATGGAGCATGATTTTATCATTGGTGATTTTATCATGGGTGATTTTATGAAGTTTGACTTTATCAACAGCGATTTTATCCTGGGTGATTGTATCAAGGGTGATTCTATCGAGGGTGATTTTATTATGGATGATTTTATCGTGGTCGATTTTATTGTCGGTGATTTTATCGAGGGTCATTTTATTGTGGGTGATTTTATCATGATGATTTTATCGTGGGTGATTTTGTAGTGGATTATTTTATAGTGGGTGATTTTATCATGCGTAGTTTTATCGACGTTTACTTTATGACAAGTGATTTTATCGTGGATGATTTTAGTGTGAGTGATTTTAACGTGGGTGATTTTATTGAGGGTGATTTTATCATGTGTGATTTTATCATGGGTGATTTCAACGGGGGTTGATTTCATTGTTGGTGATTTTATCGTGGTTGATTTTATCTAGGGTGATTTTATTGAGGTTGACTTTATCGTTAGTGATATTATGTGTCGCAACCGGGGTCACGACGGGACTGGCGAACGTAAAAAAAAATTGGACGATAAGGGGAATAAAGGGAGTCGCCACAATAGTTTATTAAGGAAAACTATGGAAAAATCAAAATGATCTTCGAAACAAAAAAAAAAAAAAATGGGTTCGGGAGTCGATTACGTGTAGGGAAGGTATCAGCACCCTATAACGTCCGTCTTAAGACGGTTACCTTTCAATTAAATATGCAAGATAAATATGACCTTATAATGTTTGTTTCCCCTATAAACAAATAAAATATTATAAAGTAAAAATAATTTTTAAAATTATTATTAAAAAAGAAAAGTATTAAATTAGAATTTATTTGGGCCCGACAAGATATTAACCTTGCTCCTACGTATTTCCATTTAGAATGGAAAATTAGGGTTACGTAGTTCTTCCTAAAACATTATTTTTTTTTATTTACTTTATGATTGGTAATTTTAAAGAGATATGAGTTTTGAAAAATAAAAAAATAAATTATATATTTTATTCTTTTTTATCAATCTTATAATAAATCAAGATAGTGTAAACTATACATGGATATTATAGATTGCTATATAGATTGGCTTAAAATAATTGAAACATATTTATTCTATGGGAAAGTTTTAGTTAAAGGTTAAATATAAGATGACGTGTATAGCCATACATATATTTAAATGATTATTTTATATATAGGTAATATAAAAATATTATAAGCATTTGATGTA